>JAUMHL010000028.1:4618026-4638637 GCA_032362345.1 Sandelia bainsii
AATTCTGCAAACATTAGTACTGTCTTCCAATAGCATGTTATGTTTGCTAATGCAAATGTATTAATTTAAAAGGACAACTGATCATTAGAAAACCATGTGCAATGATGGTAACACAACTGAAGACATGTATCTTTTCATGAACGACATGGTAATTCCTATGTGTGTCCAAACTTTTGACTGGTAGTGTATTTGCAAGAATATATCATACAAAAAAAAGATATTCCTCTGATGAAAAATACTGCGGTAATATGCTGAAGTAGGCTATAGTATCTAATAAGTTTTTCATTTTTCCTGACAAGGAAACCATTCATATATCTACTTCAGAGAATCCTTACTATGATCTCATGTTGCCCTCTGGTGGGTAATGTTATTAATGATGGTTTCTTTTACTAAACTCCACCTCAGCCGCAGTGTTGGAGAGTAGTGAACTACATGTTATTAAACTATCAAGTATTTGCATTAGCTTGCTGGTGGTCTGACTACATTCATATTTGCATAGTGATTTAACTAGTTAAATTACTTGTTGTGTTGCATTCGGGCAGTTTGTGTAGTCAGTAAACTGAAATGGGATTGTTTTGTTTAGGACAGGTTTAGATGTCAGGTATTCCAGGAAGCTGAATTGTCAACTCACCTGTGAAAAGTAGTTCGCTCTAGTTTTTGATGTTTCTAATCATAAGTTGTAAAACTAAATGATGCAACACCCCAGCCTGGACTCTGAAAGGCATCTGTCTGAATGATGAACATTGTATATAAAGCCAAAGCTGACATTCCTTGCACTTTCCCATGGATACTGGGGCATTTTGTTTTAATGTATCACCTGTGAATAAGTAAATACTTTTTGCAATAATCTCAACTGGCTTGTGACTTTTTTTTGTTGTATATGTACTTTGTAAAAATATACTACTTTTTCTAAGTAGTTCACCAAACTAGATTTCTTTCTGGTAGCTTCATTGTAGTTCAACTTATTCCAGTATGAAGTAATTGGTACTGTAACTTTCCCAACACTGCTCAGCCCTTTTAATAATCATTCTAACAACATTTAATATACAAAACCTTGTCAGATTTTGTCAGTGTTTTATTAGAAAAAAGTCAAGTTGATTCCAACATTAAAAAAAACAACGATGACCAAAAATAAAATCACTCATCTTTCTTAATAAGTCCTAAAGTGAAGCTGTACTTACACATATTATGAATGTGTTACAGAAGACAATACAAAATGAACCATATACAAAAACTGTCCAAGTAAAGTAAGGACAAAAATGTAACTAAACTTATTTTATCGTAACAAGGGTTATCATTTTACTATGCACTTATATGTACTATACAAGTGAAGAAACACACGATTTGTGAGGCTATAGGTACAAGTTCAGAACTAGTATAGTGAACTCTACAATCTGTAAACTGCATGGATTATAACTGTTGAGTTGAGGTAAGTTAGCACAGGAGGATTGGCTTGTTAACAAAATGTTTAAAGTAGTTGAGGAGAGAAGGAAATATTTCTGAAAATGGTTCAGTTTAGAAGCATTTGACACAGTACAGATGGTGACATCTGCTGCTTAGATCTTAGATATTACATTTGAATTAGTGAAAAAAATCTGAGACTATGATGAAACAGTCAGAATCCAAGCATTCTTTATGCTGCTTTATGATAGATTAGGGCTAAAAAATGATATTGTCTATTATGGAACTCTACTGATTTATGACAACAGGGTCTGATAGCCTTTTCTGGGGCCAAATCATGCGTCAAGAGATCATTTAACATGAATACTGAGCTTCCATAAGAACCATTCTTTGGCACATGTAATAGTGTATTATTAACTGTTGCCATCTCCTTTGAAGAAATCAATGTAATAAATATTTTGTGATATTTTATTTTGATGTTGTTTATTATTCTGATAAAATCAATGTAATCAAATCTGAGATGCAGGAAATAAAGTTTGTGTCTGTTGATGAACAAAACTTTTATTGCGCCAGCATAATGTCTTAGAGTCTCAGTTTTCTATTGTCTTGTAGACAACAAGTAAGTAAATCTGCTCCTTTGTAAAACGTTTTTTTATCTGCATTGCATATCAGACATTTTTTGTGTTACTTTTCTGAGCTTGACAGAGTTTTTGACCTTTCTGTATGTGTATGTATTAAAACTAAACACTGGGAGGTGCCAGCACATCACAGCATCCTACACGGCTGTCTTACTGGGATCATCAGGATCAAAGGTCATAATCTCCATGTGGATAAGGCCTAAATGGATAAAAAAGGAAATCAGGTATTAATCAGATATCCCAGGGAATCACTTAGGCAGAATACATTCTTTTACAATGTGTACATTGTAAAATACAAATCACCACCAGCTTGTTCTGCGTAGCCTTACTTACTCTTCCACTCCCCAACATCAAGCTCCAGGTTCTCAAAAGAGTCGTCATAAGGCTTAGAGTCTGGCTCACTCTCTGGGTCATGATATTCAGCCAGGAAGGGGTGGGACAGTCCCTGCTTAGCTGTCAGCCTTTTTTCTGGATCCAGCAGCAACATCCCCTCCAGCAGGTCTACAGCTGGAAGCATCAAGACAGAAAACAGTTTTCACAATTTTCTCAACCATTCCTCTGAAAGGCTGACAAGACTTGTTCAGTCTGTTTTCAGTTACTAAAAATAAAAATGGAGATACTGCTCCCAATATTCTAGTTAAACAAAATCATAATAGAGAAGCTTGTTGCAGCTTTACTTTACAGTACTGCTTCATTAAATAAGTGTGGTTCTATGACTAGAGCAAGAGATGAAAATAGATTACTAAGCAAAGCCAGAAAAAATGCATTTTTGTACAGTAACATTTTACAATACAAAATTTTAATGAAAAGTCAATATGAAGTGCTCCCAACTCAACCCACCATTTCTTTCCATGGACGGAAACACTTCCTTGAAATTTTTCTTCTTTTGTGGAGGAAGACCTTGCACATATAATTGTGCCTGGAAAACAGGTAATTATATATATTATAAAATATATATTGTATTCCAAACCAAAATATAAAATACAGAAATACAAATAACAAGGATAAACAAAATAAAATGTGACATTTGATAATAGAAAATGCAAACTGTGTTTGTAACATGTTGATGTTAGCCAGAAATACAAATCAAATAAAGTAGACAAGCTCACATCTTTACTCTGCATCTTCTGAATTAGGGAGGAGCTTGGTGTTCCTGTCACATTGAGGATCTTCTTCAGCTGATCAATACCTGAACAGGCTGGTTAAGGAAGCTTTATAATTCACAGCACAATGCTGTCACATTTTAAACAAGCAGAACAAGTTATAAGTCTCACATTTCGTACATGGCATATGTAGTGTATCTGTTTCTCATGCATTTTTTGTGTGATTTTTCAGCAATTGAAGGAAAAGTCTTCAGTAAGGCTTGATAGGCTAATCTAAATTAAATACACTGTCGAGTTAAAGGCAATTTAATTTGACACTTTCATAAAGTTTGGGGACTCGCAAAAGACAAATAAAAAAAGGTTGGAATTAAAACAGCAGCAGCTGTGATATCATGACTAAATGGGTCAAGGTAACAAAACCCTGCGGCCCACATTAGCTGTAATGAAGTAACATTCAGTTTAATAACGTTTATCCCAGCTTTCTCGTAAATGCCATATCTTGCAAAAACCAGGTTTTAACAGGTTGCGTAGAACACCTCATGATGACACTGTGTAAAAAAGTTGCATATTTGTTTAAGCATCACAATGCTACATGTGTTTTTGAAATGTTTCTATATTTTAAATATCAAATGCTGGGTAAAATGTGAGTTTCTGCCCACTCTATCTGAGCATCCACAGTTTTATTATAACACAGTGAGCTGCAGGTGTGAGGATACTGTCATGTCCTGGGAAAAGCACCTGGCCAGCAATCATCTCAGCTAGGATGCAGGCGGCTGACCAGACGTCAACTGTGAGGGAGAGGAAAACACAGGTGAAGTTTAATAATAAAAATGTATTGCTTTGTCGTAGTATAGGCTGCTGCAATATTCTGTAATATAGTATCTAATAAGCTGAAAATGACTATTTGTATTAAAGGAAGGTAATATTATTACCTGTCTGACTGTAGTGCATCCAGTTGAATATGATCTCTGGTGCTCTGTACCAGCGAGTCACAACATAACCAGTCATTTCACTCTCTGTTTGTCTTGCCAGACCAAAGTCCAGGATCTTAAGAATAGTAATAGTTTAGTTGGTCACAATTTTTGTTGTAATTTCTGTGTTCCAGATTATTTGTGTTGACTGTTTTGCACCTGACACCATGGGGAAAATGTTATATGTCTAAAGTATAATGTGGAATACGCTGTTACTTACCTTTAATTCACAGTTCTCATTTACAGCAAGGTTACTGGGCTTCAGATCCTAAAATCAAGTCACATGAGGTTCTATTAAGGATTGTAGTAAATAAACCATAAAATTATTAAAGCAATGTTAAGTCATTTAGGGGAAATGTCCTCATTTGTTTCCTTGTCCAGAGGTAGATAAAAAAAACTGATGCCACTCTCTGTCTCTACAATAAATATTAAGCTACTGGCCGCACATGGTTAGCTTAGCTTAGGTTAGCATAAATGCTGGAAACACATGGAAACAGCTAGCATGGCTTTGGCCAAAATAACAAAACACAACATCAGCATAACAGCAAATTTCCCCATTTCCCCCTTTTAATGAAGGCGACAGTAAGTTGTGTATTGTAAAATGTTTAAATACCAACCCGATGAATGATCCCTGCAGAATGAATATACTGTAAAGAAGGAGAACATAAATTTACACTCACATAAAAACATATTAACAGACCTACTGTACATGCACATAAATGTTTGGTTAGCAGAGCAGGCAGACCCACAGGTTTATGGCTCGTTAAATTACACGTTGTGGACACATCAGACAGTGCAAAGCCTCCACGCGCAGCTGATTGTGAGGACTGTGCTTTGTGTATTTTCCAGGCCTTAGAGCAAAACAAAGGCAAACATCTCGGGATAAAAGAGATTTGCAACCTAATTCAGAGACAAAGGAACATTTATGAGATGTTTGTCTCCTTTTCCTGTTAAAAACGTGCTTTCTCTTTTATTTCCATTGAGGACTCTTAGTTACACATTGACTAACATTAAGCTGAAAGGCACGAACGGCTGAAGCAGCCATTACCCACATTCTACATTCTTTCTTTGAATGTGATTTATAGTCCCTAAACTTAATGCACATTACATAATACACAGCCAAGAAGTAGACAGAACAATGTTTGAGAGCATTATATGTGGTCCGTAGGCTACCTACCTTGCTTCATTTTTATTGTGCAGGCTTTACTGAAAATTAAAGGTGGGCGAGCTAACTTTGCCTGCTGTTCGGCACTAGTGTTGTGAAGTGGGTTTATCAGAGCTATTTGCTGAAAACAGCTGTCAGAATGAATTAAAACTGTAACTCTGCGAGTTGTCAAAACCAAAACAACAATCTGAAAGACACTACAATACTCAACCAAACCTTTTATATTATAGTAATATTTTCTGTACTGTTTGCCTTTTATGGCAATCCTTGTGCCACTGACCAAGTCCACTTAGGGGGTTACACCACAGTTTGGTCCATAGAATATTATATGGAAAATTTAGTGAAAAATGCAATAGACTTTCACTTTTGTTATATATTGTACGGTATATTATATCTATGGGATTGAAGCAACAACATATTTGCCAAAACCTTCACACTGAGCTTAACACTGCCAAAAAAGTTGATTTTAGCCTTTCAGATTCAGAATGAATGAAGCCTTAAGCAAACACTTCAAATATTTTGCTTTGCTACCAAATGCAATTAAGATCCCTTATAGTATACTGTATATATACTGTAGCAAAATAAATATTGCAGGCTGTCTGGATTCTCTACATTTTTGAAAAGGAGCATGATACTAAGCATGAGATTCCTCCGGGGATGGTGGTTTTGACACCAGAATTCCTCGAGATCACCTTTCGAGGCATTTTCAACTCTCTTGGGAGACGGTAGCTTATCTCCTGTCTGACATGAGAATCCCTATGGATTCCTAAGGAGGTGTTGGGAGAGTACTGTTGAAAAGGAGGAAGTGTTGGAGAGTATGGACGTGTGGATTGCTCTGCTTAGTCTGATGCATGTGCCACGGAACCAGCTCAGCAAGAAAAATACACTGACTGGATGATAGATAAACAGACAATTTTACAAACAAAATTGATTTGATTTTACATACATAATGGAGTGAACCTTTTAACTGACAATTTAACTGCTATTCCTTTTTACATACCACAAGACTGTTAGCTCCAGTATCTTACTTATCTATTTACAGTACACACACTGTCCCTGATTCTTTGTCTTCAACTGAAATGTTAACTGTTTCACTGGTTACATATCACCAAACATTTCTACTGCTTTAATCACTTATTGTTTAAATACAACTTGTCTTGCTTTCAGTGAACATTTCCATCTCTGGATATCACACTTTCAGTTCCTCTTGGTGCTCAATCTAAACTGAATCTTTCAATTTCTGCATTTTCACATACATTTAAAGCGGACATTGAAGCACTCTAATGTTCTTCAGAAATCCAAGCTCATTCTAGTTTTACTTTAGAAATTACACATTGGTTTCAAATGTATCTTGGTGTTCACAGTAATGAATAATTATGCCATTTGCGCTATGGCTGGGTGTATTATAACAGGTAAGTAAACAAATATATTGACATTTACCTTGAGTCCTCTTAGAAGTTGGTAGAACAGGTATGTGATGATGCGATCAGTTAATCTGCGCTTCTTCATAATGTGACCCAGGTCCTGGGCTACAAAGGGCATTACCATATAACTAGAGATACAGAAAGAGTGAGAGAACAGCAAGATGAAAGGTACAGACAAACAAAACTAAACGAATAGGGGAAATAGTCATGTACATAAGAGGATCTTATTGCTACGGTGAAGAAACTGCACAAACCAACCAAAATAAACATGAACAAGCTTGCTCTCACACATCCCTGCTTGAACATTTCATACATGCACACATGCACTCGGGATCTCAACAAGCTGTGACAAGTAACAGAAGAATGTGATCCCTGGCTCCCAACTCACAAGGTTTGGAATTTCTCCAGCGTGGAGTCAGGTGTGAAGACGTCAAGGAGGCAGATCACCTTCAAGGGAGAACACAGCAAAAGAGGTTGCACTGCTATTAACACTAAATGTGTGTGTCTGTTAATGCACAAACCTATAAAACATGCACACACATTTGTACAGGTCAGCGTTTGTTGTGAGGTCATATGCAGTGTAGCCTGGTTGTAACATCTGGAATAACTGTCATGTTTGCAGCACTGATGTTTCTGTGACTATAGAGGTATCACAGTCTTCATGTGTAAGGGTTGGGGTGTTTCTGCACTGCATTTTCCAGAGGTCACTTGCAAATAAAAGTATGAATCCAGTACAGACATCATTGTTCTTTGATTTAAAATTGGATGGATAACATATTTTGCAGACGTCTGTCAATGTGGCAAAAGACACGCTAAGTTAAAACTCATTGTATTTGGGTTTTTTCAAAATATAGGTCAGTAAATGGCAGCTATCTAAGTGTTTGTAGTTGCTCCAAGGTTTATAGCAAAAATACTGAAGGGCTCTAATAAAATACTGTACAACATGTGCAGCTTGTCAGCTATCACTGAGGAGATTATCAGCTTTTGTTGAATGGTCAGCAGAGTTTACTCTTTTTTGAAAGACACAAGTAAAATGCAATGGAAGTGGGACAAAAATTAAAACCATTCAGTAGCCAGACCGTGCCTTAGCTTACTGAGGCACTTTTATATATTGTAATTTGTAACACATTCACAGCTGAGCCCATTAGGGCAATTAGGAATGATGACTGACCTGCCTAGTTGTGTCATTTCTCTAACTAAAAAGAAACCCCAAATTCCATTTGTGCCAAATTTTTTGTCTTCTTCTTACATTATCATGCTGTATGTAACGGAGGAGCCTGAGTTCCCTGTAGGCCCGTTTGGCATGAATGAGGGACTGGAAAGGCCGATACAGCTTTTTGATGGCCACTTTCTCCTGAGTATCCTGGTCAATGGCAGAGCTAAATGGGAATAAGACACAGTATTAATAACAGGACACATAGTGAGGTAATCAATTCATTCATAAAATGACTAATTTAGTTAGTGTAAGGATGCAAACAATCAAAATACACATGACAATTTCCCACAGCCAAGGTGATGTTTTTTCAATTGCTTGTTGTGTCTGGACAATCCAAACTATTTATTTATTATATTTCCATTATTTTTGCTTTCCACCAAGACCACTTTAATAATTCAGGAAACATTGAGAATAATTAGCTTTTTTTAGTTTCAATTGAAGGATATAAGGTGGAAAAACACAGGGAATTGTTTTATGTGGAATTGGACCTGTTTTGTTTAATGTACTATATAGTGGTATTATATAGTTGTTTTAATATAAGAATGAAAACTACCACTGAACTGATGAGACCTTCTAGAGGGAACATGAAACGTTTTCAAGAACTTAAAGTGACAGTGATAAGATTTTGTCTGTCAGTGGCTGTCATTAAGCCAGGATTGGTTGCTCTGCGATGGTGGAAGAGATTCTTGGACCTGCACTGACTTGCTGTCTTGCCTTTAGGCGGACAATAGTGCTCCTGTAAGCAGATGTTGAAGTAATCAAGGCCTCTAGGAGCAAACTATTGCAGTTGAAGGCAGACTTAAAACCTATATAGTCTACAGACAATCATTTGTGATAGTGGACAACAAAGGGAAGCACCTTTGACCATTTACCAAGACAAGAAAAATCACTATCTCACATGCTTATACATGTGATATTGACCAGTGCTCCTACTGCTACTACTATCACATACACATATTTCAAGTGACTAATTGTATTTTTAACGCCTATACAGAACAGTTTTACCCTTGAATGGGTTTAACATTTAATTAAAACTAGGACAAACACTATTATTTCCGTTTTATTATGTCTGCTCTAAAGTTGATTACAGACATCACACATTGGAGGATCAAAATGTGTTGTAGGCTTATTTAAGGGGGAAAGGGCCCAATACCTCTGCGTAAACTCACCAAACTGTCCCGTAAGCTCCGGAACCGATCGACTGCAGCGCCGTGTACCTCTTCGAGATGTCCCACGTCGTTTTCTGGATCTCCAGTCTGTGAAAACCCGGTCTGACGGGGGAATCCTTCAGTGGAGACTCCATGATGCTGTTTTGTGTCAATTTCCAGTCAGGGTTTTGGTCACGAAACGTTTTATAGCCATTGAGTTTCAACCTGACAGGTGAGAGAGAGAGAGAGAGTGCTGGCAGTAAAGGTAGGAGAAGCGCAAGGAAACGCCCCCGTTTCTCCACAGCCTGCCCCCTCGTCACATGGGGAGCTGTCCTGTCGTTCAAGCAACTTAATGTTGTCAATATCACCTGCCAGAAGCATGCTGACACATAATTGAACTGAGCTGAGTTAAATAAACTCTTTCACCTTTAAACAGGCAACAAATGACAATAATAGAATTTATAGTTCTACTAGAACTGTTGTACTGCATTATGCTTTGCATCAATGATAAAGACTACATGTTAAATATATCTCATATCCACAAGGGGATCAATAAAGTATGTCATTATCATTATCTGCATGTGACTGCAATGAAACTCCTTTGTCCTTCAAACACATTGGTGACTAACAGCACTGTAACATGCAAATCTATTCCTTTTGTCCTGCAGCAATCTTCTACAAAACTTAAATATATTTGTATTTGGGAGGAGTAGAGCGGCATTAAACGTACTCAACAACTCAACACTATAATATTACATACATGAAAATCCCTTTGTGTTTAACAAAATGTTTTACAACTGGAGTCTCTGAAACCTCAAACAGCAGTAAAGCAAACTTCTGAAATTCTTCTGAAAAGTTCAAAATCCCATTCATAACTGATCAACAGTATACATATAAAACTGTAGTTTTTGAGTTGTTAAAGAGGACGGAGGGTCTGCATGACCCCACATAAAACAATAGGGTTACAGAGTCAACAAATAGATGCTTGAAGGAAGGCAGGCTATACTGTATTTATGTTGGTACAATTTACCTAGAGACTATGGTTTGGACAGAGAATTTGATTTTGACAAAACTGACAGTTCACCACAGACTCTCTAACAATGTTATAAAACTGACTTCAGCCTAAAACCAACCGACAAACGTGTTGAGATAATGATTTAATGTTCGGACAGACCTTAGTCAAACAGTGTTGGGGCCAGCATTTTTGTTTACTCTGTCTACTTTATCTCCTCCTATGAACCGATAACAAAATGACTTTGTGTCAAAAAGGTGGTCAAACACAGGGAGGTGCTTAATGCTCAGAGAACTCAAGAATTTGCCTGACACTCCCAGTGTTGTCTCAGTGTTAGAGAAAACATGCTGATCTAAAACCAGTCTTTGGTTTTGTATGTGCAAGGCTGACATTGTTGGAAATGTGCAAATTGAAATAGCCTATATTTTTATTAATGAGCTCATATTTAAACTTTTGTTGTACCGTAATACATCAGATTGAGAGGTGTTTCTAATGTTTTGTTGTCCCTGTCTACACACAAGGGGTCGGATATACAATGCATTACATCAACCATGGTGCTAAAGCATAAGTTACTGAAATAATATTCCTATGTCAGTGTCATAAAATATAGACATAACAAAAATAGAGAGCAAGGATACTTGTAACATTTTGGACACATAATAGAGGACAGACCAGCAGGGGGCAGTCACAGCTCATTGTGACAGGCCCAGACAAGGAGGGGAGTCCGGCCCGTCATTGTTCCTTTGTATCCTGAAGGATTACAAAGCTGGAGTTCCAATAGAAAATGTTTTCATCTGTTTGCCACAACAGAAGTAAATTTCTATTGATCACACAGATAGTATCTATTGTAGAGTAACATTTTCTATATAATAATAGATGTCTATCATTGGTTTGGTAATAAAAACTAACAGCCTTGTTCATCAAAACTGACAATATGGGTGGACACGTTCACAACGTGGACAATTTGGAAACTCTTTGCTGAAACAGTATTCAAATATGGCTCACTGTGACAGCACTACTTCATGTTCACTGTGTGTCTTATGTTTTGAGAAATAATGTTTTTATTTCTTTTATATTTCAAAATTATCTTTATCACCTTCATGTTTGTACAGTAAATCCAGAGTGCCACCAATGGCCCGGAGCTGACTGCTCATCACGCTGCATGAAGTTACAGCCCAGTGGTCAAGTCTGCAGAAAAGAGAACAACAGCTCCGAGGAGTATTTTCAAAATAAAACCTTAAAATGCTGATTTGAGTCCTAGAAGTGACAGAAGTGATGAAAGGCTATAACAACACCAGATAAAACCTGAAACAATTTCAAAACGCTCCTGGTGTTCTCAATACCTGTGAAATGGAAGGATTTGAAACCAACAGGACTTTTACCAAAACTGTCTGAGTAAGTTCATTTTTCAGGCTGTTTCGTGACTTTATTTTGAAGGCAATCCCATCGCCATTTCCTGCCTCCCTGTGTGCGTCTCCATGCATTTCGCCGGCTGTCAGCGCCGCTGCGCTGTCTGTTGTTGAGCCCTCTCAGATGTGTGTGGAGACCTGTTTGTTCCGTGCGCTCTCGGCTTCGGATGCGCTCACACGCGCACTTTCTGGACTCGGAGCTAGTTTCTACTTTTAGAGAAGTTACTTTTCAGATATTACGCCGTGAAGGAAAAACTAACGGTGTCGTGAAGAGGAGCTGGAGCTGGAGCTCACCAGGTATTTTTGCTCTGTTCAGCGTGGATGTGAGGCTGTTTCACTCAACACTATGGACGGCTGATTCACCCACTTTGCAAACCTACTAGGTAAGTTTAAGAGCCCTGTTTATTAAAATGAAAAAACAAAAAAACAAACAAAAAAAACGTAGACACTTATGGGCAAAAGTACTTTTTTTTACAAGCTTAGATTTTGACTACATAAAGTCTAATGTAGTATGGTAGCATGCTGTTACATTCACAGTCACATACTGTGAAATGGACATAGTTTAAGTTCTGCCAATAGGAGGGTGGAGAAAATCTCAGAACATCTTTTCAATGCTTCGTTTTCAGCGCAACAGTCGAGGAACATATTTAATTCCAACGCACAATTTTTCAGTGTACTCTAGCCTATAATAATCTACATACCGGGCTGCCCAGCACACACTCACCACAAGGGATATACAGTAGCTTTAGACTAGTGGGCACTGGGCTTCAGGCCACACACACACACCATGCACACTCTCTTTTGTCAGCTGATGCAGGAATGTGTGTGTGAGCCAAATGTCAAATACCTTGTTCACCTGCTACCATTCTGCCGGACACACACACAGCTGCCTGTTTATTGCCTCGTTTAGTAAACAGAGACAATCTATATATGTACATTGAACACGACAAAAGTTGTGATATTCAAATATGATAAAGAGGAAACTATTACAAAATGATGAAGTTGGGCATATTTATTTATTTGCCAAACATTCAAGGCAAAATGTCATGATCAGTTTAGACTCTCCCTAGACTTTCGAGAGAACACAAATGCTTGTGAAAGTGTTCAGAGACTGTTCTGCAGAGACTAGGTGAGGCCTGGCCTTTTAAAGGCCCCACTCATTCTGCGTGTTGTGCGTGTGTGTGTTGCACCTCCTGAGCCAACGGCGTATGAACCTGCTGGATCAGAAGTCGGAAAGCTCTGCACTGTGGGGTGTGTTCACGATTTTCTTGAAATGACTAAAAAAGGAAGATGGACTAGTCCAGCAGCCGGTTCCACTCTTCTAGCTGTCAGATTTTATCATGCACCACAAGAAACTGCTTAGGAGTTGACCAAAATCAAAGTCTCTCTAAATATCGTTTTTCTTCCATACACCAGTTTGAGAATCAGCCAGTGCAGTGGAAAATAAATGTTCTACTGAAACATATTTTAACAAGGTCAAATCTTTTTAGAACACATATTATATACAACCTTTGTAATGATTCTTGTGGTTGCATAGCCTAACCTTGAACGCCAATTTCCTCTTTTCTCTGTTGCTTGGGGTTCCAGCATCCAGACACTTTTGAATAGCCGGCCATCTGCTGGCTAAGGGTCGGCTTCTAAGACGCGATATCACATTACCTACACTTGACTGTGGGGGATGAGTACAAGTGTGCATGGTTATGGCATTATCAGAACGTGTGGAGCGTGAAAAAGTTATATTGTTCACTGAGTCAATTTTTCAGCTTTGCCACATGAACTTTTTTAATCTTGAATCTCGAATAAATGCGCAGAACCACTTAAATAGCAAACTGAACATTAAACAGTCAAAAATACAACTAAATATATAAACCATTAAATGTGCTGCTAGCTAAATAGTTTAAATGGAATGGACTGTAAATAGAAATGTAAAGTAAATGTGATATTTTACCAACACACTGGAAGCTAATGGAAAATATACCCACACACATTTTCTTATTGAAAATACTGACAGGACTGTTGCCATTTCTCCATACAGAGCTTTTGAAATTAAACAGTGGGATGATTATTCTCATTAGGTGGCATACAGGAAGTGGTTAGGTTACCATCCGGACCTCAAAACTCTTAGAACCACAGAGGAATGGGTCGAAGGCCACTTCAGCTGCAGCTGGTCATTGAAAAGCGATGCTCCACAGCTGAAACGACAATTTTCAGCCCTTTCTATGAATGATAAGAAGTAAGACTGCCAGGCATGCAAGGAACAAGGATGGGGTGCTATGATTTATAGGTGTCAAGTGTCGGGCACACTGTACGTTTAAGTAATCTGTCTTTCAACAGTGTGAGAACTGGAAATGAGTGGAAACAATAAAGACAGAGGAGTGTTAATGCTTTTGAAATGAGATGCCAAGTGAACCCTCCTTTAGCAGGCTTTCTCATTTGTTCATCTCAGGTGTCACATACTGTAGTAGGATCTAAGCCTTATTTTTAGCAGTTTTGTCCTACAGGCATCGGCTGTATGTTGTGTAGTCATGAAGTGTCTGGGATTGTTTGTGATCAAAAGTTGATCAAAACTGTTGGTGACTTGTTGGATGAGTCTGCTATGATTTCATCATTCCTGTTTAACCCCAGTTACAGGCAGGAAGGCGTCTTGAAAGAAATCATGGAGAATGTGATCATGTTCATCTTAGGTGTGCAAATGCATGACAGAGAGAGAGAGGGAGAGAGAATGTGCATGTCAGATGTTGATGATAGTATTTTGGGCGTTCCCCATATCGCTCACTGCAGCAGCTGGTGGTCCCTCATGATACATTCTTCTGTGTGTGTGTGGACTGCGTTTGTGTTGTACTGGGGTGTGGGAGTGGAGATTCTGCAGAGAACATTTACTGGTGCACCACTCTGGCCACAGGCATCCCATGGAAGATGAGCAAAGTTACAGCATTGTGTTAATTTTAATAATCGTATACTCTTTTTCTTTGTAACATCAGGCCAATTTTTTTTGTATAGTTTTTACAAGCATAGTCAAAATGCTTCACAAATGGTTGACTCTCGCTCAGATAGCTTGCTATCTTCTGGGTGGATTGAATCCCAGGCCTCAATAAGCCCTCAAGGGAATCTTGTCAGCCAGATTGGCAGCTTGATAAATACTTCTTTTCATTAGCAGCAGCTTCTATCCACTGTACTTAAATGATAATCCCCTACGTCCTCTCATCCTATTGACCATACACACTCCAAAACAGAGGTAGAGAATGAGTAGACTTCTGTCATATAGAGTACATCTTTGCAGATCTATCCTGACATTACCTTAATGTGCCCTCATGAGACCGGATGCATATCTTTAGATCAACCATAATGGCACAAAGTAGTTCCTGAAAGTTAACTGTACATATTTGTATGAATTCAACCTGAACTAATGATGCAGTTAATGAAATCAGTTAAGGTAGCACATTGATGGGGGTGCATGGAAAACCATGGTTCATTCCTCAGCAGCATTGTCTCTGGTTGGCCCGCATTTGGGAATATTCATTGCTGGGAAGCTGTTGACGGATTCTTGAGTGACTTGTGGTTGATCTGTCTGCCGAGGCCAAAGCTGAGGCAAACTTACCTGAAGCAGCAAAGGGGGTTGCAGTGTTTTAAACTGAAGGAATAAAATTAAAAATAGTTTTTATTGATTATTTGCTTGTGTCTTCTCCTTGTACGTCGCTTTGGATAAAAGCGTCTGCCAAGTAAAGTAAAGTAAAGAATAAAATTGGGAATGGATTATCCTGTTTATACCTCTACTTCACATTAATGTTTTTTCTGTGCACAAGAGAAATATGATTCTATGATGAGTTATGTTCCCATGTTCTAGACTGTGTTTGGATGCTGCATCCGTTATTTCCTGCAAAAACTTCTGAATCTAGTGTTGTATGTGCACGGTAAACATAGCATAAGGACAGCATGCTTTTGAGCCCATAAATGCACAAGGTTAAAGATTTGTTGTTGGCTCCTATGGTTGCAAGAATTTACATAGCTTACTTTCAGGTTCATTACCACACTCATTAAACAGAATTTCATTTTATTTTATTGGGTGGAGAGTGGGTACATATAGATAATGCTAATGGATTATTACTTTACTTTGCTACTTTGTTAGCTAGATTTCCAACACAACAATTTATACCCCGCTATGGGCACTAGTATTACCACACAAAGCTGTGTCATTCATGCTACTGTAGCTGCGGTGTTATTTATCAGTCATTTGGTAAATTGCAGTGGTTTGCTTTTTGATCTCCTCATTTATCTCATCTCCTTATCTATTATAGGTTGATAAAAGTGTAAAAAGTATTCTTGTGCATACAAGACCCCTTGATACAGTAATATTGCTCTTCTGCTATACTATCTAACTTCACATGAGGACAGGCAAATTGTACTGTAGCAACAGCCCAAGTTCCACATAATATATATAATTTCATCAACAAGATTAGTCAATGTTTTGATGCTATACATAATAAGCTGATACAACAGTATGGTCAAGATTAACTCTCACTAATGAAATCCTTTTTGAAAATGTAATCTTCTTATAATAGGTCAAAAGAAGGCATGCCATATTGAACCCAGAGGGTGTGGTTCTTATTGTTCTGAAGCAGCCTTTAGCAGTGGGACAGTTGTGTATGTGCCATGCCACCAGCGCTTGGCTTCAACCACAGCCCCTGTCCCCTTACCCAGCTCCCAGGAGAGCCTCAGCCCAGCTCTAGACAAAACCTTAAGCCCCCAGCTGCCCTTTTTCTGTATCACTGCCTCAGGCAGAATTAGAATTAGAATAAATAGATGTTTCATTTGTGTAATCAGGGTAAATGACTTCTACACCTAATAGAACAAGCATCTTGATCTTGCTGATGATAAAAACTTCAGTTTTCATTGGTGACGTTTCCCAATTATTCACAAGCTATAGCTTCCTTTCACTGGTGGAAAGATAGAGGATTTCATGACTCTGACTACACTTCCCCTGTTTTTCTGTATTATACTATTTCTGATTCATCACTAATGACCTTTCATTGTCACTGACTGTATTTGATCGATGGTTGAACCCTTGGTACTAACCAAATGACCAGCCATGCCAGTTCTCATTCTCTCTGTTTTAGTTCTGTCTGCATTTGATTCCTTGCTCCCTAGACGTTTGGACAGATTGTCAGTTGCCTGTAGCCAGAAATATAAACCCTGATTCCCCCAAGCCCTTGGCCCTGACACTCAGCCACAGACCTCTGGACAGTTGCCTTTGGACCCAGTAGAGCTATGCAAGTAATCCAGCAGACTCACAGGTGGAGCGTTCACTTTCTTGAAGAAATGCCTCTGCATTTGGCTGTGAGGTTTCTGGTGTGAGCTGTGGCTTTGGTGGTACAAGCAACTGTCTTTAATGCCCGAAAATGTTGCCCTGAAAGTGACACGCCCTCTGCCATTTGATCAGTTTCATTGTTAGTTTTCAAGATCAGGCTTAAATGAATGACTCCTCCTAACAATGAGAATCACCAGGAGTCAATGAATGATCAATATCATTTGCACAGTTTGTCAATATAACATTCCGGGAACTGATTGATCAAACAAACCTGACTGAGTTGCTTTACTCTGCTGTCGGCTGAGCTAGTGGATTTAGGATCACTTGTTTGTACACACAGAAAGCATGTGCAGAAGCTATTGCTAAGTCAGCTTTGTTTTCCTTATTGTCTGCCTGGGTTCACTGTTATACAGGAAACCATCTGATCCTCGGGTTTATCAGCAGAGAAGGGGGATTTTCAAAGTGTCAGTTTAGTTCCCTGTAGATACAGGATGGTTTAAATCCCCTTAGGCTACTCAAGAGAAGTGGGTGAAATGAGAAGCATCTTTTCCTGCAGGGCCACATCTGTCCAGAACTCTTAATTAGGCCATTGATTATCTACAAACCTTATTTTCTGTGATATGGTATATCACCTTCCATGTAAGTCCTGAGATTGTCTTTGTGCATTGGATGTGCATGAGGTCCACAACAGTACAATATGAAATCTATGATGTAGGTGATAAACAGTGTCTAAGAGCAAGCAGTTCTTTTGTGCTTTTAGGCTATGACTGCTTGGATTTGTTAAATTTTGTTAAATTTTAAATATTTTTATATTTAAAATCTAAAAATATAACCACTACCTGACTTACTTCCAGTGTAGAACATTTCTTTAATTCTATTCACAGCTGCATTGAATTAACACATTCTGCTTCTTCTTTAAAGTTTCACTCTTCATGCACTTGTATTTTAAGAGGAGTCTTGTAGTGTTTACACTGTAGAATCGGATCACTGAGTACTTCACATTTTTATGTTGTTAGTCAAAGTAAAATCCTCTTAGGCCCCCTGCTGATTAATGAAAAACCAAGGGAAAGTAATAAGGTTGAAGATTAAACTATAATACCTCCAGGGCGAATTTGCTGGCCACCCAGTATGAAGTCCACTCACTGTCTGGGGCACATAAACTGGCTGCTAGTTAATTTAAAAGCCTATCAATTCCACGTACAGGTCCTTTACGCTAAATGAAATGCAATTCATTAGTGTATTTGTCCACTATGAAAGCACTAGATGCAAGATCCAAGATAAATTTTGTACCACATACAGTGAATACATGTGTAAATTCACTGACACTAGGTTGAGTGTTAGTGAATTAAGTTGCATAATGGCTGATAATGCCCTTGAAAGTGCTTAACTATAGTGCTCAAGCTAATGGCTGGCACTTTAAAAAAACCTTAAAAGACCTGTTCAAACCAGAAAATGGCACAGTGAAAATCACTTCACTTCTTCACTGCATATGTGGTTGTAGAAGCTTGGTTACATATTCATAGAAATGCAACTACAGTAAACATAAACGCGAGCGCCATTCACACACAGGGTGAACAGCAAAGGTTTCATTCACTCAGCGTGCATCCATAAACTGTGATCAGCCTCCAGCTCTCCCTACTTCTGTACCACCGTTCACCTGTTGAGCGTGGGAGGTTTTCAGGAAGCAGTTCATTCAAATCCGCGTGAAATGAATATTGAGCTTCCTCGTGTGAAGCATGAAGTTGCACAACACTGCTCACAGGGTCAGTTGGTTGGCGATGTTCTGTACCTGATGAACTACACGTAAACACAAAAGCCACCTGGGCCAACTCTGCTCAGTCAACATCTCTCCAAGTTTTGTGTTTTTGTGTATTTTGTACTGCGCTTTTTACTCTCTCATGGAATTTTGTTCTCAGAATTCACTCAGTAAAAATTTATAAGGAAGATGGAGGAAAGCTCTTAGAGTTAAAACACTTCACCGCACTTAATACTGATCTCAGGGGTTGTATCACATAATGGATCATTTTATGATACTGCTGTCTTTCTGGAAAGCAAATAAAGAACACTATTGATAATCCATTGTCATGGTGCCCCTTTGTTAAAATGGCTTAACCATCTAAAATGGAATAGAGTAGATTTAGCACGTTGAACATGGCACATTTTACAGTCCACTTTTGTTTAACAGTAGCTCAACAGGAACTGCTGATATCATTCTATGTGGGATTTATCTGGAAGGTTGGTATTGAACCTGAAAAGTGGCTTTGAATTACTCTGTTCTCTGGCTCACAGGAACTAACAGATCTGCCAAACTATACAAAGTGGTTGCGAGCTGCTGCTCACTCAGTGTTTTATTAGATGAGAGGAAATGAGAGAAAAGAAGAGAAGAGGGATACTGTTCTGTGCTGATTGGTGTAATATTGTAAAGGACCTTGGCCTGTGGGTAGAATTTAGCAGAGAAAAGGATGATTTTGTGTGTGTTTCCTCCAAATGCGGCAGCTGCAGAAGAACGAATAGGAAATCATTTTGATAGTTTGTTTGACCGGTTTGACTACAGCAGTTTAAAAGTCTGCCTCATTTCAGTAATCAAGTTGGCAGTGAGCCACAATAAAAGGTCTACTTACTCACATAAAACAAAGATTATTAACATAATGAGCCTAGACAACCCATGGACGTTGTTCTCATGTTGGATTTGTGTATATTTATGTCTAGGTTAAATCGTATATCTTCTTGGCAATTCTTTCATGAACTGATTAGCGGAGACGTCTTTTTGGTAAAGAATTATTAATATGCATGGAAACCAGTACAAGTAATATATATAAATTATTTAATTTATTATATAAATTGTTGTTTGGACAGCTGCTAGACCTGTGTCAGTGCTACTACAGGGTTTCGGTGTCACCTCGGCATGCAGCTTGCTGGTACTGAGAATCAAACCGCTCACCCTTGGGTTGGAAGATGACTGCTCTACCCACTGAGCTATCATGCCGCCCTAATATGAGAAGCTGGAACCAGAGAATGTTTGGCAATTTAGCTTAAAAATTACTGAATCACATTATTGCAGATTCTTTTTCTGTCAGGCAACTAATAGATTAATCAAGATTTAGATTCTATAATTTGGAGATCCGTCAGTAACATCTAGTCAGGAGACAACATCCTGTATTCATTATGCTTTGCATAAATTGCAACACAGTAATCCGCACAGTAATAAACACCAGAACTGCAGTAACTTTTTTTAGCCATGTGCTGTTATATTAACTCATAAATTTGATATGGTAAGTTGCTTATAGCAGACACAAATTTGTGTTGCTTTTGCCATTCAGTCCAATTTCTCCAACAACTGTAGCTACTGAAACAGCTGTGAGCAGGACATAAATCGAAACAAAGAGCTTAAAGACACCAAAAGGTTCTGTAGAGCCGAGGAAAACTGCAAAGTCGGGTAATCATTCTGGGTAGGTTTATTGTTACTAGCAACACCTTTCTCTTTGTTATTTAATATGCTAATATGCTATTATAAATATATCATTTATTAAATATATCCCACAAAAAAATTAAAAATGCCATATGTAGTAGGGCAGTGCGTAACATGGGGATCAGATTTTCAGACTGGCTCTTAAATCTGCATATAAATGCAATTAAAATATTTTTTTTGAATTCTGTAGTGTGTTGACATATTTGTAGTTCCTAGTAGGTAACAAGCATCCCTGATCAATAGTAGTAACATTATTATAGGTTTTCTTAAAACATATTGTGTATATATTTATATAATGTGTAAGGTCTTAAACCTTACACTGTAAAGTGCCTTGAGATGACTTATGTTGT
>JAUMHL010000028.1:4638737-4656371 GCA_032362345.1 Sandelia bainsii
GTAAAGTGCCTTGAGATGACTTATGTTGTGATTTGGCGCTATATAAATAAAGTTGAATTGAATTGAATTGAATTGAAAGAGAAAAATCTCAGCAGGGGATCAAGTAATTGTTAATTCATTGGCAGTGATCAATGACCTTTATCATCATCATCATCATCAGTGCCTAGTTTAGGTTTTCCTGGTGTAATCCAAAGAAGTGGTCCATCCCAACAGTGTCCAGTGTTTCAGGCTTCAAGTATAGATTTTCACATTGGTTACTAACCACATGCTGACAGAACAGAAGGAAATGACACAAACACTAACCAGAGTAACAGCTTGTCTTGTTTTCTCTGTGACTTTGTATTCTCGTCACACTCTTTCTTTGCATCCCTCGGGAAAATGTTCACATTATAGTTGGTGTCTGGACAGCTACACTACACTGTAACACAATGAGTTCACAAGTTCTTTAGTCTCACACTTAGTCAACTGCTTCATACGTATCTGATTTGATACGATTTTATTCTTTATTCTATTGCAGTTTTGTGTAGTGCAGCAAACGCAGAATAATATAGATCACTACCCTTGCATGAATGAAATGAAACACATTACAGGAGATTCCTGTAAAATCTTTACAATACACGCTCTTTGTCAAACCTCTCAGTCATTTTGTAAACAATGATGATGATAATATAAGCACAGAAGTCTAATTTTCTTTCAGCTATTTGTTTTTTTAGTTGATACGGTACAGTAAGATACTGTAAGTGACCTACAGATTTATTTAGATACGTGCTTAACTCATGTAGATGTTATTTTACTATTCTTTTTTTGTACATATTCGATACACAACATGTTGATTAGTGAGTTTTTCGAGGATCTGGTAGGTTGTTTTCTTTCCTTTGTACAGAGCCAGGCTGGCTGTTTACCCCAAGTTCATTGCCATAGAGACATTTAATTTAGTTAACTTGACTACACAGTGCCCTTGGTAATAGACAGATGGTGTGTGTCTCACTGTGTGTCCATCTCCAGGTGGGGTCCTCCTCTATTCTGTTGTTCTGGGTTTACACAAATAATACCTCCCACCAAGTCCAGCCCAGAAGCTATACACCATGCTTATTATTGTAATATTGTGCTTTCACATGAAAGTGGGTGATGGCAAGATGAGAAACAGACCAGAAGTTGTTGTTATTGGGTGTATGTGTGTGTGATCCAGGCCGTCAGTGGTCCCCATTAGCTGAAAAGTAGTTGGATCAAGTCTGTTTGTCCAGCTGCTGAATCACCGTCTACCAGACTCACACACTCACGCACACACACACACACACACTTTTGCACTGTCTACAGTTGTTCCCAGTCCTAAACAAACGTTAACTTTAACCCTTGCCTAACATACTTGAAATCCTAGCCAAAATCAAATAACAGGATTAATGGTCAATTTACAAAAATGTTTAACTGGTTTTCACAAAGCTTGTTATCCCGTACGCCGTCCACACAAACACTATGGCCTCCTGGCTTTATTTCCCATCTAAATGGATTTTTCCTCTTTCCCTCTACTTGCATGTCTAGATAGGTCATGTCCGTCTGTCTCCCTCTCCTCCCTCCATCCCTTCCTCCTGTCATTCTTTGCATCTTTTCTTTTTCCAGGGTGCACAGTTTGACCCCAGTTGCCCTTGACACAAGCATTTCTATGGCTTCAGCCAATCAATAGAGACTCTTGTGGCCCGGTGTCAGATGTTAGGTCCACTAATTGAAACCAACAACAATCCACGGTGAGTGAGAATGAGTATTTATGTGTGCATATGTGCGCTGGGATGATGAATGAGGAGGGTGGAGGATTCGGCACATTCACATGGTGATCACACAGTCATCAGTTATTGTTGAGACGTTCATTTGTGCAGGATTAGCAAGAAAATTTGTACCACAGTCATGTCAGCTGTATGACGGCTAGACTAATGTGGGTCGAGAATTATAATTTCAAAAAATAGTAACAACATTTCACTTAAGGGACAAAAGCAGTTATGTCGCTTATTCAACAAGTTCTATGAAAAGATAAAGAACATCTGACTTTTTCTGCGTTATATTTCTTATATTTTTTGGACAACAATGGAGCTCAGGCATATTGTTGGTTTCGGTTGTTTCATCAAAAGTTTCCCTATAACACCATCCTTATCATTTAAGCAAATAAAATACAGTCTTTATCACAAGTTACCTTAAACTGTTATTATAAAATTAATTCATTCTCTTGCTAGTTTGATATAGATGATACTGTACATGTAATTGAAAGGTGGTTTGTGCTTGTGGCCTGTTTATTGATTGCTTTTTGTCTATGTTACAACTCTGAACCAAATAGGAAATGTAGAATGTCAGAATGAAAAGAGCAGAAACACACGCCTCAAATAACAATGAAGCGGTACAAAGTCCAAGTCACATAAGCCCATGATTTATGGCATCATGGAGTTGGTTTGAACACGTTATTGCCTTAAACGGCTTACTCATAAATACTCAGTAATACACAACAATTCTCTAAACCATAGGAGAGGACCTTTTCACTAAGAGGACTTGAACACATGTTGGTTGTGTTGCTGTGATGCATCAGCCAGCTGTACTTGTCACTGTCAATGCCAAATGACAAAAGAGGATGCACGGGAACAATAAGGACGAAGCTCTCAGCCATCCTCTTTTCTGTGACCAAGCAGGTCACAACACATTACAACTGTTGGCCTACGAAATGCAAAACAGTGTAGCACACACTGTGTTGAGTATGAATAATCTAAACAGACAGTTGTGTCTGTTTTTGGTATAAGGACTCTTCCAAACCACTTGCAAAGTTTATTTCTAATCTTGATTAGGAAGAAAAACATTGCTGATTGCTTGATTATGTTGAGCAAAAAAAGACCACTTTCAGAGCTACTGTAATTAATCCCAAGCATCATTCAGACTGTTCTCATTAATAATGCATTTCCAAGCAGCAGTCCTGACACAGGGAGTGGATTCAGGTCTTTATCCAAAGATTCAGCAACAATGCCGGGCACCCCCGGAGCCAATCTGCCACACTCGAAATCCAGCTAACAACAAAAACATGTTTCACTGCTCAGACTGTCTCAGACTTTGAAACAATAAGGAAAACATGTTACACATGAATTAAAACACATAAAGAGCTAATGAAAGAGCTAAATCCGTACCAGCCCAATAACCGCATTCATCACAAAGTAAAAAGATAAAAACAGTGCACTCAAAATAAGGATTAGAGAAAAAAGTATCAGATGTTTTTCAACCTTGAAATGAAAGGTAAAGTTATTTCTTTAAATTTGTATCGTCTTTTATTACAGTTGCTTAATATATTACATAATTGCTTCCTAGTTCAATTTGCAGGATAGTTTTTACTGTGTTTGCTGCATTGCTACATTCTAACATCGTATACATGTAAAACAGATGAGTAGTCAGCTTTACAGCAAGTTTACCAGGATTTGAATTGTGTGTCATAGCTTTGTAGATGGCAGCATATACAGTATCTCACAGAAGGGGCACTGGTGCGTGTGAGTGTGTGTACATAAGCACTATGTTCCAATGCATGTGGATCAGCACTGTGGATCTTTCGCTGATCTGAGCACAGTCAAAACCATGTGGGCAGTCACCAGTGTCTCTGTAGAACTGCAGCAGTTTGGCTTTGATGGGGATGTTTGCTTCCACAGCGGTCTTTCTTAAGTTTAGATACAGTGAGCTGAATCTGGCTTTTTGCTGCTGGCTGGTTTTTGTTTCTTTGAGGTCAATTTGAATGTTTTCTCTGTTCAGTCTTCTCTTTTCTCTTGTTAGAGCCTCCCCCCTCTATTTCTGTCTTCACATACACACACCCATCTCTCCCTTGGTTAAACCCTCCAGTTTGATCAATCATTGATGATCCCAGGTGTCCTTGAGACCTCAAGGGAAATCTTGATTGGCTACCCAGTTCTTTTGTAGACACACTTGTGCATCTATCCCACCACACACACACACACACACACACACACACACACACACACACACACACACTTCCTGCAGCCCCCTCTCACTGCTTTTCAAGAACACAGTTAAACCTTACTCCTTACTCGCTCTCGCCTTTTACGTTTCTTATCTCGCTCTCTCCTCTCTGTCCTCACTGGACGTCAGAGAGCCAGCTTCAATTAAAGAAGCAGTGGGGCTCCCTAAGCCATTAGCCATATTAGTGTTGGGTCCATGCCTGTGCCCCTTCTCGAACAAAGACCTCTCCATGCTTCCTGGAGTAGTTTGGATGGCATTCGTCTAGTTTTTCTGATTTGTAGCCGTGCATGTGCCCTCTAAGAGACAGAGTTAGTGGTGCCAGCATGGCTGTCTTATAATTTAGTACAATGTCTGAGGCCCTCCTGTCATATTTAATTATGCTTTGATGTGTGCTACAGAAAGCATTTTCATTCACCTTTCACCAGTGCTTCAGCTTCCAGGTGGATTTTACCAATATTACTATAGCTGATAAACACAATACAATGACATTGTTGGTCAGTGATTGAAAAGATGACACCTGAATGAAAAGAGCGGGTCTATGTGATTAATGGCATCTTGAATCCTCTCCATGCCCTCCTGAGGGTATTATTTAATGCTTAACCTTTGGCAATGAATTCTTTGTCCCTAGATCACAATCGCACACCTCGGACCTTCAACACAGCCAGACTCCACTCATCAATCATCTTTGATTTCCTGCCAGAGATTCAGATAGTGGGATAATGTCTGCAAGAATGGATACTGTGTGCGTGTGTGTGTGTGTTCCACATGCGTGTATGTCTCCATGTTCCTGAGCAAGATGGAGAGAGCACAGTCTATTAAGCATTTGACAACTGAAGACCTCCCACTCTAAAGACCAGCTCAGATTGTCCTCTGTCCCACTCTCAGGAAGCTGGATAGGGGGGCAAAGGCGTGTCTCCGGGGGGCCTTCCATTTTCTTTCTAATGAAGCTGTCCGTCATACTGCTTGTTGACAGAAGGCCAAAATATCACTCCCACCTGCCTCCACTCCAGAACCACTAGTTTGGGAGGTAAATGAGCTGAAGTAATTTTGAATGTAAAAAGAGGAAATTGGTCAAAATATTATGATTGGGGCATTTAGGCAGTCTTCATTTAGCATGTGCAGATCATCTACTGTTTCAGTGGTCAGTGTGCTGTTTTCCACATGTAAACAGGAAAGAAAGACCGTTTCTACTATAGTAATAGTTATAGTTTTATTACTGAATGTGTCACATTATAGAAAATGTGTCTGTGTGGTTGTTAGTTCTGATGTTTTTGAGATGATGTTACAATGTCTGTCTGGCAGTTATTTTGTTGATTATTGATTGCTCTATCTATGACATTTTGGTATGTAAAACATCCATAAACACAGAAAAATGTCCATTACAACATCCTGATATCCAATATCAAATGTTTTGTTTGGTACAACCAACAGAGCCCAAATGTATTCACTTTTTTTATAACACCAAGATGATAAGCAAATATGAGAACCAGTGAATGTTTGGCATTTTTGCTAATGATTAGCTGATTATCAAAATAGTTGTTGATGTATTTTATTTTGATTGACTAGAGGATTAACTGGGAAATCGCTGCAGCTCTAATTCTTTGTTTTGTAGCAAGGGCTAACTCATTGGAGTTGGAGACTGAAGCATCTCAACAACTGCCATGCCATGAAATGCTGGACAGTCATATTCACTTCAGGGTGAATCATACTGACTTTGATGTCTCTTTGACTTTTCCATCAGAACTACTAGTTGCCAATGTTTTTTAATCGTTTGAATATTCCTATAAGAATCAGTATTTTTCTAAATGTTTTTTTTTTTAATGAGAGATCAGTGAGAACTATCATCAGTGTTTTCAGCGAGGTGTTCCACTCCACTAGCCAGTAAATATAGCCTATGATTATTCTCACTCAACACAGCTCAATCAATTATACTTAACTGTTTCCAACTGGCTTATTATAAATCTGTTTAACCAGCCGTTTCTAGGACCACATTGGGACTAGGAAGTACCCACCAGCAGCCACCCAATGACAACAAATCCTGTAGGACTGTAGAGTGTCATTCAGAATCAAATGTGAATTAGGAAAGCCTGTCACCTGTGCCTTTTTAGGGATTCAGTGGGATTATGTCTGCATGGGTGCACTGGCTGCAGATGAAACATGTCTGGGATGAAAGTAGGCATTGTAGGCACTGTAGTGACCAGTGATGCCAGTGAGGTATTAAGGCAATGGTTTGTTGTAGTGTTTTTCCTGTGGTTTACCAGTTAGGTAGCCACTAACAACCAAGAAGTAGAAACACATGCTGATTAAAAACAGAACTTCAGAGAGATACAGTACTACCACCATTATGTTTTACTGCACAATATAGTGATCCTTATATAAATGATCATTTAATACAGGTCTGGCAAACACAAACACTTGGAACGGCTGCAGACTCCTACATTAATATTTGATTTATTTTTTTTGCAAGACAGAGAACATTCAGTATGTTACTAGAACTGACTCTACAACAGCTCTTTCATTGGCCTGCAAAAAGGGTTGCAAGCTTAGGTCACTGCTCCCACCTCTGCTGTCTGCAAGCATAAATTGGCCCTGCTTCAAAATACAAAGAAAATACTATTAATATAGTACTTACCTCAGTGTCCACTGGAGTACATTATAATTATCTGTTGCTATCTGTTGCTGGGTTTTCACAGTCTGGTCATTTGCCGTCATCACATTTAAAACTGTGAAATGGAGATAACTAATGCTGACTAGACCTCACACCTCCTTTCTGAATACAGGAGTATGCAGGAGCTCCCAATGATTCAGCAGGGGTTGATACATTACCATAATGTTACAGGGAATCAGTGAGCTAATGTGGATGTAGCCTTACTTCCAACCAAATAGACAGCACTATGGTTCTTTATGCTGTTGATGTGTACTGTTTTAAAGGGACAGTATTAAATTACTGTAACAGTACATATCCAATGAATGAATATCCAATGAATTTGGTTCTCTATAGGACATACTGTATGTAGTTTTTCATGCTCCAGTCAGTAGAGTACTGTGATTATTGACAGTGTGCTACCAGAACCGCCGCTAAATAACTGCTGCCATGGAAGAAATGCCCAGTGAGGCTTGAAAAATAGTTGTGATTCCACAAATATGTGCTAAACACATATTATTGTCTTTTTTGAAAATGAAAATAAAAATATGCATAGTAACTGCAGTATAGTTTATAGGCTATTGCCTGACTCAAAAAGTGTAAATTTACATTTCAGTTTAACTTTAAAGAGGTACACACAGTTTTATCCCTGGTTAAGAAATAATGCAATGATTTAACGCTGCAGTATTTATCACCAGTCATTGTACAGGGACAACTGCCTCACTAAACATTTAGAAAATGTGAGGCATCCAGATAGGCGCCTGAGATACCAGGCAGAGTGGAGAGAGAGAGACAGGCGAGAGAATTTGAGAAGGGTGAGACAGAGGGAGGACACAGGACTGACTCCACTTAGCATGTTATGAGTCAAAGGTTCGCCGGGGGTCACGAGCTGCAAACTCATTCATGAATAAAAGAAACCATGTCCTCAGATCACTCTTCAAAACCCAAACATCCAGCAGCAAGGTTCTCTGGGTATAGATAAGGGGGTTCTTTAGGCGTACTCTGTGCTTTTGAGAAGACACACTGCATGTTTCATAACCATAAAATGTATTAAACTGGAGACTGTGGAGAAAGCAGACCAGATTTTCTGCCCTCCGTCCTGGCTTATTAGCAATAATACTCTGGTTCACTGCCATTGGTCTTGTGGCTGGGTATGTCACTTTTTTCTTTGTCAACTCTGTAATTTAATAATAAAGCAGAAAATCTGACTTGACGTTTCCCAGAGTTCTCTGAATCATAAAATGACACTGAAATGATTTTTGTATGTGCTCATCAAAAAAAAAAAAGGTATATATATACACACACACACACATATAATATATATATACATATATATACAGTATATATAAATAAAATCTGAGAAGCATCTCTGGCATTGGAGTGGGACAGAGGAGAGCGTGTTGTAAGACTCAGACAGTGTGACAAGCTGATTAAAATGCCCACAGACTGAGAGAGCTAGACCTCCACTCTCTATTCACTATACCCAGGCACGTCGTCACGACAACGAAGGACGACAAAGGGCTTTCTCAGGCTATTGAGTGCTGTGAAAGAAGAGGCGATCGGGTGTGTGTGTGTGTGTGTGTATGTGTCCCTGTGTGTGTCTGTGTTGGGATGTGGCCGTAGGTGGTAATGTATGCAGACCATCCACAAACAAATGAATACGCATGCATGTCCCACTGCCCCCTCTTTAGCATTCTGCCACACAATGACCATACCAGCGCGTCCTCGATGACGTGATGCTTCGTTTGAGCATGTGGACAGTCTGAATTCAAACCCCGAACTAGCCACAGAGAAGCTATTTACGCCCGCTTTGTCTTTGTGTAGAGAGAAGGCAAATGGCTTTTTCTGTTCATTTTACAAGTCATTTCTTTTCCTCTTTACTGTTAAATTAACAGGATAGATTGGGGCCATTTGCCTCAGTTACATTAAAAGTAAGTAACAGCTCAGCTGAGTGGTATATGCTTTAGGAAAAACTACTACATGTTGCTTTGGTTATTTTCGGATAGGTTGACATTAAAAGGGTAGTTCAACAATTTGGTAATTGTATAACGATGTGTGCTGGTTGGTTTAGCTTATCATAAAGGAGGAAACTGCAGCTGCAGCTCTGCCCAAAAGTAACAAAATTCACCTACTGGCACTTCTGAAGCCCAATAAATAATATGTTATGTCCTGTTTGCTTCAACAACAACCATAAAAAAATGTTTGCAAAATCTCTCTTTTAATAGGAAATATCTATTCTGTTTCTCAGGTCAAAGCAGAAAGACTGAGAAGTTTGAGGAGTTAAGGAGTTTCCAAGAGAAATTAACTAGGAAAAAAGATTTTCAAATGGTTTTCAGAAAGATAACAAAAACAACTGTTAATCTTTGTCGAGTTACATACAGTACCTAACATGTACGTGATTTACATCTTCCACGAACAACTCACTGTTGATACTCAGATTCAGAATTCAGAAAAGATTTATTGTCCCAGAGCTGTGGAATAAATACCATTGGTGGTTGTGGATCAGTAGGTGGGGCAGATTGACCAATACCCTCTGGTAATGCCATCATTTATGTGCAGCTGTCCAACATTAATTTCCCCATGGGGATCAATAAACTAGTTTAAAAAAAATATTGCAACATAGTGCTTCTAAAATTTTAAAAGTTTATTTGCTGAGCCACATTTTTCTCCTGCTTATCAGTAGTCCTTTTATTCCTATTAAGTATTAAATATTTTTTGTTAATCTGAACTAAATCAGATGAGAGTGTGTGTAAATCTCCAGACTAAACCTACAGTACTGGAGTATGAACAGGTGCATTTATGGGAAAAGTAGTATGTCCAGTGTGGACGTAACTAGGTACATCCCTACTCCATATTGATTTCATTTAAGGATATTCTGTATGTCTTTAGGACAGCTTTAAAAAAAACAAAAAAACATTGCCTAGCACTTAACAATTCCTAGCATGTTTTTATTCTTGACAAGTTTGGGTCTTATCAGGGCTCTTAGTTTGTAGTAACTCATAATTTACAGAACCCGGATGGTAATTGCCTGTGTCTTCTCCTTGTAAGTCGCTTTGGATAACAGCGTCTGCCAAGTGAAGTAAAGTAAAGCTTTACTGCATACAGTATACACATTAGCCTAAACAAAAGTGGAAAGTGACTCTAAAATTTCAGATATTTTGTACAAGCTTTTGACGATTTCATAATGTTTTTACTTTGTCATCTGTCCATCCCTTTTTCTTGCACTGTCATTCTCGGTGTGGCCGACTAGCTGACTCTCCCACGGGAGGCCAAAGAACTGAGGTCTGTAATTGTGGCAAGATTTTTTTGGCAGCCGTTCGCGCTGTTGTGGTCAAACACTGTCAGCAGAGGCTGAGCATCGAATCTGACCACCGGCCACTTAACACGCTCTGCCTTACACACACACACACACACACAAGATAATGAAAGTGCACAACCAGCACCCATTCCCCAAAGCACATGAAATTCTATTATTATCTGAATTTAGCCACATAGTCCTATTTTATTTTTGGTTCAAAATCTGCTATTGGAGGTTGGTTAGGTTGTGAGGATCATGTATTCCCATCAAACTACATTGAAACATGCAGTCTTAGATTTATAACTGACCTGCTTATTAAGTGGTCATATTTTACTGCACTCTAGGGCACTTGGTTAAATTGGGTCTCAGCTGCTATTCTCTCTACAGTCTCTCTCTCTCTCTGTTTCATTAAGCCCGACTACCCCCTGCTTCCTTCTCGCTGCTCTTTGATCGTTGTTCCTGTTGAATGTAGATCGGAAGAATTACAGCACCATCAGTTCCAGCCTGTCATATTGTCATGACAGCACACTCTCCCTTGTTTCCCACCTAGTCAAGGCCAGAAGGTCAGAAACCAGTTTCTTTTGCATTGAAATTCTTGAACTGGGATCCATATAGAGTTAAAACTCTAAATATACAATATATAAATATTTATTATTAAATAGATGTATTATTAATAAGAATTTGCTGGATGTGAAAATATTTAGATGCCCAAAGATATTACATGTGTTTAATAACAGTATATAATGTTCAAAAATATATAACCAGATGTACTTAGTAAGGAGTAAAAACATTGTGGTTTTCTTTCTTATAGTTGGAGTTTCATAGTCAGTAGTTCAGGTTCGAGTAACCTTACGTACCTTTGGCAACATTTCTTTCATTGTCCTTTGTGGTAAAACAAAGCCGTTTTTATATCTTAATACAAATCACCAAAGGCTTCACTACAAGCTATTACAAGTTGAAACCTTTGTGATTTTAATAATGTTAGTCGGTGATTTAGTTTTAGCATTTGAAAAAACTCCAGCTCCTGTGAAACTAAACTATAACCACTTCAATGCTATGTACGTAGTATAGGTTGCTGTAGTAGCATTAATGGCATTATTAGACTTCACTGATAATGATAGAGAGCATGAAACATCATTAATAACAGATTATAGCAGATGAAGACCCATTACTCTTACAGTGGATCTCAGGTCGTGCGTGTCATGTTGTACCAAGCAGCTAGGCCTAACACCTGCTTTTCCCCAGGGAGAGCGTTACTATCTACCACGGTGAAAGGGTCCTGTCATAAAACAGGCCGAGTGAATGCGTATGGGTGTGTGCACATGAAAAAGTGCGTTGGGTGTCTGGGCTCATGTAGATGTGTGTGTGTTTATGTAGACTCTTTTCCAAGGGAAGTGGCTTTTATCCTGTGTCCGTTCAGTGCAGCCACTTGGTCGGAGAGCTGTGAAAGGGACACTATTCCCTCCAGCAGCAGACAGAGAACGCTTTCAGCACACCGGAGGGTCCGAGAAAGAGACCCTCTGTGTCTGTATGTGAACTGAGGGGAGAGAAATGGCCACTGACCCTTAAGACGGAAGTGGAGAGGGGCCAAACATGTGTACATCTGCCTCACATAATATTAGCGCTTTCAGTGATCTAACCATCTAAGTAGGGAGACACAACAAGCAACTACACTGTATGTGGATGAAAATGTGGATTGGAAGCATAAAGACTGTGATTGCACCTCCAGTTTGTTGTGTTTGGTCTAAACAAGTGTAGAAAAGTGAACAGAAGTTTTGAAGTTTTTTTCTGGGCATGTTGGGTTTGTCTGTTCCCTGGTTTGGTGCTCACACATTAGTGCAGGCTTTTTTTATGTTTCATGTTGTTGAGTAACTGCTGGCCGTCAACCTTCTGGGCTCGGGCACAACAGGCATTTGATTGTGCATAATTTTAGGGTGTAGTCTCTTTATTTCAGTGGATCTCAGTGATCGGTGGTCTTCTGATTTCAAAGCCAACTGTCATTACTTTTGTGTTACATATAACATGCCACCAGCCAACTGTAATGTGCCCCGACAATAAGCCTTTGAGCAAGCTGAGGGAACTGGAAAAATAGAGAAAAAGCAGGATTTGTGCTTTGTGCAAGGGGTTAACAGGAGTCCAGTCTTAGATGTGTACATCATAGTTTTAGATTTATAGTATATCACCTGTTACAGTATTTCACTCATTATTAACACCACTGACTTGACTAGACAAATCATATCATATGTAATCACCTGCAGGTTTGCAGTGAAGATGTGTGTTACTGAACACACATCTAGCACACTTCTAGCAGATCAGAGTCTTTCTTTCTTTTCTTCACTATCAACACTTCACTATCTCCTCTAGCATTGCAGGAGGAAACACAGCAAACACTAAGGCATTGCATTACCAGACTTTCCAGTGACAAATTCAATGTAACACTTTCATGAATGTCTACTTCTACTTCTACTCTCTAGTCCAAGTTCCAAGTGTTTACTGTCAAATGCATGTTTCTGTTCTGTAGGAACTTGCTTCTCACTGGTATCCTGTGTGTGGTCACCGAGGGCCTCACTCTTCTAGTAGCTCTACTGTACTCTCTGGATCCACAGATGCTACTGCTGCAGAGTGTGGGGCCCGGGGCAAGACGCCAGCTGACCGACAAGAACAAAACAATGCAGGACAGTGCTCCATGGCTCTCTGCCCAAGGTCCCCCACTGGCCCTGTGCTGCTGACCTCACATATTTTATGTGGTCTTGTTCGTTCAGTGGGCTGTCACGGCTCATTAAGAGCTTTAGAAATGAACTTGCACAGCAGACTCTCTCAGTGATTAATTAACATGGACAGAGAGAGTAGAAGAGACAGATAGGAATGGTTCGGGTAGAAGTTCACTGATGAGACCGCATTCTGAGAAATTTACAGGGCTCAATAAATACACTTGTTGGCACATGTGCTTTTCTGCCACGGGATAGGTAGGCACCCCAGCAGCCAGCAGCTGACAGAATATGGAAGTAATTCTGGGTTTAAGTGGAGAGTTGTATTCACTTTTATGCTTTAGAGATGTGAGGTTTTTTTTTCCCACCCTTGCAGGACTTAAATTCAGAAGAAGACACTCATATGTATATTTATAAATTTTCTTGCATGCCAATATTTACTCTGTAGTTCCTCCGTGGCCATCATTTCCTCTCCCCAATTCAGCTGACTGTTTAATGAGCTATCAGAAGTTATTTATAGGTTGTTGGACTGTGCCCCATGAGTGAACGTGCTGCATACCATCCACAGCCGATAGACTGTTGGCTAACAGCATGAGAGAAACTATGTCTCAGCTCCTCTAAAAGGCAGCAGTGGTGTTTGTAATGCTACACAACACATCCACAGTAAGAGTGAAAGTAGAAGTTTCACTTTTTATTTTAGTAATCTGTGACAAGCAGCAGATATTTTAAATAAAGATGAACGTCTAGAATCTGAACTTTTTTAGGAATAGTTTTATTAGTTGAAAAGTGTAAAAAGTAAGCTTTTTGATTCATGCAACTGAAAATCCATAATCTTTGTCCAGACTAGTTCATAATTAAAGAGGAATCTAACTTTAAGAGTGGCCATTTAGTTGATGGAGAATGTTGCATAGCCTTAAAAGGTCTTAGACGTCAAGAGAAATATCCCAGATTGGACTTCCCCTTTTACATCAACCACAGCTGTATTTCTCATGTCTCTGTTCCTCCCCTCCATCTCCATTTTGTCCCACACCACAGACATTCACTCTGATCTTATGGTAGTTTGTTGGAAACCATCATTGCTGGCTGGTTAGAGGAAGTTCCCATGGTGATGGGGTCACTGGAGGCTAGAAATATGACCACTGCATGTTGGCCGGACAAAGAGCAGGTGAGGACGCCTTCTCAGAATAGCAGTGAGAATTTCTCTTTAATTGTTCCCAGGCTCTCTGTTACAGAGGCTGGACAAGGCAGAAAATATCAGCTTTAAAGAGTTGTTAGCTTAAGTATTTATTTTTAGTTATTTTGCTTTTAGTAGGTTGCTAAAAAACCAAACCTCCAGTTTGTGCAGACATCCAGCAGTTGAAATGTATTCTTGTATATTGACTTACATTGTCGCCATCTCTAAAGAGCCATGTTGCTAACATGTCTAAAAAGACAAAAAAAACTTGTATCTGAGAGCTTGAGCAGATTTCACTCAATAAAACATGAGGCAGAATTGGTTTGTTTTATATTTATATTTCATAAAGCCCATTCCTCCCCCCCCTGCCTTAAAGGACTGTGTGAATTTTCAGCCGTGTTTAACAGACTGTAATAGCCACACCTGACATTCACACACATACACAAGTCCTCTTGCAGTGGGCGTGGAGGTTATTACATACTACACTTCTTATTTAGCTCATGAATAAGTAAAGAGGAGTTCTGAGACACTTACCAGACACATACGAAGACGCACGCACCTGCTCCTGAATGGCCTCTGGTTATATACACATGCACAAACACACACATTCACACACACAGATTCCCGGTCTCCTTCTTTTCAACCCCCCTCGTCTTTGTCCTGATTGCTGCCTCAGGGGGTAGACAGTTAGGTGAGATGGCACTGCATGTCTAATGTATTAGCAATCTATTCACACTACAAAGTAATGGTGCACAATATTGCGTTTTTTCAAAAATATCACCATATTCTAGAGACATGGGTTTCCTCTGCGTACATTCTTTGTCATTATACACAGTGTTGGGGCATAAATAAGCTTGACGGTGTTCATTTTCAGTAGCAATAAACTTTTTGGATTTCTAGACCCAGTATACAGCATGCTCTGTTCTATTCAATGTGCAGGAGTTATTTATTTATTTTCACTGTGACTGCCTGTGAGGTCAGGGAAAGGTCTGAGGAAACTGTTGAATAATTAAAGGTGTTTTATCTCTAATGTGGAGGCTCTCTGTGTCCACAAACCATTCTCCTCAGCGGTGTTGAGTGATGGGTGTGGAAATGGGAAATGAGTGTTGTTATTCTGAAGGCTCCGGCTGTAAGGGATACTATGGCTGCTGGTGTTTTTAATCCAATGAATTCACTTTTTGAAAGTATTATAAAGTATTGAGTTAACATATACTAAATGTTGTCAGTGAAGATTCTCAGTCATCCAGATGACGTAATCTGCAAGTTGAGTCATCACAAACTGGTCTTGCCCTGGCTCAACTTCCATTATACTAGACATAGTAAAATAATACCAGAATGAACTGGATTCTTGGTTGTTTTTCTATGTCTGAATCATGTCTCAGTCTCTCTCTTTGTCTCTCTCTTCTATATACAGATTAATAATTCTCTGTGGTGTGAACATTCAGAAAGAGAGGAAAGGAATGGGATATGATTCAAGGTGATAAGGTGGAGGAAGACTTAAGCTTAATAAAGATCATAGATGGTGAGATATTTGTCCTTAAAGTGTTTTTTGTGAACTTTGAAAACTGCATTTAAAGGATGTAATTATATTATATTATCATTGTGGTTTTGGCTACATAGTCAACACTTTAAAGTAGGGTTATTTTATTGATGGTTTATGGTCTTTTCATTGGACTTGTTGACATGAGAAAGTCTAGATTATCAACAGTTATCTATTAACCTAAGTTCTTGCTACATCTTAACATTTTTCTCACCGTAAACCTAAACTTTCTAAAACTATTTAACTTGCCCTGCACTCTCTTAAAAGAAATCAGTTTTTAGCATTATAAAATATTGATGTTTAACTTAACATCTGCTAATGTGGGTTCTCTAACCTTGTTCTGTTTTCTTCCCTTAGAATATTTGCCATGCCACATGGGAAGGCTTTGAACTCCACCCTGCTTTTGCTCCTCATCCCCGTTATCTTAGTTTTTGTCCATGGTCGCTCCTACCCCCGTTTTACCCGTAATGACACTGAATTCCAGCACCTTGTTCTCCACCCAGATCCCTTCGTGGGGACTGTGTTTGTGGGGGCCAGGGACCACCTCTTCCAGTTGGATGGATTAGATGGACTCCAGCCAGAGCAAGAGGAGATGACTGGCCCCGTAAGTGACAGCAAAGATTGCCTTCCTCCAGTCACTGAATTCAACTGTCCCCAAGCCAGGAGAACCAGTAATCATAACAAATTGCTGCTGGTGGATCCAAAGGCATTGGAGTTGATCACCTGTGGCAGCGTCCACCAGGGCACCTGCCAGAAACGCAGCCTGGCATCGATCAAAAAAGTTATTTTCTCTACTGAGAGGCCCGTGGACACGCAGTACGTAGCAGCCAATGATCCATCTGTGTCGACTGTAGGATTGGTGGTGGGGCTTCGTGGTGGGGAAAAGACAGTAATGTATGTAGGTAGGGGCTATACCACCAGCCACCCACCCATCTCTACTCGCCACCTTTCATCAGAACCCATCTTTTCATATGAGGAGACAGCTAAACTGGCTGTGGCTGGGCGTCTGTCGGAGTACGACCATCATTTTGTGACTGCGTTCACACGACACGGATATGTGTACTTCTTATTTTACCGCCGTGACATAAAGTCAGTGTCGAGGGAGTACCGGACCTATGCTGCCCGAGTGTGCCTGGATGACACCTCCTACTATTCCTATGTCGAAGTTCCTCTTTTGTGCCGATCCCCAACTTCACCTTCTAGGACGTACAACCTCCTCCAGGCTGCCCAGGTTTGAATTTCATTTGTCGTCAGAAAACCATGAATTTCCAAAATAGATTTAATCAGTTTTAGAATAATACCGGCTGTGCTTAACATTCCTAAACATTTTTCCCACACCTTTGTTGCAACAGGTGGGACAAGGAGCAGGCCGGGAAGGCGAGAATCTGCTGGGAGTTTTCTCCACCCGCACCAGCTCCACAAACAACAATCCCTTGGATGCCTCAGCTCTGTGCGTTTACCCTCTGGATGAGCTTGACAAGCACATTGACTCCACCCGTGATCTGTGCTACACCCAGAATGGGAGGGTGGAAGGAAGAGGAGAGGTGGCCTACATAGAGTATGAGGTCAAGTCCAGCTGTGCCAACCTGCCCCTGGTAGGTATACAGTAGATGAAGGAAGTGTTTAACCGTCAACCTAACATGAGAAAATCATTTCTCTGATGGAAGAAAGGTAAAAACATGCTCACATGAGACTCAAATAATAAAGTTTCTCTCTTGACTTTAGCAGAATTACGTGTTACAGTGTTTTCTGCTTTGTGTGCTTGTTACAGTTACTACTGCATATGTTAGGGCTATACATCATTATGAATTATTTCCTGCTGCCTTCCTGTACCTTAAGTATATTGACTATTTGTCTTCTGAGGAAGAGAAAACAGAGAGAACATCCAACAGCCAAGTAATAAGCAATGGTTTGACTGGCAAGATTAAGCTGAGTAACAGGAAGAAATATGGCTATAGATAATGGATGGATGAACTTCTTGTAATGAGGTTGTTCTTAAAAAGCACAGAGCTTCCAGATGAACCAGGAGTAGCTTTGCCCAGCTGCAGCCCTCTAGAGACTCCCACCCCCCACAGCCCCTAGGTCCTGCCAGGCCTCACAACCATTTAATGGGATTGTTAGGGATCAATAAACCAAACTAACCCTGAGTTGGTTGCTGCTGTTTAATGAGCACTGACAAAAAAAGGACTGGAGTTCTTTTGAAACCCACTGACATAAGGGGACAGAGAGTAAGAGAAAGAGAAAGGCGGGGGGGGGGGGGGGGGGCAAAAGAAATATTTT
>JAUMHL010000028.1:4661859-4692108 GCA_032362345.1 Sandelia bainsii
AGCATGTTATGTTTGCTAATGCAAATGTATTAATTTAAAAGGATAACTGATCATTAGAAAACCATGTGCAATGATGGCAACACAACTGAAAACATCTTTTCATATCTTTCCTGCAAAACATGGTAATTCCTATGTGTGTCCAAACTTTTGACTGGTAGTGTATATTATATATTTAGGGGAATAAAATATGTTGAATGCTTAGCATTAAACATACACCCTTTTGCACAATGCTGCACTGTACATATTAGTCTGTCCATGTGCTGTCTGATTGCCGTTTGGTGTAGTTTTTTGTCTATTTAGTAAAGTTTTTCTTTTTACCTAAAATCTTGTTTTAATGTCACTCATAAGTTGCTTCTTTATGTTTTGCATACCCTTCTGTTTCATCCTTATTTTGTCTCCTTCCCTGCTTTTTTTTCTTGTCCTCTGCTTTCCCTGCTTGTTCACTTCTGCTACTCCATCATCAAGTTCAAACCACCAACACCCACCATGCCACCACCCACCAGAAAACTGACCCCTTTACCTCCTACTGTCCGGACTGCTGCGACAACTACAACAACACAGACACCTACCCCAACAACTGCACCTTCAACTACCACAGTGACACTACCTGCCACCCTCAGTGCTGCATCCACTGCAGCTCTTAAGCTGGCCACAAGTTCCCCCTTTGTCAGGATCTTCACCCAGGCCACCACCAACTCAGACAGGTCTCTCTCTGATGTGGAGGCAATGACAGAGGAACATGTTGGCACTACAAGACGTTTTACAGAGGAGGAGGGCACTGACAACTTAAATATCACTTTTAAACCCCCCCACACTACATTGCCCAGCAGCACTAGTAGCCAGGTAGACTCTGATCTGAGATTTTTAGAGCCATCAGGTGAAGTGGTGGGCTCTTCCTCTGATAGCACATCAACCTCCACTGAAGTGACCCTTTTAACAGACCTTTCTATCAGTGACAGTAAGGACTCTGAAGAGACTAACTCACCACTGTGGTTCAGTGAGTGGGAGAAGGCAGAGGGAGAGACTGAAGTGGACTCTGCAGGTTCCTCTTTTGCAGGCGCCGGCGACTCATTCATCTACACACAGTCACCTAAAACAGTTACTGACCTCAGCTCTGAATCTGCAGCAAAGTACCAGTCTGATTCTTGGACTGACCCTTATTTTACGGTGAGTGCAGAAGCCATGTGTGCAGCTAGTGTAGGTACAGCATGCTGCTCCAATCAACACAAGAAACTGATTAACTTAATACTTTGACGTAGTGCACTTATTTTGATTTTGATATTTAAAGAGAAGATTGATCCCACACTCAAACCTACCTGTTATGTGCAGTTAGCTGGTGGTTAGTGTAGCATAAAGACTGGAAAAGCTTGGCCTCTAAAACTAAGTATATTAGTTAATAGATTTTGTTATTCTGAACAAGACAGCCAGGCTAGCTCTATCCCTGCTTATAGTCTTTATCCTAAGCTAAGATAACCATCACCAGCTTCATACTGGGGCTGGTATGAGAGGGGTATCCATCTTCTCATCTCACATTCCCAATCAAGTGCATTCCACATCTGGTCCATATTCGCACCAATGAACCCCCCTCCCCGGAGTACTGGATACTTCATTGCAGTTGTCTTTATTGGTGCTCTTCTCTACAAAAAAAAGTGAATAATTGACCCTAAAATAATGTAATGTCAGGTGCAAGGATGAAACTGAGAAATTCAAGGCACTAACCTGACTTGTCACCCTCTGCCATAGATGTATTATGAGAACTGGATGCCTGGACTAAAACATGGCAACCACTCACTTCACTGGAAAGTACGCTTGGTCAAAAAAGTTTTCTGGCTTCCGGGTTTGCTTCAGTTTTGTGCGGCCCACTGCACATGTGCAGTAACGTTTCTGTGCAAAGGGATTTATGTTGCAGTACTGTGAGTGGCCACTAGGACAAAATTGGCTAATTGCTGAAAGTTGGTGCTGGATTCAGCTCTCTTAATACATCCATGCCTTCTCCATATCATTTGTGTTCACCTGTTTTAATGCTAGTGGCTAGTAATGTTTCACAAAACCAGAACATTTGCTCCTACGAGCTGTGGGATGGCTAAGCTGCTATATCCCTTATAATCCTTTTAATTTGTTTACTTTTTGTTTATGTTGTCAGTTTGCTTCATTTGTTTTTACTTGTATGTCTAATGTTTCATATTGAGGTTTGTCTTTGTGTCAGTTTTTGGTCTACTTTTTGCCTTTTTTGACATTTGCAGTTCCCTTCGTTTTATACTCTGCTGTTTCTGATTATATCTACAGTAGATATAAGATTATAAATATCTGTTATTTCTATAAATAATACACTTTTCTCTTATAGTATCTAAATCAAAGATAATTTTATATATACATATATTATATCTCAGTTCCTTACATTTCTCTGAACAGTCTGACAGGCAAATCCAGACATGGTGGATTGGAGGAGGAAAGAAAGAAATTAAGTAGCAACAGTTGAGTGAAACTTGACGGACGTGACAGTGCTCTCATGCACTATTTCTGTACAAACACTGTTATGGTCAAGGCAGAATAAATTGAGTGAACCACGCAGAGCCCTAACCTCAACCCTTTCAAACATCTTTAGCCTGAAGTGGAACGTGAGCCAGGCTTAGTAGTGTTAACAGCTGCACCTAACTCTAATGCCACTTGTTCCAGAATCTCAACAGTTGTTCAAACATGTAGTGGAGCTCTGAAGTCTTTCTTAGCAGCTTGAATCAACCATATGTAAGTGTCCATACTATAATTAATAAGATGCTCACTGTCCAGAGGTCAGGATCCAGATGTTCACTTTCCTCTCCCCTATTTATAGATATGTTTCATTGTAATGGTGCATTATGTGTCATCAGGAATGTCCATGTGTGGATAAGGTTCAGGATTCCTCGCTCCTCCCTGTCAATGTGGAAAGGAAGATTTCTCTGGTGGGAAAACACCTGAACCTGTTTCAGGTAATGTATTCAATGAATTTTCTTTTGGATGTTAAGACTTAGAGTAAATGCTTAAGACCACTGGGATGTGTTTTTATTTATATTCTATATTTATTTTGTCATAGATGACTATTTTGTGTACTTACAGGATGAGAATTTGGACTACGAGTGTGTGTTGGACATTGATAACCAGTCTGTGGCGGTTGATGCCTTCGTGGAGTCAGATGCCACAGAGCCATCCGTGTACTTTATCACCTGCCAACCACACCAGGTCAGGAAATATCTGAATATTATGAAAGCATATTACTTACAATAATTAACACCACCATATCTTTTTATATTTAGTGTGTTTTATCTTAATTGTATATTGCAGTTTCTTTAATCAACTAAGTAATGTGTACTGAATAGATAAGGTATCAGTGGATAATTTATTTATTTATTTATAAATTAGCATCAGCAATGCTAATACTAACCCCACGTTGCACCAGCAAGTTAGTGGAGGGCTACATAAAAAAACAACAACAACAGCTGTTTCTTAATTATGTACCTTTGTTTTTTCATGCGTGTGTTTAATTAACTCACATAACCAGACAACGTGACACATAACACAGCTGTATTTTTCACACAGCTCTGCATAAGCTCATATATTACGTCACATGTAATGTAATTGTAAATGCTTTTTACTTTCGACTGCTGTTGTTGTTTCAGTATGCATATTCAGCTTTGATGGAGGAATACCCAGCCATGATCAACGTGAGGAGAAGAAACACCTTCCTCATCGATAGTGCTGAGGATCTGTATGGTGAGGATTGTTTGTGGTTCTTATTACTGTCTTTGTATGCATGTACTGGTAAGATAAGTATGCATCTACCATGATCAAGAACATGTTTACACACAGTACTAGTTACATACTGTATACTTTATTTGACATAAAACTAATTTTCTACCCTTTCTTCCCTTTGGTTCAGTGACTCTGTTCAATTGTTCGGTGGGACGGTCAGACTGCAGCCGGTGTCGCACTGCTGATCCCAAGTATGGCTGTGTTTGGTGTGGTGGTGCTTCTAACTCTCGCTGTGTGTACCAGGACTCCTGCACAGACGAGATCAAACACACCTGCCCTGCTCCTGTCATTCACTTTGTAAGGAGTTTCACTGTCTTCTGAACATTTTCTAAGAATTTTTATAGTTCATATAATGTTTTTTCGCCTTGTGAACTGGTTTTTCAGTTCAATTAAAATTACATCCTCGCCACATGTTAAACTCATTCAACTTAAGCACAAAGAAATTGAAACTCACGCAAGTGAACAATAAGAAAAGGTACATTTTTGAGGGAGGTATGTCAAAAACAGACACATTAAAATGGAGTCACCCATCAGCTCCAAACCCTCATCATTCCACGTCTTTTCTTTTGCACTCAAAATGCACCTCAAGATAACAGTTCAAGTTGAAACATGATAAAATGACATGAGAGGGCACAGTTTGCCTTAACTTAGTGCCCCAAGTGATCCTGCATCTGCTCACCTTTGTTTCCATTCATGCTGCTTTTAATATATATAATATTTCTATGTTTTCAGGGAATGGTATACTTTCACCACTCATTAGATATTTTATATACTGTTGGATAGTGTGATCTATAACAATACATACATTTAGTAGAATTTAGTTCCTCATTTTTATTACATGCATCATATGTGCAGTATGTAAAATCTGAATCTGCAAAGTAGTTATTTAAAATAAAGCAAAATATTTCTCTCTTAACTGGAATAGAGAATAAGTATAAAGGATTAAGTACAGTACTTAATAAATGCACTTCCAGTTTTCTGTTGTATAAGCATCTAGCAGCTGCATTCACCACTTTGGAAACTCTACTGTGACTGTAACAAACCATAAACCAAACAGTTGCATACATCGTATTGAATGATGACTGTATCATTTCATCCTGCTCCATCACAGTCTTATTATTAAGGTCCTCTTATGTTTCAGCTGGACCCAGTTTCTGGCCCTGTAGAGGGAGGGACAGTAGTGACAATTTCAGGCTCCAACCTCGGTCAGCGAGCTGAAGATATCCAGAACTCAGTAACGGTAGCTGGGGTCCCCTGCAGCGTCATCAACAGCAGATATGAAGTCTCTTCAAGGCAAGTCGTCGCCAGACCTGGAAATATCCTGGTTTAACTGTAACAGTCGTACTGAATGCGTATATTTATTTTGCAGGATAGTGTGTGAGACTACAAGTAGTGGAGGAGAGAAGAGCGGCCAGGCCTCAGTCAAAGTGAGGGGAGGAGGACTCGGATTGTCGGCTCAAATCTTCAGCTTCCAGGTAAATTAGGTGAAATCAGTTTACACTGGAAATCAGACAGTGTCTTTACATCCACTACAAATCAGTGGTGTATACTTGCCCAGAAGAATTTTCCACTACAAGTAGCAGTAGCTTTTAATTTTTCTACCCAAGTAAAAGTACTAAAGTACAACTTCTAAATGTACTTAAGGTACAAAAGTAAAAGTACTCTACTCAGAAAACAGTGTATTTTAAACAAGCTTTTAAAATGTCCCGTTTTGTTTGAAAAATTCTCAAAGGTGAAAATTCTGACTAAAATGTGCTGTCGGTAAAGGTGGAGCTGATTTTAACCACCTTATCTAGTGGCAGGAGGTTAATCCATAAATGATACATCAGCATTTTATTAATGCATATATAATTTTTCATAGAATCCAATTCTGCAAAAATTAACTGGTAACTAATGACATTAAAATGAAAGTAGTGGAGTAAAAGTAAAAGTATCATAAAATGCAAATACTCCAGTAAAGTATAAGTACCTCAAAATTGTATTTAAGTACAGTACTTGATTAAATGTAGTTTGAGTCTAATCTAATTTTATACACTCAGTAGGTTAAATAATCAAAACTCTTCTTTACCCCTGACCTTATTTTGGCAGAACATATATTAACTGTGGTTTTTCTACAGTACAATACAGTGTTCCCAGATTTTTATTCTTTTATTCTGTGTACGCGTGCGTAAATATCGGGGGGGCGGGAGATGCACATGCAGAGAAAAACAGGTTTTCCTTACATTGTAACTATATCAGCATTTTACAGTAAAGTCTCTTAAGCTAATTTGTGTTGGTTTCACTGAGAGTTTCTCATCTGTATATACAGTACATGATGTCAAATAAGGTTACACATTAAGCTGACTGCAGCCCATTACCTAAATGCATGTCAATAACAATCATTATTTACAGAAACTACTGCAACACCTTCTCAGCAAGGCTGTAACCTGTTTTATAATCATGTAGAAGCAAGAATTTCAACAAAAGAAGACATCTCTAGGGCTTTTTCCACACCCACTTCACAGGCAGCAATTATTTAGATTTCTGGCGTGCTTCCCCCTGAGTTTAGTTCAGTTACATATATGAGAACACTGTAATCGCTCTTGGACATGGACCAAAACAGACGGACCAAGAAACTGTATTTTTCACAACTGATCCTGAATTGCCTCAGTGGGAGAATGTGAAATCTGTGTGGTCTGCCAACTGTAAGAAGCATCAAGAATAAATGGTTGTAACAGTCCACAAATGTACAGTGTAGTCGTTTAATGCCCATGTTTGTTTGTCCAAGAATCCGAAAGTGCCCACAGAAGATTTCTGACCAATTAGGGAAACGACAGCTCCCCCATGGCTTTTGTTCATTAGGCTTCTCTTGAAATTGTGCCTTGTGAAATGTAAGTGAATGACTGCAGTGCAATAATGTGACAACTCATCTTGTTATTTACATTACAGTAAAAGGACTGTAGGGTTAATTAATTGTTATACGAACTAGCTGTGTGGCAGTCTTGTAGTGTTTCCTAGATTGCCCCGGTGTCTCTTTTATCTTGCCAATAAATTACCCCCGTAGTATTGGATTATTGATTATACTTTCTTTTTTAATCTCTCTCTCATGCATATTTCCACCCCATCCTTTACCTTTCTTCACTTTATCTCGCCATCATCAGGATCCCGTACTCAGTAGCATCTTCCCCCAAAGAGGGCCCAAAGCAGGGGGCTCTTCTCTTACCATCAGAGGTCAGAGACTGAGGACTGGACACCCGAGTGAAGTCAGCATCCTAATCGGAGGAGTGCCATGTCTGGTGTAAGTGTCTTTAAGTAACCATGAATTTAAGGAAAATAAAACTTTTCCTCGCATGTGACTGATTTATCTGAATAAAATGTTTTTTCCACAGGTTAAACATCCAGGAGGATCAGATCACCTGTCTGACCCGAGGCAGCAACAGAACAGGAGAACATGGCATCAATGTGCGGTTTGGTGGGGCAGAGCGCCACCTGCAGGGTTTGGTGTATCATTACACCCCCAACCCCAACATCACAACAGCTGCTCCATCCAAAAGCTTTCTGAGGTGCAGTAGTCTAATGTAACTAAGTACATTTAATATTTAATAAATCACTGTACCTACTCAAGTACAGGAAGTAGTCAAGATTCAGGTTCTTCCAATTTTTGCTCCTCTCCACTACTTTTCAGGCAGACATATTGTACTCTTTTCTTTCTCTGCACTTATTTGAGAAGTGCAGTTACTGGTTATTAGCCTAGTTAACATTATACATACAGAATGTGCAATGGCTATAGAAGATATGATGTGTTATTTATAATTACCTTTTGGACAATAGGCCTACTTTGGGAGTTGAATGCATCAACCTATGTGACTTTGTTCCTATGCTAAGCCATCTTGAACCAGTGATTTGATCACACCGGTGTGACTGTAGGCTCCTAAGGGTTAAAGTACCCAATACTAAAAAAAGTATTAACTCTTGTATGTCTACATACAATATTGACACTCTGCTTACAAGGTAGTAGATTCTTCAGTGTATGCTTAATTTGTCACAGTAGTTTTCAAGGCTGTAGCCAAGATTTTCAGTATACTGAGGCAAAGTCCTCATCAACAGAAATCTCAATAGTCGGAAAAGTTTGACCAGACACCAAAAACTAGGTCTTTTGAAAATCCAGTTACCCATTTAATTATATTTCATTATATATTATTACCTTGTTTATAATTATTACTTGCATTAAGATGAACATGGTCTAAATGCTTTGTTACAAGCCTTCTCTGCAGTGCCAGGCATAATATTCCAGTGGAGTAATACTGGAGCCTTCATATTATGTACTTCATATTTTTTATGTTAGCATTTTTTTAAAGTTGTAATTTTCCTAGTTTGCTAAACCCCCCAAAAAACACAGGGAAGAAAATACAGATGACATGAGTAGCTATGGTGTTTCTCTTTTTACTAAGCATGTGTCTCCCAACATATTGTAAGCTGCACTTCTTCATATAGAAGAGAACAATATTATCATAAAATGAAAACTGGCAGATGTATTGTGACATGCTCTTACTGTTAGTCAACCAGTCCTTAACGTAGCATAAAACTTCCCACCACTTTCCTCTACAGTGGAGGCAGAATCATCAGAGTTTCTGGTCAGAACCTGGATGTGGTCCAAGAGCCAAAAATGAGGGTCACCCTCAGTCCTCCTGATACTCTCCCTCCCAGGAAGAGAAGGAGCATCAATAAGAGAGATGAAGGAAGCCTGAGTGGTGGACAAGATCACCGGGGTCTGCCGAAAAGATGGAGGAGGATCGTCCCAGAGAAAGATTGCCCTGAGGGTAAACTCTGTCATGTCAAACAGGTATGTGTATAATCCTTCAAAGAGACAAATGTGCTCATCATCTTATTACATGTGTTTTTATCATTTTGTTGTTTCTGTACTCTCCTCCAGTACGAGTCTCGCTGCACAGTGAACAGCTCCTCTCTCATCTTGTGTCCGACCCCGGCGGTGGGTCCAGAGGCCAGGAGGGCTAGGGTCAAAGTTCACTTCCTGCTGGACAGCCTCCATTTTGACTTCAGCACTGTGGGGAATGAAGCTTTCAGCTATGAGTCCAACCCAAAGCTTTACGCACTAAACCAGAATGACCCCAGCAAACCATACCACCACAAACCTGGCAGCATCATCTCTGTTGAGGTGGGTGTTAATACTTCTGTTTGCATACATGCAGCTTAGACTTAACTTTCTTTTTCTACTCCAAACTGAGTGTAATACATACTCCAAGCCTATGAGTCAGTCAGTCTCCAGGCTTAAGAACATGTTCGAAAAAACACAATTGCACAACTGCAGTGAAGTTATCAACACTGGAATTTCCCAAACACAAAGTAAATGGTGGGGACGACAACCTTAGACTAAAGTGGAGCAAAGCCATTGTTTCACAAGCCATAGATACAGTAAGTCTTGGTTATGAAGGTCAACAGGTCACAGGTCAAAACCAGCAGGCCTAACGTTGAGATCAAAGACTTCAATCAAGACTAAAGTCTTTATTTCCCTTCACCAAATTTAATACAATTTTGATTCAAATACAACAAGATTAATTCAACAGAGAAAAACTTAATATAGTAAAGTTACATAAACAGTTGATATTTTAATATTTTGTATTTGTTACTTCAAAACAACTTTTACAGCATTTAAAAGCAAAATTGATCAGATGTGCCTTCGCATATCATTCCTTTAACCAGGACTTGTGTTTGATGACATTTTATGAATCCTTTTTTGAATTAATTCTGTCTTTAACATTTTCAACCTCAGTTAAAAATGACTAGATCAAAATGAGATTTGTTCTTATGTTGGCCAAGACTGCAGAAGCATTGTACATTGTTACGAGTGCCTAAGTTTTGGTTACAGCCCATACATGCAGTATAACCTAAAAATGTGAACATGGAATTCTAATTAACCACTTAAACCCTAGATTTTTAAATTCCACCTGAAAACACATTCCTAAATTCAGTCAGTCAGTCGTAGCTAATATAATATAATTCCTAAAAGGATGGAATGTGTTGGACAGTGTGTTGCGTCCACGATTCACACATTACAGATGCTGTTGTCCTGGGACTGGGATTACAAGTGTGGAAAGAATTAAATATGTATCACATTAATTCAAATATTATTTGTAGCGTTGTTACTTGGAACACGAGCTACTTGCTTTAGGATCATTATTCTTCTATCTTGTTGATTGACTTAAAGTATTGAGTTAAATAAAAGTTTACCTGAAAGACAAAAAGCCTAAGATTGTTTCAGTAGAGAAGACCTGCCGCTAGTTTGGTGTTTAGTGTGGAAATCTAAAACAAATTGTCTAGTTGTGTAATAATATAGAGTGAAGCTTCTTTTACATGAAAAGTAATCTTTACTTGACTACAGCTTATAGAAAGAGTGTATTAACCAGATGGCAGCCAAAAGTTTGAGTTGGACCAATTTCAAGTAGGTTTATAATTTCATAAGGTGAAAGATAAAAATAGAAGTCTGCTAAACTGAATGTTTAGAATGTTGTACATAAACATACATTTTAACATTTTTATATATTTTTTCAATAATGTATTTGGGTTTCTGGACATTAACAGGTGAGTTGTATCTTTCTAGGGAGAGAACCTGGATCTAGCCATCTATAAGCACGAGGTGGAGGCTCGAATAGGGGACGGCGTGTGTTTGGTGAAGACCTTGACCCACAATCATTTATATTGTGAACCACCAGCCCAGCAGCCCTCAGTGACAGCCAGCAAGAAACTAGATGGTGTGGATAGTCTGCCTGAGTTCACTGTAAGCACATGTTACTGAGTTCAGAATAGAAGAACACCAGTGCTTGACTGCATACTAAACCATCTCAGCAAATTTCCATACATTATTTCCTTGTTTTAAACATGTTAAATGTTAAACTCAGACTTGTTTACATTCATACATCACTGTTTCTTATTTATTTTGTATAAGATCTGTGTGCGTTTGTGCTTTCCAGGTGAAAATGGGAAACCTAAACTTCTCCCTTGGGAGAGTGCAGTACGACAGCCAAGCACAATCCACATTTCCTCTTGAAGCCCAGGTGGGAGTGGGAGTTGGAGCCTCCATAGTGGCCCTTATTGTACTCATCATAGTGCTCATATACAGGTAAACACTTAAACTGCTCACTTATTACATCAGGTATACATTAGTCATTCTTAACATACCAGACTTTATATAGTAGCAGTACTCCTTTTTTCTAAATGTTGTCTATGCACAAAAAATTGGAAAGTTCACACACACACACACACACACACACACACACACACACCCATAGTTCCTCAGTTTCATGTTTGAGCACGTTTAACCCTTCACCAACTTACTAAATGTCATCTGTGCATCATTGTTGTCAGGAGAAAAAGCAAACAGGCCATGAGGGACTATAAAAAGGTGCAGATCCAACTGGAGAATCTGGAAACCAGTGTGAGAGACCGTTGTAAGAAAGAGTTTACAGGTACAAACCCCTGTTTTACAAACTTTTAAAAACAACATTGGCTCAGTCAACATCCCAGTTAACCAAACTGAAGCCTTTGTTCACTTTCTCCTCCATTAGACCTGATGACAGAGATGATGGACATGTCCAGCGATTTGGTGGGTTCAGGGATTCCTTTCCTGGATTACCGAGCATATGCAGAGCGCATTTTCTTCCCCGGCCACCAGGAGTCACCACTGCGGCGAGATCTGGATGTTCCTGAGAGTCGAAGGCAGACTGTGGAGCAAGGGCTGGTTCAGCTGTCCAATCTGCTCAACAGTAAACTCTTTCTCACCAAGGTGAGCCAACAGAGTTATGTTTCATTAAATAAAAAATTACATTAACAGCCATTTTATTCCCAGGGAACAGTGTGTTCCTGTGAAACATTAAGATCTACAAATGAATATTCACCTCTGTGAGATTCAGGGACACAAAGTTTGAATCATTCTACCCACTTAGTTATTTGTTTCTAGTGAAGAAGTTGTAATACTTATTTTCCAGAACACTACTTATAAAACGTCACTGTTACAGGTAGCCAAGATCGTTTTTTTCCCTCATATCTTCTCATCCTTGTTGCCTCTCCAGTTTATTCACACTCTAGAGGTCCAGCGTACATTTTCGCCCAGAGATCGAGCTTATGTGGCCTCTCTGCTGACTGTGGCCCTGCATGGTAAGCTGGAGTACTTCACAGACATCCTGAAGACACTGCTTAACGATCTGGTGGAACAGTATGTGGCCAAGAATCCAAAACTGATGCTCAGGAGGTGATTAGGAATCACGACAGAAGAAGAACTGTCAGTTTGTTTTTCACATTCTAATTGGTAGCGCATATTTTTTGTGTCATACAAAATTCTTTTCTTTTCCTTTTTCCAGAACTGAATCAGTGGTTGAGAAGCTCTTGACAAACTGGATGTCTATTTGCCTCTTTACCTTTCTAAGGGTACGTACTTTGCTGTTTAATACCTTAAAAATACCAAAGATGTCCTAAAACAGAATAAGCAGGAATGAGACAAAAGATATCTGTGTAACATTTTTTTTTTTTTAGAAACTTAGCATTTAAGATATGTCACAAAAACTCTCCAGTGAAACAAATTACATTCAACTCATTGCTCCATTTTCAGCCTGGCTTCTCAAAAGCAAAAGAGTGCCTGATCAGGAGACTCACTGATAGACTCTTAAATACACTTCTGCTGTATTAGGACATTTTTGACCTTCCGTCTTTCTGCTTGACCAGGAATCAGCAGGGGAATCATTCTACATGCTGTTCAGAGCAATAAAGCACCAGGTGGACAAGGGACCTGTGGACGCTGTGACAGGAAAAGCCAAGTATACGCTGAATGACAACCGGCTGCTACGAGAAGATGTGGAGTACCGCACCCTGGTGAGAACACACATACAAAAAGAGTTTATCAGCTGTGTTGATATGTTAATTGGTTGTTGAAGACTACATTTTTATCTTCTCTACTTATGGTTTATTTACACTGTTTAAGAGTCCTGACAGCACAATAAACAAAAAACAACTTTCTCCTTTATTTTTCTTCCTTCCTGTCCTTACTTCTGATCACTGAATTCATGTAAATCTTGTTTTTCAGAACATACTTTATATTGAATCTCTCATAATTCATGTTAAATTACTAAATTAACTAAACCTCCTGAATATCTGTGCAGACTCTCAATGTTGTGATGTCGGCCACAGCAGCTAGTGGGGGTGCCACTACGCAAACAGTGCCTGCCAAAGTCCTGGACTGTGACACCATCACCCAAGTGAAGGAGAAACTCCTGGAACAAACCTGGAAAGGCACCTCCTTTTCTCAGAGACCTCATATTGACTCATTACACCTCGGTAAATCCAGTTTATTTATCGTAATTTATTCTGTTTATTTAACATCTCAACATTATTCTCTTTAGGATCTCACTATAGTAAGCAGTCAGATGGAGCAGTTAATAGCATTGGGCCTCACTCACAAAGCTTTTTCTTGAATGTGTTCTTAAGAAAAGTCCTAAGAACAATCTACATCAGATTCATGACAAAATGGCAGATATGCTCATGCCTTCGTTTTTGCATTGATCTATTGTGTTGTCTTCGTAAGTTGAAAGCGCATTGCAGTTGTTCCTATTTAGCATAGATAAACACCCCAAAGGTGCTGATCCAACCTGAGATGGAGTGAATCTTATGTACGGTGCCAGGAGTGGGTCAGGATGCTGTGGTTGTGGTGGTTCAGGGGGAAGTGGCACATCACATTTCATTATAATATGAAAACAAAAACAGTTACAGATTTTGATCAAAGAACTACGTTACATGGCCATTCTTTGTGCACCTGGACTATTAAAGGTTTAATTATTAAAACTTAAATTGCCCCTTCCTTTGATACTTGGAGCAACACATGTGTCGTATACAGCATGTCTGTGTTGTAGCAGCATTGAAACTTTTTTTTTTTTTTTTATTCGGTAATATACACTTGCTTGATATTACAAAAGCTCTTATCCCTCCAGAGTGGCGTGCAGGTGTTGCAGGGCACCTAATCCTATCAGATGAAGACCTGACATCAGTAGTACAAGGCTCATGGAAGCGCCTTAATACATTACAGCACTACAAGGTCAGTGCAAGTCAAACAAACACCAGCACACACACACACACCATATCACATCACCAATGCATGTGCAGACTAAAGCAATGAAAATCGTCTGTGAAAGTTGTGACACAAGTGTGTAATGCAGGTCCCTGATGGAGCAACGGTCACCCTTGTCCCTAGGAATACCAAACATCACCTTCATGACAGCCATGATTACATGCCTGGAGAAAGTGAGTGTCATGCATTTTTTGTGGACTGCACTGTATTTACATGAATACATTATTCAGATATCAGATTGATTTTGCAGGGTGGGATCAAGCTTGACTTGCAGTGCATAGGTGTTCTATTTCTTTCTGTTTAAAAAAAGTTGAAATACAATCAAATTTTGTTATTTGATTAATTTAGGTGTCTGGTTTAAATATTACAATTTACAATAGTTGTGAGCAGCAAAGTCTGTGTATACTGTATTCTGTATGTCTGAGGAGTATAAATAACAGTAGTAAAAAATGTAACAGAAAGCATTGAGGCATTTCATCACAAAGAAACTTTTCCATTTAAAAAAAGAGAAATATAGGCATTAAAATTAGAATATATTTCATTTTTTAAATAAGCAATGCAGTAATGCAGCTATACAAACACAGTGCAGATAGGTGAACAACTGAAGAGTTTAAATAACCAGGGGAGGTCGCTGTTGGACTAAAAATATGCCTAAGTGGCTGGGATGTAGTGTGAACCTGAAAAACAGTGAGAAAAGCAGCTGTAAAGTGTGAAAAGCAACATTACTCTTGAATATAACAGTATTCCTTTGATCATTTTGGCCTCTAATTATCCTAATGATTATAAAACTGAGAATTTATATTCGCTGTCAGTAGAGTCTTAGTTTCACACAGTATCAAAAAAGCTGACATTCCCTGAACAAGGTTGAAAAAGCTCAAGTGGTTATGTCACATTCTTTAATCACTTTTAAACTTCTCTTGTAGCCAACAAAAATATACTCATCCAACTGTTTCCACTCCCACCAGAGACCCCTATGCTGGATGACGGGGAGGACGGAGGAGTGAGGCTTTGGCATCTGGTGAAAGCCAGTGAGGAATCCGAACTGCCCAAGCACAGGAGAGGAAGTGTGAGGGAGAGGGGTGGGGAACGAGCCAAGGCAATCCCCGAGATGTACCTCACACGGCTGCTCTCCATGAAGGTAAGGTGGTGTCCATAATTTCTTTTTGCCAGATCCTGTTTCGCTGCTTTAGACTTGGCAAAGAGGAGGTTTTTTGCTTTCACAGGCAAAGTAGCCCATTGCTTCTCATTTAAAGTAAAGTGATGTTCACGTATGAAATCAGTTATCTTTTAAGTCTGATAATGTCTTTCATTGCTTATTTTCCTCTTTCCCTTCCTCTGCACTGTCTCAGGGCACGTTGCAGAAATTTGTGGATGATTTATTCACTGCCATCCTCAGCACCAGTCGTCCAGTACCTCTTGCTGTCAAATACTTTTTCGACTTGCTGGACGAGCAGGCTCTGCAGCACAACATCATGGACCCCGAGACCATCCACATCTGGAAAACCAACAGGTAACTGGCCACCAACAGCAGCTTAAAAAGGGGTTTGGATGGATGAGACAGAATTTCAAGCCAGGAATGGGTCACGGGCCAATTTCTGGTGGGCTGCCGTATGAGAAATGTTATGAACATGCTTCAAGGGGAGTTTCATTCAAAGATTCAAGAACCTCTTGTGTCAGTAAAGCTGACCCCCACATGGAGCACCTTGGTAGCTGAATGGTTACAGCGCATGTCACATAACCGCACTGTCCTCAGTTTGATCACATGGCTTTTATATACAATGATGTATGTTTCATAAAATCAAGATACAATTGAAATTCAAGAGCTTTGCCCGTGTTTAGTTTTAGACCAGTTACTTACTGGATCAAAAACATCGTCAGTGGTTCCTGGTTGTATCATCTGTGCTCCTGAACCTTTTATCATTTCAATATTTAAAGGAATAGCACAATAAGCACATTTCCCAAAATGTGGAACTATTCCTTTAAAGAACCTTCTGCTGTTGTTGGTTTTGATCTGAATAAATATTTCACTGAAGCGTGCCTTCTCCTGTTACATATAAATAGGCTGTCTTAATGTATAGTACACTGTAATCAATGAGTCACTGTTTGTGAATTCACTCTCTTGATTTTATCAAACAGTTTACCATTGCGGTTCTGGATTAATATCCTTAAGAACCCACAGTTCATCTTTGACGTGCAGACCTCGGATCATGTGGATGCAGTGCTATCCGTCATTGCCCAGACCTTTATGGATTCCTGCACCATCGCTGACCACAAACTGGGGCGGGTGAGTTAACCACACAGCTGCCGAGGCACTGTCAAAATTACAGAACATAATATACAGTTGTGACTTTGCTATGAACTAAATAAATAAGTATACAACTATTCAATGAAATTATGTAGATTACTGCAGCATACCCTTGTCTACTTTCTACCCTACCCTATACTGTATATACAGTACATACAGACCTAGGACAATCTGTCAGTATATACACTTCCCTAAACATACAGTAGTTAAATAAGGTAAGTGATGAGAATGTGAGTTTATTTATTAGTTGGTTTACTATGTGTTAGTTATTCACAGTGCATAGAACATCCAGCAAATAAAATTGCAATTTGTAACACTAGAAAAACTCTTTTAAAAAACCCTCAAGCTCAGTTTCTGTGCACATGCTTCCTACCTTCATGTTACCTGTTGTATGTGATATGCAGGACACATACAGTATATCCATTTGTCATCTTTGCGCAGGACTCTCCCATCAACAAGTTGCTGTATGCCAGAGACATCCCGCGCTACAAGCAGATGGTGGAGAGGTAAGAGTCTGGCAGCCAGTCGCCCAAGTGACCTCAGGCATAAAAACAATTTGGAAGAGAGAGGGAGAAAAGGAAGGAGAGGGTAAAACCTAGGACAATCTGTCAGTGCCAGACAAAGGGGAGACTAAGCCTGCAAGGCTTCCATGCATGGATGGTCTGAGAGCAGACTGCTATCATATAAAGCTTTGCTGGACAAGATTTTTATGTAACAAATATGTCTATTCAAAGTGTTCTCTTAGTCTTAGCTAATTAAAAAGAAATAACTGAGTTCTATACCCATACTTATACATATATTTTCCACAACCTATTTTTTTTTTCCACATGAAATGAAACAGCAGAGGTGGTGCACATCTTTTAGTTATGGTTAACATGGTTATGGCCATCCGTAGCTGGTGCTTACTGTCAGTGAAGTATATTCAAAGTGTGGTCAGTACTCCTTGATATCACTGTTGGTAGTTGTCATAGATATAAAATGTCTAACCAGAGGAGGTTATTGTATCTATACTTGCTTGGTATTATTTTCCTCAAGTCACTCATCAAAATCACAGCAGAGTCTGTCCAGAACAGCTTTTTGTCTATATATATAAAATAAAAATAAAATATAAATATAAAACCTTTATACAAAGTAATATTATCATCAGCCCGAGTACAACTGTTGTAGACTGATTCTAGTGTATAAAAGCTGTTAAAGCTGCTTTTTAATATTTTACATTGATAATGGAAACATATTCCCTGTTTAATATTGTCTTTCAGTTTGTTTACAGCTTCCAGCTTTAATATTCAGTTCAGTAACACGACTCTCATCATCATTATTTCACCTGTTTCTTTACAAAGATAGTCACATAAACCCAGTGTATGTACAATACCTTAAACTGTCATGATAGCGTGTGGTTAAAATATATATGTATGTGTGTATGAATGCATGTGAGCGGGAGATTAAAAAAATAAAGCAAAAGAAAGAGAAAATGAAGAAAAAAAGTCAGCTGTAAGTAAAGGTAAAAGACAGTAGTAAGAAAAAAAATTAAAGTAACATTGGGAGGTTGAGGCGAGCTGGGTTTAGTGGGGTTGAGAGGGTGACGTGAAACCTTGGCCAACATCAAAAGTATTAATTAGTTATGTGCCATTAAAAATACATATAGAGCATATTATCCCTGTAGATACTGCAGTAGCTAACACACAAACAGTGATTTCGCAAACAATATTTAATATGATACGACTGACCAGAGCTTTAGCATTGGGAAAACTATAAATTCTAAATCTGATAAATGAAAAGCTACTTTTAGCAGAGATGTCTGACTGACCTGAGTTTGGCTTTTCTTCACACCCATCCTTTGCTGTGAGATAAATAGCTCTGCACCTCACAAAGTTTATGCCCTCACCATTACTTATTTCACACTATGGCAATTTTCCATCAGTTTTTTTCCGCACACACTGAGCATGGGAAATGCGGGCCTGTGTAGCTGCTTTCATGAAGATACTAGAAACATTTATTTACATTCAATTTCAAATTCACTGTCTAGAATATTTACAGTAAAATAGTTGAAAAAAATCTGTCAAGCATCTGCTATCAAATTGTTTTAATTTCATCAATAATTCTCTGCGGTTTCCTTTTTTTTTTTTTTGTATGTAACCGACCTTTCATCTGCATTTCCTCCTCTCTCTCCAGGTACTATGCAGACATCCGTCAGACCATCTCCGCCAGTGACCAGGAGATGAACTCGGCTCTAGCAGAACTCTCTCGTGTATGTTACCCCACTCTTGTTTTTCCATTTTGCAAGAATAACTTTTTTAGGCAGAGGTTGAACACATAAATCATTTCAGAACCTGGAAGTTTCCATCTGGATGGGTGCATAACAAGCTAGACGTAGAGCTTGAAATAAAATATGAATGGCAACTGATGCAGTTTTTAACAGCCTCCACCCGATGACGTTTCCTCACCTCTCTATTTTTACTCTTCCAAAACAGAATTATGCTGCTGAGGTCAACTGCCTTGTGGCTTTACACGAGCTGTACAAGTACATCAACAAATACTATGATCAAGTGAGTATTACGAAAGTCCTAAAGCATGACTGTTGGGTTTAACAGTTTTTGTGCTGTAATTTAGAATAATTTTTCTATACATGCAGTGAATCTCTGTGAATGCTGACACTACTAATAAATATTAATTTGTTAAGCTCATCTCTCCTTAGTTACTGTTGCTATGCTCGCCATTCTTGTACGCCATTATGCAGTTTATGATGATGACGCTGGCAGATTTAGCTGTAGCTGCTCTAGCTGGTTAGCTGGCTAGCTGCTATGAAGATGTTGTAAATGGGGTCCTAATTATGCAATTGACAGTTACATTCATTATTTACATCAGGCTTATTCAAATTAGTTGCTTTTTGTAAAACTTGTGTAACTACTAAGCACAGTTGTAAGATGTTAGCGAAAAAAGGCAATGTTTGATCCATTCTTTACATTTCCACTCAAGTTTTTTGTTTCCTCCAAAATCTTTATGTACTCATCTTCTTGCCTACTGCAGCCCTGCCATACCTAGTTACAGAATAGAAAAAGCTATGACAGGCGTATAATGTGCAGGACTGACACAGCAGACCAAAGTTGGAACCTGGGGTTCTATGTCAGGTTGGGTATAGGCAACAGAAACACTGTGGTTAGGGCTAGACAAAGATTGTGGTTTTCTTTAATACAGACGTTGTGTGTATTAAATTAAATGTTACATTCCTCTGTATGGAACCAGCCCACAATCTTTCACTGACCTTAACCAAGCGCTGTGAGTTCCTAAACTGAACCATAATACACTTTAATAACACTGTAATCACACAACTAAATGTTGTACTGTAAGGATATTTAGAAAGAAAAGCAAACAGGATGTTGTAAATTTCGGTGGAAAAAAGTCTGTTGTGTATGTACATTTGAAAAATATATTTGTGATTGCAGTGACTGCTGGTCTAAATAAGTCAAAATGTAGTGAATTTTCATCTCGGTCTTTCACTCTCCTGTCAGATTATCACAGCCCTGGAAGAGGACACCACAGCTCAAAAGATGCAGCTTGGTTACAGGCTTCAACAAATTGCCGCCGCTGTAGAAAACAAAGTCACAGACCTATGACCGTGAGGACAGAGTGCATTTTTCCTTTAACCTTGAAGAGAGGACAATGATGAGAAAAGGTTGTGTCTCCAGGAGGAAAACAAAGGAGGGCAAACGACCTCTGTAGCACATACCATGATTTTGGTGTCATTAAGAGGCAGGACGTAGAATAAGATTCCCTTGAAATGTCCCTGCTTCCTAACACTGGGAGTAAAATGACAGTGATGATTGATGGAAACCGAAGTAGTTGTGAAATGAAGCACATTAAAACAAAGGAGTTTCCTCTGAACCATGGCCTAATAATTTCTCATAAGGATTTCCCAGGTTGAATTCTAGCTAAAGGGAGACATAATATGAAAAGAAATCTTTTTGTTTTTCTTATCTTCTGGAACTTTCTCGACAAACTACACAAAAACATTCCTGCAAGTTTACAGTTACGCTTATTAGTCTTCTGCTGAGGAATGGATGCTGTAGGTGGGCTGGCTGAGGAAACCATGAAGGGGAAGGAGGAAAAGGGAAAACAAGACTTAAATGTTGACAGCTGTGGAATTTTTACCGCGTAATGTCTTACTCAGAGAGCAAATGGATAATGACACTGTCACAGTGCTGTGGAGGCTCATCGTATTTGAAGGATGTTTTTTTTCTGCTTTTAGCTTACTTCAATCATTCAACCAAGTCTTACTCTTTGTGAGTTTACATTTACATTGGACTGTTTCATTATTAAGCTTCACGCCGTCAGTTGTCCTTTTACTGTAATGTATAGAAGCTGTCTAATGTAGTTTAGACTGAAAAGCAGTGTTTTGCAAAGGGTCAGCAAATTTTATTTTGCTCACAAAAATGCTCTCTACTTCCTGTCTTTTCATGGTGACCTACTGTTATTGTGAATGTTCTTTGTCTGGATAATGTTTCACACGTCGATATATATTTTGTAAACTCTTTTTAATATGTGTTATTTCAGAAGACACCTTTATAGCTAACTCATAAACTGATCCATCCTTAAAGAAAGATTGAAAGTAAAATCTCCTGTACAGTTTTAACTACTTAATTACGGAAATCTTTACCCAGTCAATCATGAGAGACCAAGCCTGACTAATTAGGAAATAAATGCACAAATATTAAAATTATGCACAAAGGAATTTAGGAATATGTCTATAAGTATCCAATAAAGGATTTCCATGTTATTTTATCTTTCACTGACACTTGAGGATTTCTTTTCTGTTTTGTTTTTTGTTTGTGAATTATTTGAAATAGGACAATTATGACACACATTTGGAAAAATCACATTTTATGAAATATAAGTCTTGTTTACAGTGAAAAAATCTGAAAATAAACTACACTACTATACTATATTTATACAGCTATGTCTTTCACATGCATTTTATAGATTTATTTCAGTTGATTTGTCCAATTCATTAAAAAAATTTTTTTCTTTTAATAAAGTCAGGTTTGATCTTCAATATTTCTAAGACGTTTTGGCTACTGTCTATAGTACATACTGTTTTTTAGTGCGTGGACTGAGTTGTGTGACTTCCCTGTGGTCACTTGACCACATCTAATTTACATGTTGCAGTTGATTCATCTCCACCTGTAAATTACTTTTAATATTTATTTTTCAGGCTGAAAGAAATTGTGCAAACTGCTGCCTCTACTGGATGGTTGTTAGATGAGGACTGTTGCTGTGATTGTTATCAGGTTTTCTTACAAACATTTCATTCTAGCAAAACGGCTGTGCCCTCATTTTTAGCTTTAATTTGAATCGTTGTTTTTGGTGTCACCATGGATGCCAGATGTTGGCAGTGTTACGACAGCGCAAAGCTGCACTTCTTTGTTTCTTTTCTCTCCAGATGTAAATCAGTCATTATGGTTAAAAAACACAGTGTTTATGTTCCCTGTTGTTTTGTGATGCCACATGTGAAAGTCTTTTACTAGTTTGTTTTCCAATTTAATTTATTGTTTATTTATTTTATTGCATATGTTGTTTATTATTTTCGGACATAAAAAAAGAAATAATAATGGTTATGCCCCAAGAAGTTAGATTCTGTAGCTGGTGTCATTATTGTTTAAGAAACCTGTGAACCTCTGTCATTTTTGTACCTTGAGGTGTTTTTTTTATTCACTGATGTACTCTTAAGATAAACTGAGGATACAGACTTTAGGATATTCCTTGAATGCTTAGCCACTGAAGTTGATTCGGATATACGAGTTAAAATTAAATTCACAATCAGTCTTTCTGTTCTGTTGCAGTTTCAGTCACTCATTTTAGTTGCTGCATTCATTTTAGAAGCAATAGGGAAATATGATTTGTAATGTTGCAAGCGACTACCGTATTTTGCTGTGCACATTAGTGTTTCTTGTTGCTTTCTTATGTATGCAAAGCCTAGTTCCAATGTTTTACCTTTTTCTATGTTCTGTAGATACAAACTGCTACTAAGTAACTCTGAATTTAGCGTTCTCTAACTAATTAATAGGATGAACTTAACAACAACTCAGTGTGATGCAATAAAGTGGTCCTGATGTTAACAAATGTCTGATGTTTTGGATTTTGGCCGGGAAATTAAAATTATTCATATGGTAAAGAAAGCACGAAGAGAAGGTTTTGATTGTTAGTGCATAATTGAAAAGAGCATGTACCTAAATGTGCAGTGGAACAACTTACACAGGTTTTTTTTTTTTTTTTTTTACAAAACTGGAATAGTACCATGTGTTATGCTTAACAATGTATTGCACATTGCTTGACATTGTAATCAAACTTCAGAAAATGATGCATCTCACCCATCTCCTTTCACTCTAGCCAACTGTTTGTGTTTGTGACGTTTTATTACATCCTATAACATTAATTATGAGCGTTTTAACCAAAGTTTTTTAGTATTTCACCACATTAAGCAACAATTATAGAAAACTTAAAATCGTTTAACAAAAAAAAAACTTCTTTTTCCCTGTGTTTTGGGAAATAAGTGTGGCTTATAACATGAATGGCTACATTTAGGTCCCTTTAGTCATAGCCAGTGAGCCAGCATGCACAGTGCATTGTCTCTGAAACTGATGTAACCATTGATAATGTTATATTACACCTGTGCCCTTTTCTCTTTGTAATGCATTTTATAAAACAACGCACATCAGTTATTTTCTCATTAATAGGATTTTTTCTGATCTGATATCATAATCCTGCTTTTAGTCTGTTTTGTACTGCTGTTTTTCTCTTGCCTGGTCACATTCATATTCAGTCTCCTTATTTTGGCGTGCCTGGTCACACTAACCCAGCCCCTTCCAATTCCTTTCTTCTATTTTTCCTTCACTTCTACCTGGCCGATGCTGCTCCGCCCATCCACTCACCTGCACAATTAGCCACTATATAGGAGGCTACCAGCAATCAAGCATTTTTGTACCTCATGGTCTCTGTCTTGTCTGTTACAAAGTTTGCCTTTCACCTGTTTCTGAATTTTGGGCTTTTTGATAATGTTGGCTTGCCTTGTTGATTACCTTTCCAACTCTCTGGATCCTTTCATTGACTCTGCTTCTTCCTGCTTTGTTTGCTCCTCACTTAGTAACTATTCGAGCTGATGAACTTAAGCTATGTTTAAGTTTGCTCTCATAGTCATATGCACTAGTTTGGTAAATAAAATTCTGTGTGTAAAGATTAAGAAATGGGAGCATTAGCTTGGTGTTAGCTAGTGTATAAGCCACTTTCTCCTGAATGGCTGGACATATGGGAGGACGTGGTCCATATCTGGACATCCATTCTCTTTCTGCAGCCTGTGAATCTGGGTGTATAAACGCCTGTCACACAAAGCTGGTAATGCTATACTATAGACCTAAAGAGGTTTGTTTGCATCCCAAAGTATTTAATTCCATGTTTTATGTAAGTATCAGGAGATAATCAGTAAACATTCACCATATGTCTTTCCAGGAGCATTCCACATTTGTCTTATCTTTCAGCTGAGCTCTGTGACTTTCCCTTCACACAGAAACCCAGCCCTGGGGGCCCCCTGACTGGTAATCCATTGACGTGACTGTGGGTCAGATAGACTAAACTGACAGTCAAGGGAGTGTAGTGTATGACAATATGTACACGTGTGGGATCTTTGGTTATGTTTGGTTCATCCTATGTATGTCATTGTCTTCTCCAGGCCAGACAGTTTTGTAATGTTGATCCACCTTGGCATTGGAGGAAATTGGAACACAAATATTTTGTGATGTATAACCTCTTTTACCACCTGATATTTATCCCCTACTAACCCACTAATCTAGATCCATGCAGGTGCTGTTTGCATGTCTCTTCACAACACACTCACACGCACATGCTTCCTGCTCCTGTGGGAAGTGTCTTATTACAGTGCTCTGAAAATGGAAAATAGTAACAGCCAGCATTGGCTTTTCAGCTTAAGGCTGGACCAACATTAGACAGTAATATCAGGACACAAGAGGATTGAGGGAAAAAAGACTGAACACCTGCACACTCTAATACAATACAAACAGCCCAGCAAGTAAAGAGGCTTACACTGTTTAGTTTGATACTGTTTCAAAGAGCTTGGTCAATTTTGAGACTACAATCTCTAGTTGAATTAACACGTCTTTGACATAATACAAACAAAACCTGTGTGTTTGTGCCACAGTATCTGAACAGGCAACCTGGAATTCATTTTAGTGGGTAATTGATCATAATACTATTAATCAGTCTGGGCTGAAAAGCAAGCAGGATCAAACCTTTGCTGTTTTGGCCCCTAACCTGTGACCTGAAAGGCCTAGTGTGTGTCCTTGTTGCGTACTTACACGCTGAGGCAGGTCTAGAAATTAAAAACATTTAATAGGGTGCCAATATTCAAAGAAGCAAGGCGGATAGTATTAAATATACGAGTATTAAGTGTGACACTAAATTTTAAAAACCTGGTTTTAAAATATTTTCAACTGTTTATTATAATAAATGAGTTATGGGGTGGCCTGTGGCAGCATCCTCTGGCCGACCCGTGCTTACATGTGATAGGACAGACTGACAGTCTACATTTTACTTCTGCATTAATTTTAGACTATCTTCTAAAATGATCATACAATGAATTAACTTCTCTAAAACCACTTGAACAACATTATAAATGATTTAGTGCAGGAAAGTCTATTAAACTGCAGCAGTTACTAAATACTAAAGTTGCTGGTCCTTAACTGTTTGGTGCTGGGCAGGTAACATAGTGCTATGGATTACTAAAAAATGTTTTTTGTGCAAACCAGGCATGTCCAAAGTCCGTCCCGCGGGCCTTCAGATCTTATATGGACCCGCAGCTTCGGTTTTAAAATGTATCATTTATGGCCCGGGACGGACTGGGACAAGAAAATCGGCGCTGACGTCATGGCCCAGACTAGCCCACCACATATGATCACGTACAGACATGACAGACTCTGACACCAGAGTTCTGGTTTTGCATCCCGGCCGTGACGGACATATACATATACTTACCCACTGCACACCAACACAGAGCTAAGGGTGGACAAATAGTCTTGTTCACTTCTGTGAGGCTTAGATTTTGTTACAGTGCCATTTAAAATGATAATTGTGACAATGAAAATATAATTGTTATAAAACAATACATACGTACTACTACTGTAAAAAATGTCAAATCTGGCCCTCGTTTGGACACCCCTTGGTGTAAACTGATGCTGATACTGTAATAGTCAAAAAATAAAAGCTGTTAATCATAAAACTAAAATAGTTAGGAGGATGAAGCTGCAGACTCATGCTAATTATCTGTAGTTGTCACCAGTGTCATTCACGTTACACAATTTGTCATCTGTTTTGTTGTTGCTATGTGATATTTAAATTTGACCATCTGTTGTCTTATTTTACATTTGCCTTCAAAACCACTTTATTTCTGACTTAGGGCAGTAAACAATGTCCGTTGTCTTATCACAATGAGATAATCACTACATAGTAATGTGCTTTATTAACATTCATTTAAATAAATCATGTTTCAAACAAAATTAACAGCAGGATGAATTCCAGCAAAAAATATCATTTTATATGTGAAACTAAAGTTTTTGTTTGTTGTCTGTAATGTGTGTTTTCACATACAGAAACATGACCACAATGCAAGTATGACTTCAGCCACTGTGTCCTTTATAGTCAGAATAGTTTAGCAGCCCAGATAAGAACCTGTGATAACATGTCATCTGACTATCTATCGAGGACCCTCGATATCTTCAGACAACTTTTTTTCTCACTCCAACACCATGCATTTTTGTTTTTTTTGTCTCACCCTCTCTTATGCTGTCTCCCTGTCTGTTCTCTGTGCTTTATTTCCCAGCAGCCATTTTGTTTGTTGGTATCAACCATGGGATCTTTTTCCATGTCAGAGAGGGAGTGTTAACAGCTTGGTGTTGGCAGTAGAAAGCAGCAAACATGACTTTGACATGTGGAAAGTCTCTGAACATGTGCACCTGCATGCACGTGCACACACACACATCTAATGTGTATTCAGCAAGATTGCACCACGTTTTCACACAGAATGCCACTTCTTTGATGTTTATGATACATCTATGCTGTTACTTTTATTTTTTTATTCAAATTACACACATAGTGTTATATGGGCAATACCTTGAGTAGTGTGCCTATGCTCCATTACCCAATCTACGACTTTATACAGGGACTATTTCCTCCAACCTAGACAGCCATGTACATCTTACCCATTGATGTATGAGGGAGAACTGGATACCAAATTTAAAGATGATGCCCAGTCACATGAATGAAAGTTTCTCACATTTCCATTTCAACATTTCCATAGCTTCTTTGCACAAACAACCAATGGGGTTGTTTTTTGGAAAACAGTGTCCTTTATTGTGATACTTTATATTGTGTTGGAGGACGGGAATTCCATTCTTAAGCTTGGTTTGGCTATCTGTGATCCCTGAGGCCCAAAGGGTAAACCGCTTGTGAGACGGGGAAAAATAGTCAGCAGCTGTCACTCCCTTGACCTGTTTGGCCTCACATGACACTCCTCTGCTCTCTATTATGATTTTCCCACAACAGTCAACACAGGGAAAACAAGGAGAAGAGCTAGAGCTAGAGAGAGAGAGAGAGAGAGAGAGAGAGAGAGAGAGGTTTACATAGACCAAGAGTGAGTGAAGGATATGAATCACGCAGCAAAGCAGGTAAACGCGTGACAGGCAGTGACTAAGGAGACTGGTGTGGATTTCCATGTTTAGACACTGCTGACTAGTGCTGCTGCCGTTCCCAGATTCCTGAGAGCTCGAAAGCCCCCCCCAACCTCTCAGCTGCTGAATGGTTTTCAGGGAGTGCAACATTAAAGGTGCGGCAGTTTCACTTGCTATTGCCAATTTATTCATCTTTCTTCTTTCTTTATGCTGACGAGTTGACCTCTGCAGACTAGAGGTGTTAATCACTTTTTTAGTTTTTAGTTTCTTTTAAAGCTACCAGCTCTTTGATTGTTCTGTTGGCTGCTGTCTTTGCAGGCTGCATCTGCTGAACCACACTATGCAGAGGAGTCCCCACTCAGCTTATACAGCTGCTCAGCAGCATACGTGAGTATAGGACTTCCTTTATTTTTGAAGTATTGTAAGCAAATGAGTAATAACTGCAACTTGCACCAAAAACTGTACATAAGATATAGGAAAATTTTCCTGGCTTTAAATAGTAGGAGAACATTTTGAATGAACCATTGTGCTGCATTGTATCATTTGTTATATGCAGTTTTGTATTCTTTCTTTTTGGAGCACTAACACTATTTTAGGTATTATATAGGAGACTTAAATGATGGTTTAGAGTTTTGAAAATAATATTATAGTGTTGAGCTCTGATATTATATCTTTATATTACAGATTTAACTGGAAATATGAAATCACTGATCATCTAAAGGGTTGAAAAACTTCAAATCCTACACATGCCACTATATTCAGTAAAAACTGGAGCACTACAATATATCTCACAGCAAACACAACTATATGATTAAAAAGTCACACACAATTCAGACTTGTTTTCAGTATTTTCAGACATGACCTGACTCACTTGATGACAAACTCTCCCAGCTATTGCTGCAGTAGCCATCTAAGCAGGTGGGTGCAGAGTTATCGGGTTGCGTGAACATGCTGCATGATTTACAGCTCAGTCAGAAATAGTGAAACTTCCGATGCTGCTGGTCTGCTCTTATCCAGGCAGTGAGACAAGTTTCCATGGCAGGTTGAGTCTACTCTAAAAGTAGATCAACTCTCTTGGCTCCTCTTAGTAACTCGACACTGATACATACATGCACATGCATGTACTGTACAGGCAGTAATGCAGGAGACTATAAAAGTGTGTTTTCATGTGACATGCCTGTGTGTGTGTTTGTAGGAGCGAAGCTGAGTCATCTAATACTTTTGAAGCTCTTGGATGCCACGAGCAGCTGGGTACCAAGGACAGCCAGGACTCTGAGGACCCCAGAGAATACTGCTATGGTACAAGGCCATCCATAATGGACGCGTGCATGTTGCGCACAATTTACACATAAGCTATGTACAATATGTAATGTCACTTTGTTGGTCCTATATTTGTTAAGAAAGTGCAAACACTGTTTCCTTTGTTTTTAACTTTGCATGCTGTTAGTCAAATACGGCAAATAATTGAACTCACCTTGCTGCTAGGAGATCATGTTTCTATTGTGCATGTGTGGAACATTGTATGCATAATTCAAATTGTAGTCTTACTGCACTTTTACTGCCCATACTACAAGAAAAGACAACAGAGTTGAGACAGACATACAGAGAATTTTTCAATGTTGCCATATTTTTGTCTCTTTCTCTAAGCTTTCTAAATACCAAATGACAAATATGCAGCATACTGTATGAGGAAAATGCTTCACATTTGAGTCACAGAACAACATACCGCCACTGAAGGTCATATTTACATTAAAGCAGATACAGTGTCTTTATTTTAGTTATTTATTTATTTATGAACATTTAATCATGGTTGATTTATATTTGACACTGATCAACTGAAAAAACACTGTATAAATACAAATGATTGCATAATTGATTGCATAAGTTTTCACCTTCTTTAAGTATTTAGCAAATTCACTTTTGGGCAGCAATAAGACCACTGAGCCTGTGCGGAAAAGTCTCAATCATATTAGCACATCTGGACATTGCAATGATGACTTACCAGCCCTTTTTCAAGTCTTGGCCACTTCAGAACATTTAAATTGTTGTTTTTAAACTATTTGTGTGGAGCTTTGGCTTTATGCTTGGGGTCATTGTCTTGCTGTAAAAGAAATCTCCCAAGTTGCAGTTAGAAGTTCTCCAGTTCTGTAGTGCTCTTGCAGACTTCATCAGGTTTTCTTTCAGGATTTCCCTATTTTTCCTGCTTACATTTTACCCTCTACCTTTGCAAGCCTTCTATGGTATAATGTCGAGAAGCATTCCCACAGCATGATGCTACGACCACAGTCCTTCACAGTGGGGATGATGTAATTGTGATAATGCAGTGTTTGGTTTATGCCAAACATGTCCTTTGCTTTTAAAAAGCATTTTTCACAGAGTTGCTTTGAGCATTTGATGAAATCACACCTGAACATTTACAAAAACTGTAATCAACTGTATTTATTCTAATGTAAATCAGTAGAATGCCAAATATTGTTCAGGTAGTTATTGCTGCAAAGGGTATTTTTATTAGTGAAATTTAACACTTTTGCTTTGTCCATTATTCTTTGCTCAAATATGCTTAAAAATGAATTGCTGTTAAATTTCGCTATGTTTTGTGATTTACAAGCATTTGATTGAATAAAATATTGGTATTTTTGTATGAATTGTAAATCCCACAAACTATTTCACTGCAAACATCTTGTTTATTCCAAGATTTCTCCTCCTTTTATTTTCTTAGGTGGATACCATCCTATCCAGATAGGTGATACATTAAACAGTAGATACCAAGTGGTTTCTAAGCTTGGCTGGGGCTATTTTTCCACTGTATGGCTGTGTCTGGACCTCAGGTGGGTTTAATTAGATTGTACCAGTGGGAAATGGGTTTTATCTTACATATTGAATCTTATTTTTATATAATTTTAATATATGGAATAGGTTTTGCAATAGACACAAATGTGTTCATTAGAAGCAGAAAGTTCAATTTCTACATTTATTTTATTATAACAAAAAATTGGCAGAGAGTGGATGATCCTGTCCTGTCTACAAACATATCCGATCCAGTGTTTTTGTTAACAGGCTAGGTCGGCGCGTTGCTGTGAAGGTCCTGAAGAGTGGATCTGGTTTCACCCAGGCAGGACAGGATGAACTGGCTCTCCTACGATGTGTTAGTGACCTTTTGCTTATTTCTTCTCTCAGTGAAATGTCAGTTTATTAGATCTTTTACTTTGAAGGTTATAATTTTTTTTTTCTGTCTTCTTCGGCGGCACGGTGGTGTAGTGGTTAGCACTGTCGCCTCACAGCTAGAAGGACCTGGGTTCGATCCCCGGGTCGGCCGG
>JAUMHL010000028.1:4692208-4710692 GCA_032362345.1 Sandelia bainsii
TCTCTGTGTGTCGGCCCTGCGATGGATTGGCGACCTGTCCAGGGTGTACCCCGCCTCTCGCCCGATGACAGCTGGGACCCCCCGTGACCCTTACGAGGACTAGCGGTTAAGAAAATGGATGGATGGATGTGTTCTTCCCCTTGTGACTCTCACCATGCTCTTCTCTCTTTTATCAGGCCAGGGGTCCAATGAGTCGTCATCCCTCTAGCCAAAGAATTGTTCAGTTGCTTGATGAGTTCAAGCTGGCCGGGATCAATGGGGTCCGTATCCTTTTTAAAGGCTGTAATTTCTTTGACACCTACTCTAAACCTGACACTGAGGGATGAGGAATTGCCATGTGTGGAGATCTGTGTTTGTATATTGTATGTGCATGTCCACTCAAATGCATTAATTGTATAGTCTGTTAATACCATGGTTTAAGTATAATGTAAATGTATCTCATTAAAATATATATCTCTGCAAACCCTATCCATTAGTTTTAGAGATACACCAACTGATAATGTTCTTCTTTCTTGTAAGGTTTCAACCTTAGTCCAGTTGCCATGACTCAACTTCCAGACAACTTCACCTGGATGACTGAGAATCTTCACAGACACCAACTGATAATATGCAGTTTACATTCAGTTCAGTATGTTGGCTCACTGAAGTTTTGGTTTGTTAAATTATCTTTAATGCCTCGTGGTAAGACATGTGCCTGGTCCTGGAGCTGCTGGGCCCTGACCTAAGAAGCTGGCAGTTATGTTTTGGGAATCCAGGACTATCACAGATGTGGGTGAAACAAATTCTTACTCAGGTAAAGCACAAAAGATTACATCTCATTTAACTCATCCACAAATTAGCTGCAGGGAATCAAGATCACAGGGAGAGGTTCCTGCCTTTCGCTGCAATAACTGGATCTATTTGGTATAGTAGAGTGTGGATGCTGATTGTATATTCAGTTGTATACTGTTGTATTTATATACAATTGTATACATCTTCAACCAAACTTGACTTTCTTGTTCGGAATGCCAAGATTTATTCAAAAGTCCAGAGACGGGAATAACACTTGAAACAAAGATTTACTAACCGATTCCACATTCACATGTCAGCTTGGTCCATTACCGACTTGATGTTTTTCGTACTTATAGGATTATAATGGCTGCACCTATTGCACGTTACATCCACACTTCTATATATTAATACAGTCGAAAGCTTGTTAACTTTTTGCAGATTTTCTTGCAGCCTCACTTACACCACATAAATCCCATCTGGTTTATTGTAATACCAAAATAGAAACACAAATACAAATGTGCTTGGCACAGTTTAGTACTTTTGATAGTACCACCATTATGCCAGTATGCTAAATAAATAAAGCCATAGCCTTCAGGCTGTTGCTTATCTTAGCATGAAGAGGGGAAACATGGGAACAGCTAGCATGGCTCTGTCCAACTTGTCCAAATCTGTTTATGACCTTTACATATGCTGATTGGCGTTTACTGAGCAATGGCAGTCTTTTCTTTCTGTTCCAGATCTATGCTAACATAAGCTAGCAATTACTGTAAATTGGTGAGAATAGCATCAATCTTCACACCTAACACCTAATGACCCCTTAACACACCAATGTTCTCTACAAAAAAGTGGTGTATCTCCTAAAATGTCCACCTATGTCCTCCCTTAGTGGATTATGTTTTCCTCAGGTCACTGTCAACATTTCACATATTGTGGATTTTGCACAGTCTGAAACCAGAAGCAGCTGACGTACAACATACAGCATATGGTTAGCTTATCCAGTTATCCAATCCATAATAGTGTTAAACCAGGTCATCCTCATCTGTTTGATGATGTTGAAGTTAGGAAAGGGAGCATCTGCATAACTGGTTTGTGTTCCCTCCAGGTTCTGCAAGGCCTGGACTACCTCCACACTCAGTGTAAAATCATCCACACGGACATCAAGCCAGAAAACATCCTGCTGCTTTTGGAGGAGCAGTCTCACGAAGTACCAGCAGGGGGAAGCGGCTCCTCCTCTGTTCTGAATGGGAAGGAGGCCAAGTCCACAGGCACAGTTGGTTTTTTATTGGTACAAATGCTGCAGGCTGTTTAAGAGTGAAGTCTCAAAGCTGGACAGTTTACAGCTGAGCTGTATGAGCAGACATACATGGTTCATCAAACATGTGTACAAAGCACATGTATTTGGAGACTATTTGTATGCAAATTTCAGGCTTTTAATACAGAAAACATATGCAAATATCTAAGCTAAAACTAAGCTATTTAAGAAAATACATTCTTAATACATATTATAAAATACATTCTTTGAATGCAGGATAAGATGTTTTAAGACATAAATTATTGTTTTTCTTTCAGAGAGGGAGCAGGTGAACCCATGCAGTTTAAAGCAAATTATTGTGAAGATTGCTGACCTGGGCAGCTCCTGCTGGGTGGTCAGTAGTTGCTCTATGCTTTACATACACTCACTGCAAAGGTTTACATGCTGATTTTATTTTTATTTCTAAAGATCCCTTTTCACAAGTCATATGGTCTCATGTGGACTTAAAGCCCACGAAAAGCTGTAACTTCTTCATTAATCTAAACCACAGTAACCTAACCACATTAAAGTTTAAAGTGTCTAAAATCTACTATAAAACTTTAATAATAATCAGTGTGACACTATCAAGGTCTGGATCCACATTTGGCGCAAACCAAAATTTCATGAAAATTAACAACAGACAATGGAAGTTACTGTGTGTTCCCATCCTATCCAAACGCTATTGTTATGCAAATAGGAGTTGAGCGAAATTATCACCTGAATGTGCAGCTGGATGAAAAAAAGCTATTGTTCAACCTCATTAGTCATAGTACGAGGCAGAGGGAGAAATGGTGCAGTACATTATCTTAAAATCATAAGCAAAAGAAAAAGCTAAATGATGGAGACAAGAACATTTGTTACCAGTGCAACTTGATGCTGCAGCCTGCATTGAAACAGGTATCTACTTTTTAAGAATAAACTATTTGTATATGCAATAAGAGACATTATTCTCTAAAAGTAGACAAAAAACAGTTGCACAAAACAGTCTGAGAAAACAAACACTAAAATACTAAAACAATAAGCTTTTCTCTCTGCTCTGTCTGTCTGTCTTTCTTGGACCAGTACAAACATTTCTGTGAGGAGATCCAGACCCGTCAGTATCGCTCACTAGAGGTTTTACTGGGATCTGAGTACGGCCCGCCTGCTGACATCTGGAGTGTCGCTTGCTTGGTGAGGGAATATCCATACAGTATGTTTACACTATGTGAATTATTCAAACCCAAGACTCCATCTTTTTATGGCTGAACCATTCCAATAAATAGACGTTTATAATTTAAATTTCACTTCAATTTAACATTAAGTTCTATAAGTTTCTACGTTTAGGTACATACTGTAGTATGACTGTTCCACCAGTGGTTCAGCAAAGTTACAAGACCAGAATCACACTTTATGCCACAACTGTTAAGGGTTGTTATTGAGATGCGTCCCTAGTAGATCTCTAAATATGAGGGCAATATTATAAATGTTAAGGCTGTACAAATAGTATGCTTTAGCAAAACACACTTTATTTCTTGTAAAATTTAGTGGTATTGAGTTCTCAGTTTGTGTAGTTAGGATTTGGTCTCTATAGACACCTGGCTACACGTCTCAATCTTTAATTTTCTCTTGCATTCTCTCAGGCTTTTGAATTAGTCACTGGAGACTCCCTGTTTGAACCCAAAGCTGGCCAGTTTATTTCCCTGGAGGAAGGTACATTTAGTAGTGTGCTGTCAGTGACAGAAGCATGACAAGTACTGACAAGTGTAAATGAGATTACATTGTAATTGTTGATCCGGTTTATAGTAGTATGTACTGTAGGTTTGTGTAATCCATGCTTGTTTTCTCACTCCACTTCAGACCATATAGCCCAGATCATGGAGCTGCTCGGTAATATACCACCAACTGTTGCCTTGTCGGGTAAATACTCTGCAGAGTACTTCAGTCGCAGAGGTAAAGCCTGTTTTCCCTTGTATCGTACTATCATCTTTATTGATTTCTCTCCTGTAGATCATTTCATAATTGGTATTTGTGGATATCCTTGTGTAACTCTTTGTTCTCCATACAGGTAACCTACGTCATGTTGGTCCGCTGAGGTTCTGGAGCCTTCATGATGTGCTAGTAGAGAAGTACCACTTCCTGTTGGCGGAGGCTTCTGGATTCTCAGACTTCCTTCTGCGCATGTTGGAGTATCATCCGGACAGGAGAGCGACCGCTGCACAATGTCTCCGTCACCCCTGGCTGAACTCATGATGGCTCCAGAGGCCTCATCCCCATCTGCAGACCTCGAAGTTGATGCTTCTAGCAGCTATAGCTGGCCAGTTTCAGGGCATCTGTTCACTTTTATACTAAAGAAATCCAAAGAGCTATTTAAAAGATTTTTTCTGTCTTTTAAAAGACTTTAAAACACAGAAAAATAATTTTCTGAATGTCACTCACTTTGATTTCTGAACTCCTGTGGAATGTGGTGTTGTCCTTACTCAGCATCAGATAGGGAATAAGATGCTCTTCTCCACTGGCAGCCCATTATGCACTTTTTGCTGAGTTTGAGTGTATGAGTAGCTCTTATGAAGAGATGATTCTGTATTGCCTTTTACTGAAAGACTGACAGACCTGGCTCTGCTAGCCAGTGTAAAGTTGGATACACAGCTACTGTTATATTTGGTAAAACTGAATGTTGCAAATGAAATCACAGGATGAAACATTTGATGATCTTTCAAATATGCTTGAGAGATGCTTTTCTTTTAGTTTATCTTTTATACAGCGAAAAAGCTTTAACAGAATTTATTGTAATAGTGAAATTAATTTCACTACAAATGTAAGTCGAGTCTTAGAGGATTCTGCACAAAATATATCTTAAATCCTTGGGGAAGAAAAACACACATAAACACACAAATGTAACTGCAACTATAAACTGGTGTCATATAACATATTTTAACTCAATTTATAACTCAGTTTCAGGGGAAATTAAGCACCACTGTAAAGAAACAAAGATATAAACATGTCATAGAGCATCATGGTCTTATAGAAAGAAAACGTTCAATCAAGCATAATTCAGGCTGATCAGGGTACTCTAGTTCTTGCTAACATGTTTTCTCTGCAGTTGTGTAATGATCCCAAATAGATGGAATTCTTTTTCTAATCTGTTTTGTGCTCTCTAACAGAGACAACTGTTATCTAATGGCCCAGCACAGCTGCCCAGCACAGATATTAGCAACTAGCTGTTGAACACAGTGGACCATGCTAATGCTGAATAGCCAGATGTTTTACTCCTGAAAATGACTTTCTGTCTGCAGTGAGTGTAAAAAAAGCATTTTGTCATGTCTGCTAAATATCACATCAACTTTAGAAAGTGATAATACGTCAGTGTTGTTTTCAGCAGATTGTGTTACACCCAACCAACTGTAAAAAAATCAATGAAGATTGGCCACATACACAAAACAAAGGACATAAAAACATTAACTTCTTTGGCTCAGACATGGACTATCTAACCAAAAGAGTTAAAAAGAGTTTAAAAATACAATGAATACATATACAGATACATATATAATAAAAATAAAATAAAAATAACAAGAATCATGTAGAGATAATGTATATATTTTGCTGTTTTAAAAAATGTTAATTAATTACTAAATTTGTTCTTTTAGTTAGGTTAATGGCTGCATTTATTTATCAGATATGTTACTGAGGTTCAGCTTCCCCTAAGCACTTCATATACTTACACTGTATAAGACCAGCCATAGAATTACTAACAAAAACACCAATTGGAAGATATAACAGTCAAGTGCAGCAGATTAAGATATCTACAAATCATAACAAGGGAATACAGCAGGAAATTACAGCTCCCTCTTTCATTTCCATTGTTTCTATTAACAGCGTAAGCATCAAATAATGACTTGTCTTATTAAAAATTATTACGGTAATGTCTACAATAAACTGTAGATAATTCATTATTGATGTATTTAATACTGTTTAGAGTAGGATCTCCCAGTATGTCATCCTATCCAGCTGTGGGCCTGGCACTTCACCAATGGGTTCTCTTTATAAATGACCTTATAACTGCACTTGGTTCTGACCAGATGACACTTCTTTGGCCACGAGGTGGGTTTCATTGGCCTGAGAGGAAAGGAAAAAAAATCATGAGGCTATGATTATCATCAAAAACTTTATATAGGCGATATCATTTATTATGACCTAACATGAATAATCTACTCACGGAAAGCAGTAGAAACCAGAGTCATGACAGAAACACTTGTCACAGCCTCTCCGGAAAGAATCTCCTGGTTTGTAGTACTTGTCTTTGTATGAACAGATACCTGTGGGAGGAATGAGCATCACAATGACATATCTATTTGACCATATTTTCCTCTCCAGTTCAATCTACAGCTATGACTGTATTTGGTGAAAAAGTCTTTTACAGGTTATATCAAAACCTCACAGAGGCTATAAATGTCTATCCTTCCAGCAGAATACATAAAGCCCTGCTGCAAGAGGTCAGGCACATTAGTGGCTAAATCTAGCCTCCACACTGAGTTCTGCTCCCATTCCTGCAGGCGCTGGGAGCTGGCCTCATGGGGCATGTCTGTCACCTTGAGAAAGGGATCAATGGGAACACATTGATCTGGTGTGAAGAGCCCCGTGGGGCTAAATGCAAGGTCAGGATATAGAGGACATAGTCTGTATGGTTTGCCAGTTGGGGTTGGTTTAATGGCTAGAGGTACCATAAATCACTGTGCAAATGTTGATTTAAGCTCTCAGGGTTAAATTAGCAACCCAGGCAATGGCATTATTTTGAATTCTGCAGAGAAGCAAAATCAATTCTTACCTTTGATGTGGTATATAGAGGCTTCTGAGCATCCACTGCACAACAGAAGGATGATGGACAAGCAGAAAACAAACACAAAAGACAGAGAGTATCCACGAACATTGCTTAATGAACGTAGCATTTTGAAAGAAAAAAAGAAAGACTTCTTCCAACCTGTGCTCCAGTAACTTACAAACTGAATCTAGCTCCCAGTTTAAAATGTATTACTGTTACTAGACTAAATCTTATGTGGCTGTTCAGTAAAAAACAGTAAAGTCCTTGTGATGGCCCAGTAAACAATGGCTAACATTTATAGTCTCACAACTCGTCTGAACAGAGGAGGGAAAAAAAAGCCTCTTCACATGTTTAGTTCCCAGATTTTTACATCATCCAACTTTTATTTCAGTGAGGTGTGTTTGGAGCTTGGCTGTGTACCCATGCATGCCTAAATATTACCTTTGGCCTTCACTCGATGTGTGTGGTTTCTCTAACTGAACTGTTGATTGGTTCAGTGGACAGAGTTTCTTAGGTTTCTGTATCTTCAGTCTACTCTTATTTTAACACTTTCTTGTAGACTTAAAGATTTTGCTGCTTAAACCTATTTTTGTCAGTGCTGACACCATCAAAATATAACTCTTTGTGCTGACATTGTCCCTTGTGCAAAGGAAATTGGTTCAAGCCAAATAATCACAAAACCGCATTCCGAAACATAAAAAATGCATGAAAACAATTCAACATAACCTTTGAAGATATATGGATTTTGTAGTAGCACAGTGTCTGTTTCTTTCTCAACCTTTGCATTTGGCTTTTGATATTCAGTCAGAGCAAGAGTATGATCAGAATAGCATGATGTTTTGTGCTTTTAACTGTCTTACATTTGCTACATTATATATAGCATAAAATAAATGGTCATAAATATCACATATGGTATAATGGTCGTATGTTTGTCTCTCTCTCTTACACACACAGGCCGATTTTACTCAATGTGTGACCCATGTAGGACATTTGTGGTCAGTCTCTTCCTTCCTGACAGCTTATGGCCAGTAACAGGTCAACACACTGCGCTCTGGCAAAAAAGAAAACAAACTGGACATGGGACTGGAGGGAACTTGAGGTGGTTAAAGGCTGCAGCTAGAAACCACCACTGCCTCCACGTCAACGCTTTAGTCACACTGGATCACTTTCAGGATGTTCAGTGGCTAAGTGTTTAGAGGTAGCTCACTCCGCAAGAAGCTCCTGTGGTTTGAACCTAAGTCGTACTGCTGGACTCTTTTCTGTGCCTGACTTGGTTTTCCAGGTGGTCCAGTTTGCTCCCACAGGGAACACACATCAGGTGAAATAGAGACACTAAAATGTTGTGATTAATCTCCAATGGCAACGTTCAGTGCTACACTGTTGTGGAGGAAAGAACTTTGGTTTTGTTCATGGACATGTTTATGTCCTGTCACAAACCTGCAATTAACGAAAGCCTTTTGATTAACTTTAACCACAATCTTTCCTTAGCCTTAACCAAGTGTTTTAGTTCCTAACCCTAACCATTCTTTAACCATAATTTATTTGCCATAACCATAATATTTCTGTAATCAGAACCATTCTTACCAAGTATAAATACTGTAAAAAGGGAGACTTTAAAAATATGTTGGTACTGGATGAAACCCAGAGTTTTGCATGGGAGACAGTCCTGGTGTTGCAACTGAAAAGCATAATGATAGCATAATGATATTAGCATTTAGACATTCATGTAAATGTTTCATTGTATTTATACATGTTACACTTATATATTGCCTTGTTTTTACACTTCAGCTTTTGTGCAAATTAAACAACAATACTGTATAGCATAATAATTAGCTAGATTTAGCTAAGGTAAGCTAAATAGTGGCTAATGGAAGGGTCATATATTCACAGTACAGACATTAGAGGGTCATCATCTGATGGTTGGTAGAAATCGGTGCATTTCCCAAAATTTTAAATGAAACATCCAGCTCCTGCACCTATTGATAAAATGCAGGTCCTGTGCTTAAAATACTGTATATAATAAGGACATCTGGAAGCTGGATATCTGGACAGGTATTGATATCAGTGTCAATGTTTACTCTTCTACTCTCAGAAATTTCAGTTATTGAATAAATGCATTCATTCATACAAAACTTGGGAATCCTCTGTAAGTTTGTCTCATGCCTCAGACCCTGCATAACAGACCCATACTGCAACAGCTAAATTGTGATGTTCTTGATTAGCATATAACCTCTCGACCCCCAGACTGATTGGTGGCACTCAAGCAGGATGCAGAGAGGAGACACCGGTAAGCAAGACAGTTGAGAGGAAACATGCAAGTATGCTGGAAAGATCTGGCTTATGCTTCTCTGAAAGTTAGTATGAGACTGTGAATTCTCTCCATGTACAGTAGGTGGTAGAGGAAGCAGAACATAAAATGGCATAGTGGCTGCACTGACAACATAGCGGAACTCCTGTCCAACAATCCACAATCCAAATTCAAGAGGTCCAGAGCCCAACAGATTTCCAAACCCAGAGAAGCAGAATCAGACTTACAGTTCAGGACAAAAATAGCTAGGTCAGCTAGAAGGCCCCGGGGGGTCAAAGGTCACGCCCAACACGACAAACTCGAAATCTGATTGGTTAAAAAATATGGTAATCCACAAAATTGTCCCTATTTACAATGAATGCCTGAGGCCATCACTGAGAGTATTGAAGGCCCCAGCTTACGACAGCACAAGGGAGAAATCTGATTGGATAAAAGTTATATGTGCTGCACTGAAAGCCACTGGAAGCAGCGCAACCAAGGGAGAAAGTCATAATGAAATGACAATAACAGATTGATGGGACATTTGTTAAAAATACACACAGCATTGATATAAATGTATATTAAATTATAAAGATGGAATTCTCTGATTCTTAATTATCTTTAGGCCAGCAGAGAAGGCTTTGCTGGCCCTGATGGCCCGCGCCACAGGACGCAACAAGGGTAGAACGGGAACAGGAAGTTCAGAATGTGACCATGACATATCCTGTATTTTGTATTCGCATTATCGTGCTAAAACTCAACCTTTCTGGATAAAGATTGGAAAGATTAGATAACCTTTCCAAACTTTGATCCACAGAGGACTTACACTAAAATCATACAGAGTGCATTAAAAATTTGATGTTTTGATAAATTTCAGACATTGTCTTACAGTGTGGTAGGTCAAAGTCAACAGAATCACATGAGCGAGGCTGACTGTGGTAGGTTGGACATAAACAACTGACATTCACAGTCCTGAGTGCAACAGTGTGTAGTGGGTTACAATAAGATCTCCGCTCCTGAGACCAGCAGAAAAGGACCACACAGACACCGAAATAATCACAGTATTACTTTGTGTTTAGCACTTTTAAATAAATGTTAGCATGCTAATATGCCAAACTAACATGGCAGGCATGAAAAACAGTAGTGTGTTATCATGTTAACAAATTAGTCTGTTTTCTAGACAACTGTGGTTAGTTTTACAGTATACTGTGCAGGCAGTGTGTGCATGAAAAACAAGTTACAAAATGCAATCAAATCAAAAGTATTTTTTCAGATTAGTGAAACAGTTTTAGGTGAAGCTACAACCTTAATTATGGCTGAGTTGCATTAAGTGTTACACTGAGCCATGCCACATAGAGAGCATGCAAACTGGAAATCACTCACACACATGAAATTCAACCACTGTAAACGCTTATCTTGCCATGGCATGATCAAACGCCTGCTGTAAAAAGTGTCATCAGCCTGATTCCTTTATTCCCTTTGACAGTTTTATATGATTTGACATCAAATATAGTATTTACAGCTCTGATTGTAACTGGTTTGTTCCCAGTTAAAGAATAATTTGCTTAAATATCAGTTCCAAATCTAAATAGCAATAAAACGCTTGAGGTTTCTAAAAGTAGTACTTTGTACTGTAGTGGAGCCAGGCTTGTGGTATCTAAAACGTCTCATCCTGCTTCACAAAAAGATACAACACAGACCTCAGTAAATAACTCTACTAGGTGACCACTGTGGTAGCGCTGAAGGCAGACCACACAGAGGATGAACCCACTGCTGAATTGCAGCTACTTAGTGTGACAAGCTGTGGATTCCGAGTCACAGGCCGTCTCAGGCTATGCCACCCTCTTAGTGCGCATCTGTGTGCAGTGGCCCTGTGTGATATTTTTGGCTGTGTGACTCACCCTCAACGCTACAGCAGAAATGGATGCTCTGGATTGGCTCTTAATTATATAAATAGTCCTGTTTCAACCACAACTTTGTGCATAATGATGCTACATCAAGACTTCTTTTATCATAGAGAATAATATGGTATGCGTAAATTATATGTACCAGAACTGTGTTTATAGCTTTCCTTTAAAACCATGAGTCATTGATTTAGTCAGGATAATGTTTTTGAATGTAAAATATCTTTATTCGATCTTCTCCAAATGTGTTTCAGTAACAGAAATTGTCATCATGGTGAGTTGGAATACTATTCACAAATAGGAATTAATTAGACAGTATAATTTTCAAATCAAAATCAACGTGTCATCATAATTCATGAAAAGCTTCTCTCAGACTCTGTCCACTTGTCCACGATCAAGCAGTTTTATAAATAGACTTCTATAAATTTTTGGATGTTGAGAATTCAACAAGCAGTCATCCATTTGTGAATCAAAATTGAATCTGAGATGTTAAGTCTGATGTGACAGAACAACAATCATCATACATCATACCAAAATACATAGAAAGCAATTCATAACAGAAAGGAAAGATTCTGTAGTTAACACATAAAACAAAGATCTCATCAGAAGTACTTGACAAATATCAGTATGTCATTCTTTTGTTATACAAAACAAAAAATTGATTATTTATCTTTTTTCGTGTTCAACACATGATGATGGCATTTTGGCAACATCTGCATTTCAGGACTTAACAGAAAGTCAACTATTATCATAACATAAGTCACTGGACATTATTCATCATTGCCCCAGACCCGTCCCACCCCCAACATTATGCCTTTATACATGATATTGCATGGTAAAAACTGATGAAATCATTGACTTATCAATGACATTTACATAGTCAACAAACATCTTGTTTGCTGCTAGAGATTGGAAATGACTTCTCATTGACTCTGTGTCCTTTCAGTAGCTTTTCATTCTTTTTCCACATCTTTACATGTTGCTGTAATTCAAGATTGAGGTGAATTCAGCTTGAAGTCCAAATACAAACTGAACATAAAAGAAAATCAACTGCTGTTTGCTTTGTTCTAAATATCAAAATGTTTTCCCAAATCCATTTAAATAAATGGCAAAAACTATTCTTAATGATATTAGTTTCAGGGTTTGACTTTAAACTGAATTTACCTCAATTCTGCAGTAAAATCCATGTTGCTTCAGAGCTCAGTCAGAGTATGTAGTCTTTAGTAGAAAAAACTACAGTGTCACTACTTGTTTTGCTGGTTCTGCACCACATCTGAATTAAATCAAGAGTTCTTAGAGGCACCTGGAGTGGTACAAATATGTGCTCATCAGGGTTAAGGTATTTTCAGTTCCTTTTTAAGGTATTTTTCAGTTCATCGTCAAGTCCTCAGGAACAGAGTACCCGGAGAGGAGACCAGACCAGTGATCACACAGGTAATGATGATTGGAAGCCTGACTTGACCGCTTAGGCCTCAGAGCTTTTTCCTTTGTTATTTTGTAGTAAAATATGTCCTGGGCCCATGAAAGAATTCCCAAATAAAAGCTGCACGCTATAGGAGATGCCTGAAGCACAATATATACTGTATGAGAGACATTACCACCTGCGTTATGCAAATGTTAGATATAAAAAATCACCATGCTGATGTCTCAACAAGTGCACTGCTTTTCTCAAATAATCATGTATATATCAAAAGCAAAAACATAATCAATACCAAATGAATGAGGTCTATAAATATGGTTTCATCATATTTTTTCAAATATTTGCACAGTTACTTCAAAGTTAAAGTAAAATAAACTTTTCTTGAATGAGGGCCAGGCACTCCTATCCTAAGATGGTTGTATTAAGTAGGCCAAGGTCTGTGCAGAGGCTGCATGGACAGCATCATTAGATTCAACATTAGGGCTGTTTTTATATTGTCTTAAAGGCCCAGTAGTAGTAGTGCTACTTTATCCAAAACTGAAACTTTACTGTTAAGGAATATTGTGTGGAGTGATGTGTCATTTCAACAATGAGAACATTGTCTTGCATGTGTTTGTTAATACTTTTCATAATGAGCCTTTAATACAGTACTGTGTACACAGCTTCCTGAGAGTTAGCTAGCTATCATTATAAAAACACACTCCACATCTAGCTATCTGCTCATTGTATGTATCTAGTGAAGGGATGCACCAATAACCTGTCCAGGATACACTACAGCTATTAGTTATCTTATATCAACCCATTGTTCATGGGCGACATATAAATTTGAATCACTTTTCTTTTTATATTGATGTTGTAACAGCTATATTGTTTTATGAAAGTAATGGTGTTGTCAAATATGTATTAAAGTTAATTATCTGACTTGTACATAGTGAACGTGTTAATAGTGCATCCCAAACAGAGTTGAACATGGATTAGTCAAATAAAATGCAGTGTAATCAGTCCATTACTGGACTTTTCTATGTGATATTACCTTTTAGACAAATAGCCATCTCACAGAATACTCTCACAGAATTACTCAGTGAAATGGCTTCAATTATTTCTTAGGGTTTACAGTATGATCATGTCTTTTTCACAGATGGCAAAAGCACACAGATTCCTTATATGAAACAACTAACTGTGCTTTTATTACACAGTTAATTTTATTCCTGCAATTACCCAGGTTTGTTGTGTTAGGAGATTCAGTTACAGTATGTCAGCCTGAAGTGCTGCTCTGAGAGGGATAAGAGCCCCATGGTGCTCCAAATTGCAGCAGCTTGTCGCATGTTTGTACTTCAAGCAGTGCCACTGATATCACGACAATCAGTGTCAGTGCAGACTTATCAAGTGGCTAAAACCTACTGAGGTCATGGGTGTGCCCATGGGTTCAATGGTGAGTCACAGACTTCATACTGGCCATCAATCCGAGTAAAGAATCCCCTTGCAGGTATCTTCATATATATGAAGAGATTCAAAGCAACACACATTCATCTGATTAGCAATAGGAAACTACACGTTTCTACTTATCACACGAGTTCTCAAAGTTACCTAAGTTAGTTGTGTCAAGCCAATCACTTTTGGGTTGTCTTGTTAGAAAGTCCTGTATATATCACAACTTTTATGTTGCTGGTATATCAATAATGACCGCCATTAGCAATAATTAATGTGGTGTATTCTTAACAACCAGCGACACTAGTGGTCATTGTCTTGTGTGCTACATCAAGGTAAGATACGGCTGGAGCAACAAAAATCTGGGTGGTATTGGTGGCACGTCATAATAACAATGCTACATAAATAAAACATTTGTTTGACATTAGAGCCCACATCAGGATAGTAGCTACCACTGAGGACGATGAGGTCAGGTCATCTGCATTTCCTCTGGGAATTTGGAAGTCTCAGCAACCTAGGGGTTAGACACAACTATTTTAAATTATTTCTGTGACTTACTGTTCTGTATTTCATAAGCTGATTCCAGTATCATTGCACTCAATGGGCCTCATGCATTAGCACAATATTACGTTTTTAATTATAAAGTAATTCTGTTTAATTCTGTTTCTGTTTTCTTATAGTATGTATGAAAGTCACAAGTGGTCCAGACCTGTTGTACCAGTATGGATTGGCACCAGACGTGGGCTTTGGGAGGACCTGGACTCATTTTTTTTTCTCCAAAAAATCCTGGTTAAACACCATAATGAGGTGAAAAAGCTTGTATAACATGGCTGTAATAATTAAATGGTAGGGCACAAAGTCACAGTGTATGCTGCTGACTCAAGCTGTACTGACAAAATTTTAAGTACTGTTTTAGGATTTAAGACTTTTTTGGGGGTGGGGGTTGGAGGGGGAGGTCATTTGCTGTGATCCCACTTATGATTCCTATGACTACTGCAAACAGAGAGAGGCATATAAGTGACATCACCTTAAGACAATGCAGCACTTGGGGCTTCCCTCTGAGAGAAGGCCGACTCATGCAGCCATATTCACACAGTCTTAAGACATTTGTAGAGTAAACCGATCACTGTATGCTGGAACCATAAACTGGAGTAAACTGCACACTGGAGAAAGGGTATTACAAAGTAGTGAACTCAAAGAAATCATGATTTCTAAGTCTGACTTAGACAGCTGCATTTCAGTACAGCTATTTAAAATGTTTCTTACATACTGTAGGATGACAAACTACAGTAAGGGGCTTGTTTTGAGGCCATGTTGATGGAGGGGAAGTGTCTTTTTTTCTGTGTGAACAAGTTGTGATCATTCACAATCACTTTAATTCACGGTGCTCCGCATTTCTGTGGAATATCCTGTGAAGATATCCATTTTATTCCCATTTTCCTAATCCCAACAAATCAGCAGTGAGGAGTCATACTGTATAAACACAATGGATTTGCACATACTCCGATTCTCTTCTTGCACAAGGAACACTGAAACCAAGGGTAGAAATACTACACTCGAATGCATTAGAGTCAGATGAGGTTTTGTTGTCGGCTGTTTTTGTCAGCAGTAATGTTATTTACATTGTTCAGTATGTACATTAGAGAATCTCCCAGAGATGTTAGTTTCTGTAAAGCTGCAATGGGGTACTCCTTTAAATTTCTCATATTTCAAAGTCCTTAGATGAAGAGCCATACGAGTCCCTGTTGCATGTTTTGAATGTTTAAAAATGGACTTACTGCTGTATTGCGAGTCTTGACTCTATCACCGTATGAGGAGAATCTGTAATCTGCTTTCTGAAGCTATGAATGTACAGGACACACAAACTCAAAGTCATTAAACAACGAGATTTTAAATAAATAATTGTAAAATACTAGATGGGCATTATGGTTCTTCATCTCAAGGATTGGATTTATAACACAAACCAAGACTTTATATAGAGTAAATCTTTTTTTTTTTCATAAAGGTATTCATTGAGAAAGTTGAGTGTTAAATGCACTGTACAACCTTGTATAATTTTTTTTTCAAAATATAGTTTATCCCAGTGTGGTTTGTTATTATTTTTTTTATCTTACAGAATCCTGTACACTTGGTGTCTGCATTGAGATTGGTTGATATCCTGATCGTTAGAGAAAAGAGAAGAAGAGAGTAGAAGAAGGAGAAGGAAATAAAAGGAAAGAAGTGGATGGATAAGAAGAGAAGAGAAGAGAAGAGAAGAGAAGAGAAGAGAAGAGAAGAGAAGAGAAGAGAAGAGAAGAGTTGTCCAGGGCCATTGTTGCCCTCAGTGAAGACGTTGCACTCCATATCGTGGCTCTCTTCTGTCCCGAACCTCAATCTGAATAAGAAACAACACATAGAGAGGCACATGTCCTAGAATATATACCCTACGAGTAAACAATCATACTGTACTGTAAGATTCAAAGGAGAAATCCACCAGTGTTACACTTAAATATTAATCATGGGGATAACTGCTCTGTAAAAAAAAGCTGTAGAAGGTTGTCTATGACTCTGGGTGACTTGATCAAATCTAATAAAAAAGCTTGTGTACCAAACTGGAGAGTTTAGAAATGTCCGTGTTCAATAGGCAGGAAAGGTCTAATGAAAAGCTGCTATTATTGTTGCATTGTGGGAGGTATAGAAACTGACATACTACATGCTAAAGGTCATCTCAGCCACTATTGCATCACTTTTGACGCTTATTTAATGTGTCTCTTTTAAGAGGAGTAAGTAGATCAGTGGTTCCCAAAACGGCACCACAGCACGATTTGCTAATGCAAATTGATCTGAAAGAAGTAGTCACTCATACTTTACACTGCAGCTCTTACACATTCTATAGCTAAACATCAGCTTAAAAAAAAAAAATTCCTTTTAGGGGATGCTTCCTGTTTTACACCAGGGAGAACTACAAAATGTGATGAGAAAGTTTCAGACATCAGGAGACAATGGTCAAGTCCAAAGTGGGAACCATTGTGCCAGATGACACCTTTAAGGTAAAGGTATTACTGTATTGCTGTCCCTTATATCTCTTTCTTTCACTTTCAGCTAATGAGCTAATGTAACTAAACCTTGTCTTTCATTTTACAGTGTTCATGTGTTATATATTCCTGCAACATTATGCATAAGAAATGTACAATGCAAAGGTCAACTTACCCTTGACACAGCAAAATCTGCAAGGACAGAACAGAACAAAAGTTTTGGCATTTACACAGTGAGGGAAGAAAAGAAAAATTTTGCATATTTGTGCAAAATATGAATATGCTTATGTAAGTATGAGTTAAGCACTAAGGTTATCACTAACTGATGAAAACTGATGCTTGCCTATATTCAGAAGTGTCCCAGGACAAGACAATGTACCCCGAACCTTTGGGGTCTTAAATACAGCTGCCTGTCCAAAATAATTTTCCCAAGGGGATTAACAAAGCATCAGTTATTATTATTATTATTATTATTATTATTGTTGTTTTATGATTATGCAGTGCAGAAAACTGGTCACACTCTACATGTGTTAAAGCCCAATATTTTTCTTGTTGTTGACACGTTTATTTTTTCACCTTACAAATACTTCCAAGCAACTGTCCATAGGTTGTCACGCACAGTTTCGTTCCATCACCAAAGAAGCCAAAGGGACATTTATTTCCATGACAGAAATGTGAGTGAAAAAAAAGAAACTTCACACAGCTGATGAAGCATTAGATGCATTAAATGTATAAAATCGCTGAGACTGTCAGTGAGGTTAATCAGATAAGAACTGAAAGACAAGCCCACGCTCTGGAATATCTCCAGTAACCATGGAAACCATCATGGAGATAGACCGTCAGAGAACCGAGGCATCTTATGTCACTATTCTCTCTCTTTCGGTCTCTTCCTCTCACTACTCCTTTCTGTTTTACTCTATCTTGCTCTCTATCTGTCTATATATCTCTCACACCCTCACTCCCTACTGTGCCTTATGTCATAGATCTCTCTCTCTGTCTCCTTCTCTCAGCTTTTCTTTTTTATTTCTGTATTGTTAATCAAACATGTAATCTTAAGCTAAGGAGACTTTTTTTATTGTTTAGCATTGTGTTTTTTTTACTCTACTTTACCCATTGCTTTCTTTTGTTGTTCCTTTCCTGCTCTTCCTCTCTTTTCATACAGCTGAAACAATGTGATTCAAGTGTCCTGATGCAACATCATGCAAACTGTCAGAAACCCTCTGGAGGACTCTCCCACTCTTGAATACAGCACTGAAAGCAATTTGGCTAAAGTTACTGAGGCAAGGTTGGAGAGCAGACGTGAAGTCTATTTTTAATATGGTAATGTTTCTGGTAATATGGTTTTAAAGGCTTAATCTGAATCAGAATCAGAAATACTTTATTAATCCCTGAGGAAATTATGACATATAACATATAACCTATAACATTTTTCATTTAGGTTGGATAAATCACTTCTAGACTTGACTACTGTTAATAGGATGCACCAATAATTCATTAAAAAGCCTACAGTTAATCCAGAATGCTGCAGCCAGAGTTCTGACTGGAATTAGCAAGAGAGATCATATTTCACCTAC
>JAUMHL010000028.1:4729864-4749949 GCA_032362345.1 Sandelia bainsii
ATTCTGATCAATTTGCTGTTATGAAATCTGCTTTTCTTTCACAAACATGGTCATTTCATTGTGTGTCCAAACTTTTGACTGGAAGTGTGTGTGTAAAGAAGTAGTGTGTATGTGTATATATATATATATATATATATATATATTTGTGTGTGTGTGTATATATGGGGTCAGCTGTATATATATATATATAAATAATTATATGCAGACAGGGAAATGTCCAAAAAGCACATGCATTTATGTGAACTTGTCACATCTGAACAGTAGTGGAAGGCCTATTCAAGTCTTTTAGTGAAGTAAGCGTAAAATGAAACCTCCTGCATTCATTATCAGAAAAATGTGTATCCTATTAAATTAAAAGAAGAATATGCATTATATTGTATAATTATTACTTATGCAGTAATGTGTATGCAGCTTTTTCATGTTACAGTTGTTGGAGCTGAAGCTACACTATTTCTATTCTGTTTTTACATACTGTTTTGTAGTTTTATCTATATAACAAAGTATCACATTTTATAAGTGGAACATATATTTTACATGTTAAACCTTCCTTTTCAAAAACATAATTGGAATTTGCGCAAGTAAGATAAATGTAGTGTAGTTAAAAGTTATACATTTTCCACTGAAATGTAGTGGAGTAGAATTATTAAGTATTATGGAACTGGTACTCGGGTAAAATAAAATTGCACTTAAAATACAGTGACATAATGGAAACATAACGGTAAATGTACCTACATTCCACTATTCGTTCTGTGAACCACATCTGTCTTTAGGTTAGTTATTGGGTGTTTTAGTAAAATTTTGTTTTTACATGTTTTATCACTTACGCCAATAAGTGAAAGATGTGCACATCCACCTACTTTATCACATGTAAAATCATAATCATACCACTTTATGTATATTTTTTACCTTTTTAAAATCCCCATGTGATACATGTATTGAATATGTTTTCATTCATATGTTCTTTCCTTTTTGTAACCAAAGGGCCTAGTTTTTGATTGTGCTCTAATATGGCCTTCCAGAGTCTAGAGCCTTGCTTACATCAACATGCTAATGTGCTCTTAATAAAAAAATGCTAACACTGCTGATATTATGCAGATCTAATCCTTTTTTTTCCACTTTAGCGTGTTAGCATGCTAGCAAGCAGCTACAGCCAGTTGTTTACAATCTGAGATTACTATGTTAGCATGCTAAGATTTGCTAGTCAGATTCAGCTGTGGCTCAGTCATTCATGAACCATAGGGTCAGTGGATCGATTCTCAGCTCTTCCCGGCCACATGTCAAAGCATCAATGTCAAGCCACTGAACCCCAAGCTGCTGTTGTGTATGTGTTCCTCCTTTTTAAGTTGCTTTGGATGAAACTGTCTGCTAAATATAAATAATTTAACATTTACAGGTATTAGACATAAACTCAAGTATCCTCTTCTCGATGTTGATATTCCACAGGATGAGTGAAAACTTTGGCCTACTGATGGTGTTAGATGAGAAGTCTTAGATTCACCAAAGTCATTCAAATTTATCCTCTGGAGACACTGCACATGTGCACAAACATACACAGCAATGCATTAAACAGTTATTGAAAAACAGTGATGGACCAACACGCCTAGCAATTTTCACTGGTATCTATAGAGTCACGCTGCTAGCATGGCTGAAGCTAATAAAATCTTTCCCTTGTAGCTTTGACAATGCAGAATATAGTGATCATTTTGCAATAGGTAATGGATAAACACTACACAATATCTCCACATGAAAAGCATTAAATTACTGCTCTACAGCAGAGCATGTTACAGCACTCGCTTCCTGTGTGTTCTCTATTCAAGACTCTTGTTTTTTTCAGGGCCAGATGTTGCCTTAACTATTGAAGCCTTAATTGTCTATCCATTAAAAGCTCTGTTACTCACTCTGGGGAGAAGAGCATCTGCCCTCAAGCTAGCATATTCATGGAAAACTAGGCCAAGACTGGTCTGTGAGAGAGTGTATGTTTTAGAGGAGGAAAAGACAGAAGAGACTGTTGCATATGATGATCAGTAGACCCAAATGTGGTCTTCAAGATGGGTGTATTTGAGTTTGACAAAATAAATGGACAGCAGATGAACAAAAGCACATTCTTTCATTCTTTAATATTTCTAAATTCTTCTCTTTTCACATATAAATCTGATTAATAATGATCTCAGTATCCTCTGTCTGCACTCTATACACAAAACACGCACAGCACATCTGGATGCTGTCTAAACAAACAGGTACTTTTGCCCTCTGCTTCCACATCTTTCTTCATCCCACAGCCTCCTGTCATCTGTTAGCAGCAGCAGGGGAGTTGAAAAGCTGTCTGTGTGTATTTCATATGTGCAAGTGTGTGGGGATTTGTATGTGCCAGTGTTGACAATGTGTGTATGTGCGCTAAAATTGGCAGAGTGCGAGCAGAAGGTGCAGTGGAGCTGCTGAGGTGAGGACATGTCAGTGGGAGAAAACAGACAGTGAGCGGACGCTTCTTGAGGAATGAGAGGTGTTTTTAGAGAGACAGCCAGGCAAACAAAGAGAGAGAGGTTTTGTGAATTTTGAGTGTGAATGTCTGCATGACTGCATGCGTGTGTGTATGTGTGTTAAAAACAGTCAGGCGGGCGGTGCTGGCTGATTTGAGGACAGGATGATCTCAGTCTTGAGAGTAAGAGGGCCTTGTGTCTGTCTGTGTGTGTGTGTCCTTGTGTAATATTTGTCTTGCAACCTTGCAGTTTATGCGTTTAAATTTCTAAGCTTGTTTCCATCTCAGGAGACGTTTGTCATCAAGAGCTTGTCTGAGGGTGCCATCTGTTGGAATAAGAGTGAACTGCAAGTCTGTAATGTGAAATGTCCATGTTTCCCAATAATGTTACATCTGAGAAACTAAGCGTCTATAATGAAAATCACACAAGACTATCTCTCTTGTCTTAATACTTTCCAACTCTACCTGAACTGTCTTGGGGTATTAAACCTAAACCCAGTCATTCTTTATGAAGACATACGTCTTTTCAAATTCTGTAATTTATTGAAATAGGTGAACCACTCAAACAGGAGGACATCATGCAAATATTTGTATGCGTGTATTTTTAACACCAGAATGGTGTATATAGGATTGAGTACAGCAGGTCTGGTGGACCAGCTCCATTTTTCAGTTTTTAAGTCAGCATAATAAAACAATTTTATGTTAAAATATTCAACAGATGTTTACTTCATCCCAATTAGAAGCAATATAAACAGCATATATGGATAATATTTGCCCTTTACCTTTGTTAGATCACATTTATGAATTCCAGTGAAACTCCTTTTTTGTTTGTTTTCTAATAAACTGTAATTTAAAAAAAAGAAAATCAATTATAATCAAGATATGTGTGGGGAAAATTCAACAAATTAATAAATCAAGCAAGGTTTTCATAACTATTGACTTATTTATTTGAACTTCATTAGAAATGTAACCCATTCAGGTCAGTTTACACAAGCTGAACACATACAGTAACCATGTCATTCCTTGCCATTTCATACCAGCCTGTACAACACATGAGGGGTAGAGTGTGTGTGTGTGTTGCATATGTTCTTCGTGCACTTGATGCATGTATATTGTGTTTTTCTCTCCATCTTGGGTCCACACACCTCAGTGCTTCTTTTTGTTGCTGGTGGCTGCAACCTAGAATAATGAAACGATCATGAATTTTACTAACACCTCTCGTCGAGTGTCCGACATGTAGTGCAACAGCATCACACATTTACTTCAGGCTTTGCAGATGGTGGTTCTGTAGGTCGGGTGGATGGGGCACCAGCACTCTCCTCTTGAATCCTCCTCAGATGGCTGCAGAGGCTGGGGTTTTTGGAACATTTTGTCTTCTCTGGATTTGAGGTCTCACAAGTGCCTTGAGAAACCAATTTGTATGTCACTTTTTTTGACATCCATATTTCTTCCCTTGCTAGCTACTGACGGACTTGTTCTGCTCCTGAAACTGACTGCTGGTGGGCTGGTCTTGTGGCTCGTCTTTGTTTTGGAACTAGCTGATGCTCAATCGCGTCCGCTTCTTCAAAGTCACTGTTAGAGTCTGAATTTTCAGAAATGTGATCCTCATATTCTGAAACCTCTTCCTCTACATCATTATCATCACCAAAAGCTTCTCTCTCTTCTAAAATCAATTGCAAGGCCCCGTGTGCAGAGAATCTTTTGGCCATCTTGATCAAGGAACCAAACTGGCAAAGCTGTATTTATTGTGTCTTGCCCCCAATTTACAGCTGGGATAGAGTATGAGAAGATTGGTTCCTGCGAGACAGAGGGTAAAATGTGCGGGAACATGAGAGCAGGTGCTTGAATTTTGCGACAATGTTGCAACCTTGTGCAGGAACAAGGAGGAGGACAGAGTGAAGGTACGCAGAACCTACAATGTCCACAGTTTTATCAGCCCTTGTCCAGTGGACCCGAACATCCTGTATGTAATATAAATGTGTAGGGGAGGTGTACAGTGTGTGGTCATTGAAAATGTGTTCTGATGGGTTCTTCACAGAAAATGAGCCAAGGCCAATGAGTCTTAGTTTGAAAAAATAAATAATCATATCCTTTTTCTTTTGATAAAAAATGAAAATGGGTCCCACAGACCATACAACAGTTAAAACAGCATAAATGAAACGAGCAATATTTGGAATCACTTTTTCGGTTTACATTTTTGTTTAAGAAAATTAACTTTGAATTAATTTTAGTATTTTGAATTACTAAGTTGGCGCTTGAAGTAAAAGATGTTGATAGTGTTATTTACCTGAATTTAACTCTTAAAGTGTTTGGCCAAAAACCGGATGCTGGGTCTCTTTGACTCCGTCACCTCCTCATATCTTTATTGTGTCTATAGCCTGTCACTTCCAGTTTACTGCACCTGGCCTGGGTAATGGTGGACTTAAACCTCAAACATGGCTCAGGAGAGAAGCCCGACTTCCCTCTGTTTCCGTTAACTTCTCCTCAAAACAACCACAGCTGAGTAGATAGACAAAATTCTAGCTAAACATGGCAGTATACGTAGTTAAATTTATGATACTTTGTCAACATCTTCATTCAGACAGTAATGCTTTTGAAGATGCCGGTTGCCTGCAATTGCTACTTCTTTGCAATAAGTTGCCAGGAACATGCCAATAAACACAAGTGTCTGAGTGGAAGAAATCAGCAATTTAATTCCCTTCAGCTGAAAATCATTTTCTTTCATGTACAGTACAGTGCTGTGAAAAAATGTTTGATTCCCTCCTCATTCCTTGACATCTTCAAAATCTAACAAAAAATAAAGGCAACCTGAGCAAACACGAAATACTATTTTAAATAAAAATTGGATTTTTTTTAAGTTGCTATAATACCAACTAGGCCTGTGGGGAAAGGTACAAGTCCCTTCCTGGATGAGGCGACAACTCATCCAAGAAGATACAAAAGATTCAAGGAAAACATTTAAGCAACTGTGGGCTTTTCCCACCTCAATAATTAGCTATCACGACTCCACCATTTGATACACTGGGTAGAAATTGCATCCACGGGAGAGTGGCAAAGAAGACAGGGGTCCTCTTATATCTGGTGGAAAAAGAGCATCATACCTACAGTCAAGCATGGGGGTGGCAATGTAATGTTGGGGGATGCTTTGATGCTTCAGGGAGGGAGAATGTCAGGTCATCAGCATGGAGCTGACGCTCAAGCTCTACTTGGTTATGCATAAAGATGAGGATCCCAAGCATAAGAATAGTCCACATTGTCACATTGGCGATTTAGATGTTGGATGACCTTTTTTCTTCCAAAAATAAAATTAGCATTTGAATCTTCAATTTTGGGTTTGCTCAGTTTGCTTTTGTTTTTTTGTTTGATTTTGTTTAAAGATCTTAAACAGCTTAGTGTGAGAAACAGCACAAAAAGAAGAAATCGGGGGGGATTGAAAATTTTTTCACAACACTAAAGTTTTCTCATCTTAACCAATGCAGAATGGTTTGTTTTCATTTATTTGTGTTGATGTTAGCTGACATGTCACCCCTCAGCCTTCATCACTTTCCATTCACTTGCTGTTTTTTTCCTGTTTTACCCCTTTCATTTAACAAAATGAATAAAGACTGGTAATGAAATATACAGTTCAGTACAGTACACAATTCCCTACACATGATACTCTTAAGCTTCCATCATTAGATAGAAAGGAAGCTCTATTCATTATGAAAGTAAACTAGTGCTTCTCAGAAACAACTTGTAACTTTTGACAACAACAATAATAGATACTTTAACATTTCTCTGGTTGAAATGCTTGTTATGATATTTTCATGCTTACAGTCTCATAAATATTAACAATGTCTCTACAGGTTAAAGCTCCTCTCTGTATCAAAATGTTCGGTCTCCGTCTTAAAATGTCCCCTTAAGGTAGTGTTCTGTAGGGCAGTTGTCTATGATTCCAAGGTTTGGTGGTTAGACTCCTGGTTCCCCTGATTCCTGGCCACATGTGGAAGTGTCCCTGAAAAAGAGACAGAACCCCAAACCCTTAGAATTTCCCCAAGGGGATTAATAAAGTATAAAGTATCTGTAGTTAAAATAACAATCAATATAGGAACTGACTGAAAACTCAAATTGATATCCTCACACATGGAAAGATGCTCATGAATGCCATTTTGAGTGCCATAAATTACAATGTTTGAGGTCAAACCAATTTCTATACAACAGAGTTGAGTTGCAGTGTTGTGAACTAAACACTAGAGGAGAGCATTTCATCAAAGCTGGTGCAGTTGTGGTTCAGACTGCTCTTTATTTCAGAGAACTCTTTCACTGGTGTTTTCCCTTTATAGTTACAACTTTGTTGTGGTATGGGCAACCTGTCACTTTCACAACCCAGCCTTTGCAAATGAAAGGAAAAAACACTTCCTATAAAGCATTTGTGAGAGTGTGTGGATGTTTTGATTCCTGCTTCTTGGCTGAGTGAAGAGTGGTGACCTTGAGTGAAGTGACTAGTACCATCATCATCAGAAACAGAATCAGTTGTGAGTAAATTACCTCATGTATAGATGCACTGAGATGGTTGTCCCACAGCTTCAATATTTCTTTCTGTTTATGCTTCAGATGTTTTTTGGATGTCCAGCGTGGTCATCTGTTATTCCAGTTGTCTCCTCTGTATTATGCTGGTAAAGCTGATCACAGGCTGCATGTTGGCAGTGCCTGTGCTGACTTTGGGGCATTCAGACACAAGCCCTGCAAATCAAATATGCTGTCACATCATCAAAGGCATTTCAAACTGTGATTTGAGCTGGAAACTGGAAATAGTCATATTTGCCGAGACTAGACACAAACTGAAACACAAAAGCAAAGTAGAGACCAACTTATTAATTTACTCTTTTGCTTGGCTCATTTGAGGGTTTCAGTCACGATTCCTTAATTTGCACTCCTTTCATTTCCTTTTTTGTTCCATTACATTTTAGAGCCACCAACATCACTTCCTAGACTTCTTTTTGAATGAGCCACAGGCATATATACAGTATGTGTTTGTGTATATTTGGGAGTTGATCATATCCTAATCAGTGAGAATTGTGAATCGAGCAGAAATCAAACAAGCTGCTGTTTATAGGACTATATAAAGATATATACAGTATGCAATGAAGTACTGAAATCAAAGTTTAAAATAAATTGTTGAAGAAATGAAAATGTCTCAAAACATACATCATAAGAATTTAAATCAATTTACTATAAAGATATTTTGTGGATTATTTAATCTATACACTTGAGTCATGTACAGATATGTCATGCATAGCCTTTTGCTTTAAGATGTGGGTAAAATGAATCTACAACCTATACAAAGACAGTATCCATGCAGTGCTATAAAGTAAGAATTATACACAAATCTGATCACAACTAATTTATGAAATTTTCCATTATGTCTATTGATCACATCAATGCACAAAATTGAATAAAGCACACAAAATTCTACAATCATTATAAACTATGTCTTTCCAAAGAGCAAGTAGACTCTTATTAAATCACATTAAAGAAACATGTCATGTTAAACTCTATGTATGTTCCACTGACAGTATTGCAGGTCTTTCCTCACAGGAAACCAAATAATTGACATAGTAATTATCTTCCTGTAAAGCTTTTTGCAGACTGAAGCTGCAGGTAAATAATAAGCAAGCTGGCCTTTACTGATAATACTGTATAAAGCATTGTTTGACTTTATAACAACACTAACAACAAATGACCGACTGCAGCGTATATTGTGAAGTCGCATGAACATGTGTGACATGAACTTCAGGCTGATATGTTGCTATTGTTTGCATCAGACTAAGTGTAAGGTATGTTAGTGAGTAATTAAAAAAGTGTATAAAAAATGCTCAATAGCACTGAAGCACAGCTGAAGCTGATGAGAATATCATTAGTTTGGGGGTATTTGGTCATAAAGCATTGGACAGAGGCTGGAAACAGCTCATAATTTTCCCATAATCAAACAAGCCCAAGCCATAATTCTACCTTCATCATGCTTTACAGATGAACTTGTATGGTTCGGATTATGAACAGATCCTTTCTTCCTCCACACATTAGCCATCACTTTGGCAGAGGTTTATTTTGACCTCGTCAGCCCATAAAGTTTATTCTAGAAGTTTTGTAGCTCATCTGTTTATTTCTACAAATTCCATTTTGATTCTTTCTGCTGATGAGGGATTTGTATTCTTGTGATATGGCCTCTATATTTCTGCTTGTGAAATATGAAAGGTAGATTATATATGTATTTTCACCCCTTCATCTTTACGTTTACGTTGCTCAGCACACCAGTGGTTTCCTTTTTCAAGACATTTCAGATTGTTATTTTGGCTATGCCCAATGTTTGTGCAAATGAATCAATTATTTTTTTCCATCATTCCTCAGATTCAGAACGGGTAGCTTTTCTCCTTTAGACAGCTCTTTGTTTTTTATGTTATTTTTCCTAACAAACTAAGTCTTCAAAGGTAAAACCCAGTCATTTAGAGCTAGTTATTGTTTGGAAATCAATCTCGTAGAACATCCCTGGGTAACAAGAAACACCTTTCAGTCACATGTTCCAATACTTTTGCTTAACTGATACAAAAGGTGCCATCTTCTCTGTTGTTTAATTTATCAAATTGTGCATAACATCCAATAACATCTGAAATTCCAAACTTTTATCTCAATCCATCTTTTGATCATAAACCCAAATGTCTTTAGTGTACAGCACTAACTAAATGACCTTGCTATTCCAGTACATTTGGAGGGGACTTCTCATATTACTGATACTGATTACTTCTTTGTGGGAACTGTTTCAGAGCACAGTGACCTCAGATTGATCAGTCAAGGTAATAAAGGAAGGACATGGAGAAGGCAAAAATATCCATGAAGAAAAGATTTTGAAGGAAGAGATTATTTTGCTGTTTACATTCAAGCTTGAGGTTTCACTGTTTGTCAACTCCTTTGCTCTGCAGTGAAATGGAAACTAAGCAGGATTTCTCCTCCTTGGATAATTAGCTGCCACTCCACATGCACAAACACTACAAGGCCCTGTGCACGTCATCGTCTGATCACATGTACTCTTCATATAAATCCACCACAGATGAGAGACCAGAAATTGGGTAAATAAATAGTCTTTCTCTTATTTTTCTCATTCTGTCATTTTTTCTGTCTCACATTTTCTTCAGCTTTGCCTTCTTCTGTTTCTGCCTAGTTTCCCATTTCTCTTGCTGCTGTTTTTTTTTTTCCTTCCATATATTTCAATTTCTGCCTGATCAGCTGCAAAATTGAGAGGATCTGCCCACAGACACACAGACATATGACACGCACAGACACACACAGGCACATAGCTACAAACAGCATCTATTTGTCATTACTAGTGTGAGAGAAGACTGAAGGAGAACTCATATAGTCACGCTCACTGTTCATTACCTCTGAACCTATCCATAGATGTGTCTATTCTGGATACACAGTAATTCAACTTGTTTGTTCTACATACAGGTTGCCATGGTCTGTTTAGTTTATCCCTTTGAAACCTTTTTTTGCTGGATTCCTTCCATCACCTTTAATCTCAGACAAAACATGAACATTTCCTTTCTTTGTACTGCTTGTGCTTGCCACATTTTCACACACTCTTCTCTCTTTTGTAGGATTTTTAGCATTGTTTTCCAAAAATACAACATTTCAAAAGCAGCTATTTTTTGCGGAAGCTCAGAAATGTTATTCGGGTCATGAGGTCCCAGTGGGAGGCTTTAAAGATTGTGTCATGATGCTCTCGGGAGAGCTGATTAATAGAAAATTACTGAGTAGTCCTTCCAGATTTAGAAGCGCAGACATCTCATTATAAGATGACAGCTTGTTTCTCCTGTTAGGCTAATTGACCATGGGTGTGCCAGCCCGACTGTTTGATTACCTGCTCCAGTGAATATATGCAGTATGTGATGTACTCATCCCTTTTATTCAAGGTGAGCAATATAGAGTCTGGGCTTGAGTGTGAGAAGCTGGGAGAGGAGGAGGCTGGGGGAGGGGAAGCACAAGTTAAAATGGGATAATGTTTCTTGTTCAGGGTTTCCACAGGTGAATAGTCTCTGAAAGACTTTTATTGTTTTTGTTTCCACATGTGCAATAAGTCAGATTGTTGTTCTAAGGTTAACTGTATAAAATGTGGTTCAATGCCGTGGCTAAAATAAACCGCCATACTGCCCTGGGGTAAAAAAAAAAAAGGAAGAGCCTCTATTGGCCTCTATTGACTCTGAGCTTCACCTTCTACTCTTTAATTCAATTCAATTCAATTCATCTTTATTTGTATATTTATATTTATATGTATTTGCCAAATCATAACAAAGATCATCTCAAGGCACTTTACGTAGCAAGGTTAAGAACCTTGCAAAATATAAGTATAACAACAACATATTACCAACACTGAGTTTTGTCAATTCAGTAAAACCTGGTTGTTGTGCCATGAGAAAACTGTGACAAATGACAGTTTAAAGTTCTTTCTTTCTACACTCCAGTGTACGTTGATGGTAACTGCAGTGTGTTAAGTCTTGAAAAACATGATGACTGTCGGTCACTGAATGTTTCTGTTAATCTTAACATGTTTGTCTATTCACTCCTGTACTACACTTTTTTCAGCAATAACGGCACCAGCTAACACTGTTTTAACTGTGATGTCTTGGTGATGGTTTGATTAAGTGATTATCTATTAAGTGTTAACCAGTCACATAAAGTTTCTAATATACATCCTGCAGTTATTCCTGCATTATGTCATTACTTGGTGACTTCAGAGATTTTCAACTTCAGCTTCTTGTGGTTCTAGTTTGAAGACTACGTGTATAATAAACTTGCCTCTGTCTTTTCTATAATAAAGACCTCATATCTCAGCTTCTAGCGAAAAAAAACAGGAGGGTGTGAAGGCAGAGGGAAATTTACTAACATTTGCATTTAGTCCTCAGACTAAAACCATATGAGGGAAGTTGGAAATTGGTGAAGTTATTACCCTTAGGCTCCTGTTTTTTATTACATTTTAAAAATTCAAAACAAAGTACAATTAAATCAAGTTTTCAGTGACACAGAACCCAATAAAACAAAGTTGTTGCACAGCATTTAAAGACATATTTTTCTGATTAACACCAATAACTTGATATTTCTTGGTGCAGCAGAACAGAAAATGCACATACCGAGAAACTATAACTGTTATGACTGTTATCTAATGTTTGATCCTAGAATATTCAATGAGCAGTGGTGTTAATAGTAACAGGCGGCTACATGTACGTTAATAAACGACACACAGATAGAAGAGGGGGAGGCACAGACGCAGCACCTTGTTGTTGCCGGTGCCTCCGGTTGGCTGCGCTCTCCTCCTCCTCCTCGGCACCGGACAGACATGGGGAGCGCACCGTGAACGCGTGAAGGATGGATGAACTTTAAATCTCCCTCACAACTTTCACTGCCTCGCACTCTGTCTTTGGGTCTGTCAGTGCATTTCTCCGTCTCTTTCCATCCTCCGCTGCCCTCTCCTCCTCACGCGAAAAATCAGAGGAAGATCTCGACAATGGATTTACTGCAATCACGATCCTGTTGCGAATGATCAGTTCTTTTTTTTCTTCTTTCTTTGCGGATGCTTATTAGCCTCTTGAGTCGAGATGATGGCATCAATAGGGGAATTCGATCCTCTCAACACAAGAGTCCCTGCAACTAAAATTGAAGTTACCGTGTCGTGCAGGTAAGGTGTAACTCTCAGATCATGTTGATAGAGAGTATTTCACTTGAAAACCAAATGTAAAAGTAATGCAACCTGCATCACGTGAAATATTTCTCATATAAAATTCAGATTAACAAACAACCATAGTGAAACATATTACGTTGATTTGGCGTGTGACAAATGTGAATTTTGGCAACACTGAGTGTACTTTTTTTATTGTTTGGGTGGCAGTCCAATGTATCTGAGGTGCTATATTCTCTATTCTAGAGAATGTTCATCTATCAATGATACACACTCAAGCAGATGCATTAGGTGCAGGTTCTATTAGCAGACCCCTCAATGTGTTTCTCGCCCATGTCTGACCTTTTACATTCTCATGCCCTTTGCTCTCAGTAAATGGTTAATACCATCAGCTGCCTCCTGTCTGCATCACAGAAGGATCACCCAGAATATTATTATCACAGATATTCAGACTGGCTATGGTTGACTATCGATGTTGCAGGTGGATTGTTTCTGTGGTACTGTAGAACATCAGGTTGTGCTGTATGCAGCTGCATTATACATTATGAGATACTGCTAATAATCCTTTTGAAATACAGTGCATCATTACAATTGAATCAATAAAACCAAAAAATAATGCAGCACTTGTGCACATGTGCCTGAATTTACTGTTTGGTGGCATTCTTCCTTAGCTGAATGGTTGGCTGCTCTGCTCACTGACTGACTGAGTAAACAGCAAAACTCAGTCGAGGTTTTTGCACACTGTCAGCCTGTGTTTCTGGGGGTTGTGTCGACTGTCTTTTCAATCCACCCCTGAATAATGAATGGCTGTTGCTCATGTACAGTCCTTCCTGGGATCAGACAGAGTTGAGGTGACAAGACATCTGACTTAAACAGACCAGGAACAAGTATAATTTTAATTAATGGATGGTGGTACCAAAGTTATAAATGTTACAGTTTTGGCTTAATATAAAGCATGGAAACAATGTACCCAAGTATAAAAACTTTAAATAGACTAAACTGTCTTGCATAAAGGTAGGCAGATTGTTATTGTTTTTATCTTTGCACATAGGCAGGCTACAAGTTTCCAGTCTGTGTGCTAAGCGTAGCTAATTGGCCTGTCTATAGCTTTACATTATAGTAATGTCAAGCATCTCATCTAACTCTTAGCAATAACATAGATATAGCCTACACAGTACATCCAGAGTGTGGATGTTTCAAATTTTGTTTGCCTGCTGAGGTTTGAAACCAGGATTTCAGAGAAATGAGCAGACATTTGCCCCCTTCAACAGAAGAATATGAATATTTTGCAACTGATAAAATCTGCACATAGAGAAAGTAATAGGATAGGTAGGGGATATAAACATATTATAGTGGGGTGCGGGTCTTTAAGAGAGCTGAATATGTATTTGACATATTCAGCTCTCACTGTCACTGCCAGTTAGCCTTGTTTGGAATTTGTTACCTCCATAGACCTCCATTATAAAAGACACATTTATAAAAAATGTTGACATGACGCCTCAAACTGCAAACGTTATTACTACTTTTTCTATTATTAATTTTTAATCCACATGACTGACCCTGAAGGTTTGACATGCAGTTTTAAACAGATTGAATTTAAGTTTTGCTATTGTAGCCCATTTACATACAAAACATTGTAAAAAAAAATCTACAATCTGTGCTGCCCTAGCGGTGTACTTGCGGTACTATAAGTTAAAATATCTTAGAAAGACCATGAGATGTTAGAAAAGTTATAGTTGTTCTGAGATTTTCTTTAGCTTCATGAAGAATAAACCGAGCACCCAGCACAGCGATGTAGCTCACTGATGTGTTTTCAATAGGTCAATAGAACAGAATTGTTCAATAGAACAGAACAACAATGGAGGTGTATAGAACAGCCACACAAGGTAATGTCAGGTACTGGATTCACAAAATAATCAAAAACGAACTACCAACTAAAACTAACTACTTACTAAATACCCACAGTACCGTACAATATTTAACTGTCTTATCACAGTCACAAAAAGACTGAAATTATGTATTTTTACTCACATAATTTTTTGTTTTCCACAGGAATCTACTTGATGTGGATACATTCTCCAAGTCAGATCCTGGTATGTTTGATTTTTTATTGTTACATTTATTGTGTTTGAATATGGTGTGAAATGTGAGTAATAATATAACTTTTTGTTAGTTTTTGTTAGTCATCACTTTACAGAATAAATTATTTTCCAGCCAGTTTCAGCATTTATCCATAGATCACCTATATTTATTTACTGCATTGCTTTAACATTGGGGAATGTATTCTGTTATTTATTTGTGTGTGTGTTTTTTATACATCAGTATTAATATTGTGCTTCCTCACAGCAAGAAAAGCAGTAAGACATAATTAATGACCTTCTACTCTCCTCTGGGTTTTGCACTGGTAAATAATCCTGAAGGTCAGAGCTATCAATGGTTGACTACTCAGCTGATAAAATACAAGAGTGGAAAGGGAGAATGAAGAACAAGGATGAGACTAAGGCCAGAAAAGTCAAGGTTGAAGAAAGATCAGTGCGTGACACTGGCTAAGCTTCAGTATGGGCTGTAGAAAAATGACAGGGGATGCAATTAAAGGTGAAGGAAGATGTCAGGGCTGGAAGACAATGGTAGGGTTTTAAAAAAGCCTGCCTGAAACTGCATCTCCTGCACCCTTTCTAGTATTAATGAATTAAACAACTCGCCACAGGAAAGATCTCAGGAGCTGCAGATGTATCAAATATCAGTGCTGCGTATGATTCTAAATGTAATTTGCTAAGCAAATAATAAAACGTACATTATTTATCCTTAAACACAGTAACTAATTAAATTAAGATGTCTTGTATCATTGAATACTTCTGCTTGCTCATCATCCATTCTAATCTGAGGTTAATACTCCGCTAATACCAAGACCACTTTCCATAAACTGCCACTTGCAATCAAATTAAATATACCAATAGTTCTTTTTTTTAACTAAAGCATAGAAAATGGAACATAATTATGAATACTTAAACTGTACAAATCGTGACAAGTAAGGGGTGAAAATTGTTTTACCTCCCAGGTAGCTCAGAGTGCAGAGTTAGTCATTAGCGCCAGTGTTTCTGTCAGAGCCTGGCATTAGATAGTGTAATGTACTGGAAGGTGCTGGATAGCTCTGTGCAGAAGGTACATTTTAAACTAAGACGGTTTAAACTGTTTCCACTTTTATGGCTGTCTGATGAACATTTGTTAACATTTGCCAGGTTCCGTTATCAGTGGTCATTAGTCTGAAATGCATTTAAACTTCAAAAAGCTTTTTTTACTGACACAGTTTGTTATGAGTGAAGCTTTGCCCGTATACATTAGGTTTTCACGGTCCACTCGGTTCTGAGAACCGATTCTGCTCAGTCTAATCAGGTCAGGTCGGGTCTCCTTTTACTCTCTTGGACCTCAGGTCTGTGTGTCAATATGTCATGACCCGAATGGATCCTAATGGACCCGAGCCTATGAGTGTTCAACTGCTGACGATGTGGCGTGTTACCATTGTTGAGGTATAATGCTGCTCTTTTCCATCCTGGCTACTTGTTAATCACAACATGTCAGTGCTGCTGGTGTTCGTGTTCTCTCTGTTTGGATCTATTTGGGTTGACTGCAGTTTGGATTGGATTTACCTGTATAGTGTTCAGGTCTATTTGGGTTGGGTCTGACTTTTCCCAGGTCCTCGTCACGTGGGGTCTGTCTTTTTTCGCAGAATCAATTTATTTATGGCGGATTCAGGTTGGTTTTCCACGGGTCCGTTTGGGACAGGTCCAAAGTTTTGGTCCTGCGAAGATGTCTAGCACACACCACACTTATCAAATATTTTTGCACTCGTGTGCAATATCTAGTGTCTGGTGTATTATGAAGAAACAGCGTGATTATATTCTGGAATTGAATGAAGAAGGTTTTAAATGGTGCTAAAGGCAAACTGCAGACATTTCACAGCATCAGTATACACTGAATTAAATGTTTTTAGTGTAATGTTGCTTGTAGTAGTGGGTCTTCTTTTAATCTGTGTTGCCAGTTCAAGTTTTGGCACACTCACTGTTAACATTATCATTGCCACTAGCTGTTGGTTCCCGGTGAGAATTTGATGTGCCATGGCTAGAGCAGACACCAGTGTGGAAAAATCCTGCCTCCTCATAATTATTATATTTCTATACAACTGAACTTAAGTGGAAAATAGTATATTTAGTGTTGGAAACATACTTGCAACCAGATTATGTTCTCTATTATGAAGATATGATGTCAATTTACATAAATAGCAATGGCAAATACATTGTTACTGTACATATTAGTAAAAAGTTCCCACACAAGATATTTCTGCATGGCCATTAATAAGTGCAGCACTTAATTCAATCAGAAAATGTGTTGATGCAGAACATAATCCAGCCACAATTTTGCAATTGCAGTTAGTTGTTTGAAAACAAAAAAAAAATCCTTTTCAGGAGACCAAATTGGATACAAAGAGAGGTTTCCTTCATTTCCAGATGTTCAAAATGTTCATAATTAAACTGTCACAAAATTTTGGCTACTTGTTTTTTACTGCTCTGCTGTGTGTGCATCCTGAATTCATAAACATGTCTATAAATTAAGGTAATAACCTGATGTGGATTGCCAAACATCTCTTTGCAGGAAGTAGTCTACTTTTAAACATCACCATCTTACAGTTACATCACATGCTAAGAATGACAGATGGTAAATAAATATGGTGCAATCTATTGTCAGAAAGTGGAAATGGGCCAGTGCTGTAGATGTTAGTGTCATTTGATGCAACTGTACACCATCACTAGTCAAATGTAACTGCTTGTTACTGCACAAGAGATGAACTGTCGCAGGATTTAAGGAAGGACAAAAACCTTCAGCTAAAACTGTGTTTAAATCCAAAATAACATAAAAATAATTTTTAGCTTCACTGATGTTTAGAAGTGCTGTCACTAAACAGGGCCATTAGAGCGAGAAGTGTTCCAAACAAGCCAATATAAAAATGCCAAAAATGGTTTTAGTTGGAAATATGACAACATGACTGAACGCATTTGTCTCTCTGAAAAGACTAAAGAAAGCCAAAGAGCTGTGTAGAGAAAATTTAAGAGAGTACATCTTCTCTGCACCTGTTAATCCAAACTGCCTGTTGCAAAGTTTTAGGTGTTTATCTCTTTTACCCTCTTGACATGAAAGCTTTCTGCCTTTACCAATAAGTGCAAAAGCTTCTGAATGAAAAAGCAATGTGGTACTTTTGAGAGCTTTCTCAGACAAATGTTATCCCAAATCAACCAGATGGTCTGGCTTTAAATGAGTTGCACAAATTACAGCTGCAGAGCACAGCTGTCTAACGCCTCACCCAGTCTGATCTTGAGGCCCTGGTGTGACTGGCCACAGATGCCAGGGCAGCCTGAGGAGTTATTGGGGCCGAACCAGCACAGACAAAAGGGGGAGGTGGTGCATGAGTCTTTCCTTCAGTCCAAGAAACATAAACAGATGAACAGTTGTCTGTGTTGTTTGTTGCTATATGCAGTATAGTTGGAAGATTTCATAAGGAGATACAGTGTTAACAATTATGAGTTAAGAAACACATATGGGAAAGGAAAAGTAAAGACTCAACATTCGATGTGCAGCAGTAATGCATAGTTTCAACCGAAACATTTGCATAAATCTGTATCTGAGGAGTGGAACAGGTTCACATCTGAATGTGCAGTAGGTACCTGTGGTTGGCTAAGCAATATTAAAAGTAAAGCTAGAATAAATTGGCCTGGCTGATATTAACCTGTGTCTGTTTCTATATTAAACTTTCTTGGGTTCCTGACAATCTTGCTTTTATGCTCTGACCTCTGATATTTTATACAATATAATTATATAAAATGTGTAATTTTGCACCACTCTGTGAACTGCTACCATCTGACCTGACTGGCTCTAATAAAAGCTTAATAACTTTATATAACACAGCCATTAACTACTAGACCTTTTATAAAACTGATACGTATTTAATACAAGGTAAAGTTCCCCCGTGACATCAAAACACAACACAGAGCACCCCACCTCCACAGGTGCACGAGGTATATCCTTGTATTGTTCCCATCGCCCACAATACCTTCTTCAAAATTTAATTATTACATGTGAGAGCTTTCCTGATGGTTTTCTATAGCATTACATTGTGTTTTCCCTGTGTTATCTGTTAGGGCCAAAAGGTTTGGAGAGGATATAAGAGCTACCTCCACCAAGTAATATTCAAGTTTAAATGCAGTTTTCAGCTACATTAGACTTCCCTTAGGAAACATTAAATTCTAAATGCCGTTTGTTGATCAAATAAAACCAAGCACACATCCCTGAAACATTACTTTGGGTCGTTAAAGGTGACATAGACTTTGTCACCTTGATGACTTTATTGTCAAACCCATTTCTATAGTAGAAACCATGGTGCACTAGTATTTTATCATCTCACATGATTCAACATGCCCCCACCAGCATCAGTCCTTGCATGTCTGCCTTCTGTCTTGATAACTCACACACATCTGACCATCTATCTTCCATAAAAAAATAAAGATCTAACCATCTATCATGTACTGTGAAATCTCCTAACTGCATGTCAATCAAATCTACCTGGCACAAATCACTGTCACAGTATCATAAGCTGAAATGACTGACAGCTTTAACAACCTGTTATCCAGAAAAACATGTTTGCTATTGTTCAGGAGTATGCAGCAACTGAACTTCAACAGAGGGTTTATGCTCAGCATCTTTATTTGAACTAACATTTCTGAACATAGTGTCACTTTCAGATTGTAGTGATATATAAAAAGATACCACTTATCAAAGTGTTAATACATTTGCATTTATGTTTGTTGAACCACAACCTCTTAAGTTAAACCTTCACTTGACTAACATTGATTACAATCATAACTACTTCCTGATGTGCGCATCAAGCCTTTCTGACTGTCAAATGTCAGCGGCTTATGGCAGGAAGGAAGTAATAGGTGCCATACAGGAGAGAGCAGAAAGGAGATTGACCCACTCAATCAATCAACTTTCTTTTTCCACTCATGTAAATTATTTAATCAAATTATGCACGCTTAATCAGATCTGCATGTAGGGCTGGACTGCTGATTGTGTAAATGCTGAATATAGTAAGTTTCCAGGTTGCCGAAAGCTAAAATATTATATATAAATATATAAAGCTAAAGATTCATTGAGATGATTGTGCTTTAATATAAGTTGGAACTGATACTGTAGGTACTATAAATGGGTCAGGGTATTGATTTACACTGTTAGAATTTCAAGTCCTTACAGTTTCTATTAGGGGGGAAAATTTACATTAAAATTACACTTGAATTCAACTCATTTCACATCTGTGGGGCATAGAAGCTGAAAGGTGCTTCACTTTGCTCCGTTCTGATCTTGTGAACACTAAGTAAGCATGGCCCAGACAACTTCAGGGATCTGGATGCTTCATAGTTTAAAAGTAAATTAATCCAGTTTCAGTCTAGATCTAACACAAACTTGAAGATTTTCCACAAAATGCACATCACTGGGAAAGCAATGTGTGACAAAATGAAGCTGATTTGTAGGGATAAAACAGCTGGTAGCACTAATTCAACAGTACTCTGTCGTTAAACCGTTGCTCAAGAATAGGGTACAACAAAATGACATTTAGCATGGATGCTCTTGTTGGCTGCACAACTTTGTTTCTGCTGCATTTTGTCACACATTGCTTTTTACAGTATCGGTACAGCCAGTTTTTTTTATTGGATTTTCAGTCTGTTTTTATGCACAAAATTACCAATGTACACTACCAGTCAGAAGTTTGGACACACAATGAAATGACCATGTTTGTGAAAGAAAAGCAGATTTCATAACATCAAATTGATCAGAATGAATGTGTAGACATTGTTCA
>JAUMHL010000028.1:4758455-4773781 GCA_032362345.1 Sandelia bainsii
AATATAATTATAAAATATTATGATTATTACTATAATTTTAGGGGGGCTTGGGAACATTTTAGGGGGGCTTCAGCTCCTTTTGCTTTTCAGTTTCAAAGTTAATGAACACATTGTGTGAAATGAGTGTTAATATTTTCTCTATTATGCTAGACCACAATTTTAACCAAGTGCTGTCAGTGCCTAATCTGCCCACCCTGAGCCCGGTTCTGCTGGAGGTTTCTTTTGTTAAAGGCGTTTTTTCCTCTCCACTGTCGTAGAGTGCTTGCTCAAGTGGGATTTGTTGGGTTTTCTACATGATTTTATATAGTTATATTGCTATATTCTGTGAGGTCTTAAACCTTACATTGTAAAGTGTCTAGAGATGACTTTTGTTGTGGTTAGACGCAATATAAATAAACTGAATGAAATAGAATTGAACTGAAATTGAATTAAAGCTATAGTCACACAAATTCAGCATTCCGCTGCAAGATCAAGTATTTTGGAGGAAAAGGAATCTTATTGCACTGTGAGACTGGATACTTTGGCAGAACAGAAAGATGTTTTCTGAGAACATTCATGCATTTGTGTGTATGGACAAGCAGTCTTATACAAGGCATGGGGATCTTTTTTTATCGAGCCACTGTTCTTTAACATGTCTGTGTACACCCTTGTCTACTGGAGAGCCATCCTTTTGCTTTGCCACTGCAGCATTCTCGACTCTGTACATTGCTAAGCTCTGGATCCATGCGAGAACTTAATGTAATTTATATTCAATTCTGATTCATTCATGTTCATAGTCACCTGGGTACTCCTGCTGCAGCCAGACTATGGTCAGGAGTAGGGTTCAGAGTGACAATGAATTGCCTTGTGATTTGGTTGCTCTGTGGGCGGCCAGATGGGCTCTTCCTTTCTCAGTCACTTTCCATAAAGCAGGCAATCATTCAGGTTCTTTGGACATGGCCGACACTGATATAACCTCAATGTGGAATAGACTGAGCCTGCTGTTGGCTGAGGTAGTGTTACTCTGCAACCTTGGGGAAGCAACAAGCTTCTGTGAAGTCTCTCTCTTGAAGATCATTATTTCAGTTGTTGGAAACAGATTTTATTCCTGATGTGTATTTGCCATGTTTTGTTTTTGTAGTTTAACTGGAGGCTAACATGTTATTCACAGACTGATTAAACAGTAACACTCAGATTGACAAAAGCCATTTAAGCAACACTGTATGCTTTCGGTATGATTAGCAATCTGACAAAGAAAAGATTGTTCTTAGCTAAAGACAGCATGTCCAAAAAGGGCTCTGCCTGCTGTCCTTTCTGTTATCTCCCCTCTGTTAATTGCACATTAGAAGGGAAATGTGGTTTTAATCGTCTGCCTGTCCAGACAGTCTGAAGTTCATTAGAGCTAATGTCCAAACTTCAAGAGGCAAGCAGTGGCTGATGGTACCGGTCTAGACAGAAACAGCAACACTTGGCCAATTATTAATGCATCCCATAAGAGCATTTACTGAATGTTTGTTCATGTCTGCAGGTATGTATTTTTAATCCTAACGTGACAAAGTTGTGGGTTATAGTTTGGCTGCACCTGCTTTATTGCATGTCAGAAGACAAATGTAAGGTTTTGTGAACAACACGGTAGGATTATTTAAACAGAATATTAAGCACAATAAGTAGATAGAGGGCCCAAGGTGTAACTTAGGTTTATTAACTAAGGCCATTTTTATCTTAAATATACAAGCCCCGCTAACAGCATTATAAAAGCTGTTATTGCTCATGTAAATCAGAACCTGACGGATAAAAGTTCATCATATGTCATCACATTTTAATTATTTACAAGAGGATGGTGTCAGAATAATTAAAACAATTCTAATTATGTGCAAATAGACCTTTTGCTTCTACTCCTTTACACATTGTGTGTCACTAAACACATTAGAATTAATACTCAGTCCAATATGGACTGAAAAGTCTATCTTGGAGATGTACTAATAGAGGTATTTCTTTGGTTATATGAAAGTTTTGACCTGTAGGTAGAGCTACGTAGATGTCATTCTCATGACACTGTGAATGTCTTTTCATAGATTTCATGACAATCCATCCAGTAGTTGAGCCATTCTGTACCAAACATGTCAACATCAGGGCATCATCATGATTCATTCTCCTGGGACCACGACTGTTACGAATTTCATCAGTCTGAGACATTTCAGTCTCGATCAAAACGGTGGTCCAACTGACAGACAGACATTACCATTCATAACGTCAGGCTGCATGCCTGACCAAATAACAGGTATTCCATGTTGTTTTTCTTGGGAGGACAGTTAACTATGAGGACCAGTCTACTGTTTCATTTGGTCCTTGGAATAATGCTATATACAGTACACAGCAAGTCTATCTGCAGTTATAGAAATTGACACTTGGTTACTTAAGCAGAGATACATAGCATACTGTCTGATCTTTAGCTGTACTATTTTGCCTTATTAAGGTTGAATGGTGTCATTTTCATGTTGATTATTTCTGATATCCTTAATTTTTTATTCTTTAATTGTACTGAGTTTCTCATTCTAACAGTGGTTTTGTAAGTGTTTTTGTTTTATTAAGGAAGTCTTGATGTTGCTTCTTGCTGAAGAAGCATGTGGATCACACTTGAGTGTTTTAATTTCACTCTACTCCTGCAGGTGCCAAGATATATAAACCACCAGGCTAATGAAAAATTAATATCTTCCTTTTTTCTTCTTTTCTTCATGCTTCCCCATTTGGCTTATCCTCCTGCTCTTCTCCTTCTAGTGGTTGTGTTGTATATTCAAGCTGTGGGAACCAAAGAGTGGAGGGAGGTGAGTTAAGAAACTTTTTGTTCTCCAATAAAATAGCCAACATTTCTGCCGGGGCTTGTATATTTTAAGAATGCTATATAGTGAGTATTAACTTCAAGATACTTTTCCTTGAGGGCTAAGAGAGGGGGCTATTGAGATGAAGTCCCGAGGCAACTTGGTGCAAACCCCTGAGAACGTTATTGAAGAAAATTGAAAGTGTCAGCCTCTTCACTTGCTCACACAAGTGTAACCACTGTCTAAAATTGGCTATGATTGGGGGGAAAAAACTCAATTTAACTGACGCCAGCTGATGAATTAACAATAGAGGTTAAAGAATAAATACATAAAAAGGATCTCATTATAATAGATTTCTGAGGTTAGATAAAGGGAATTCACATCAGGACTCAGGACTAGGAGAAGAATAAGGTGTTCAGTTTGATTAAATATTCCTTTCATTACTGCTCTGTTGAATTCCTTCCCTTTTCCTTTTTTCCCCCAGTATGTCTCACATTTCCATGTCATTTTCTTCATCTAATTTGCCTATGCCATTCTGTCTTCAGTTGGTCTATTTACCCTTTTGGAAATTCAAAGTCAACACTGATGCGACGGTGAGAGTTTTGCCATCGCTGATCACCTCATTTCAAGACACCTCGCACCTTTTTGTGCCATGTGACAAAGCTTAATCAAACACACGGCATGAATAGCGCTGCAATCAGCAGAGTAAACACCTTGCTGTCAGCCGTGCACATCTCGACACCATGAGCAGATAATTGCACATCAATGGAAACCTGACAAATCCTTTGTTTGCTGTTGATATCATGTTTTTCATTATGACAATACTTGATATGTAATTTGTAAGTGCAATCAGTCTGTGAAAGGAGACTTTGTTATATCATATCATCATATCCTCAAGGTTCTTTGTGATGTGGAAACCTGATGTCCCCAACTAGTCCATATTCCATCCCCTATTTCTTATTTTCTTTTTTAGTGGTTTACATAAGGTAAGTGTTATTTGTGCTTCTTGTCTTCCCATTTACTGTTCCAGCTGCATCAGGCTGTGCACTGAATTGTTTTCTGATCAGAAGTGCTTCCATTTTTTCCAGCCAATATGATCCTCCACTTAATGACTCCCACAAATCATCTGTGGTGACCCGTGGAGAACTGCACACAACTCTGTCTATGTTCTGAGTTCAGAATAAAGACCTGGCCACACCAGCGTTTAAAATAGCAAAAGCTTTGGGTGAAATCAATATATTTTATTGCGATTAGTGTAATGAGTGCATCAGTCTCGACAACAAGCAATAGCAAACCACCGTGACAGTGCTGACTCCTTTTACCCACACCCTGAGCTGAGAACAGAAAGCTAAAGAAGAAGAATGTGGCACTTTCTGATCTGATTATTTCCAGGTCATCCTTTTTGAATTAAAAATGAAAATATTATTTCTCTATCAACTTCTTACTTATACATCAACACACAGTTTTCTGCTAAGGTTAAAGCATCACTGCCTTACAATGGTGAAAACCAAGTTTCACCATTGTGTATGTGGTGCATTGTGGTGACTCTTGAACATCCAGGGTGAGCCTAGCAGAGCAGGAGTGCTTTGAAAAATGGGCTGGCCTTTAGTGGGCACAGCCAATAAGTTTTGTTTAGTTTTGTTTACTTTTCTTTAGTATATTTGCATAAAGTTGAGCCTTTGTCAATTATCCCATGTAGTGTAGCTGGTTTCCTTTTGAATCTCTTAAGCTACGTGGGGACCATGTGACTGCAACGCCAGATTTCATTGACAATGAATTGCAACTGTCGCTGGTCCAGCTTTTTGAATCTATATGTGTGAATACACATCTTTTACAACTGCCATGTAAATACATGGGAAGAACAGTTTTGATAATTCAGTGCATTAAATTTTATTAAACCACATTCACACAGTCCTGATGGAGCATATTAACTTTTTCACTCCTAAAACCTTTACATTTACTTGTTTATATAAAAAAGAATTTCACAGCCTTTGGGTCATATTCAAAGTAGGGACCTTGGAATTATTTGCACCATTAGTTATCAGCTGTCTGAATTATTCTAGGCATAAAACTACCAAGTTTGTGCTACTTCAGGGCCACTCCATTTTTTCGCTCTGAGAAGAACACAGCTATCCCATCCACATTTTGAAATTGGCATAACCTAAAAGACAGAAAAATGCTATCACATTAATGCATCATACACAACAAATGTTGTGGTTGGGCTCTACTAGTTTTCTATTACTGTAATGCTCAGTAAAGAAGCTATGACACACCTATGTAACGTTTCTCTGCAAAATCTACAAATAACAATTCTGCAAATAATTGTAATAATTGTACTGGGCCTTTTACCCAAACACAGTGAATACCAATCACAATACACAATAGCACTATACACATAGGGAGCACAAATGTTTAATTTGTGTTAACTGTTATTATTCAATTGTAATTTTGACCTCGAGTGGGTTCTTCCAGATACTCTTTTATCACTTTCCATAGGGCAACCAAAAACCTCTTCCCCAGAAACAAAGCAGTTCCCTAAGCTTCTGCTACAATGCCCCAGTGCCAATTAGCCAATAACATGTGAGTGAACCAAAGACCTCCAACCCCGAAAATAGAAACACTACAAGGAAGTATCATGGGATTTTGCCTTAGGCTTGATACGACAGGTAGGTACTGAGGTCCAATACACTCCCCTGCGAGGCTTTGGTAATGGATAGGCTGGGGACACTGTTGATAGCGTGGATTATGTGCGCTGGGCACTAAAGACATGAGTCGAGGTATTGCGGCTGCAGTGAGGCAGTGCCAAGATCAATAGCTCATTACACGGTGCTGTCGGCCCAGGCCACGGAGGCGAGGCTGGCAGTCCACCGGGGGATTACTGGTGTGATTGTCAGGGAGATGGAGGCCCAGGAGGAGGCTGGGACTGGGACCTAGTGGGTTTGCTGGATCTAATGTAGCAGCCTGACTTCTCTGGTGACACAGGATTTAGCACATAACACAATGAAGCTCAGTGTGACACGGTGTGGTCTTATTTTTTAAAGGAGTTTTGTATTTAGGAATTTCAAGCCAGTGTGAAATGTTAAAGCAATGGGTTACTGCACAGTCTCATTAATTTAATTTCTTTCTTTCTCAGGTGTACTTTCTCAATGTGAGCTTAATAACAAATGTTGACACTTAGATCAATGCCACCAATTATCATCTTTTTTTTATTTTTCTAGTTTGGCAGGACAGAGGTAATCGATAACACTCGGAATCCAGATTTCGTCAGGAAGTTTGTCCTGGATTTCTTCTTTGAAGAGAAACAAAATTTAAGGTTTGATGTGTAAGTAGCCTACCACTACATTAAATAACTTTTCTGAATAAATCTGAATCCATTTCATTCTGAATTTGGATACATCATGGAAAAACTCAAATGTGGATTCAAAGTAACCAAGTGAGGGAGCAATGCCTTTGAGTACATTTGAATATTTTCTCTTTCTGCAGATCTGTTTGGTGAAAAGACATTCTAATCAAATTCAAATAATAAGCCAATCATTGGTGAAATTATATTATGGGATGTCCAATCATGGACGGAGATTTTCTTTTTTAAAAAGGCCATTTATGAACACCACTTGTTAACCCCACTGATTTAAATTAGCATCCGTACATCTACTTTGCTATTCTGTATGGTTCACCTGTTATCCTTAATCAGTGGTAGGGAAAGATCACCTGCCTTTGTGGCTAATCAAAGCACAGCGATGTTTGTGCATATTTCCAGCCTCAGAGGACTTATGCTCCTGAACAGGGCCATTTAATGTTTTAATTCCCCAGATAGGAAGCTTTTTGTAAAACAACCCAGATAATACAGTATAGCATCAGAATTTTAAGGTGCAGCCAAATTAATGTCTTTATTTCTCTGCTGTTTTTGGTCAATTTAATAATGACTCAACAGCAAATGTTGGCTAATTACAATATTTACATTAAGCAAAACAGTATATTTGTTTCTGGTGTTTCAGGAGTTTATCCCCCATGATTCGTGTCTTCCTAAATATGTCACTGTCCTCTTATTCCAGACCCTGTAATTCTCTGCCCTCAGCCCTTCCCACCTGTCTTCCATCTGACTCTCATTCATCTGTCCATTTCTGTCTCATCAGTCTTTCTTAATATACAGTATATCGGTCCTTTAGGCTTTCTTATTTGTCAGATCATCTAGAGTATGTGTCTCTACAATAGTGTTACAGTCCTTTCTTACCTGTATTTGCTTGTCTGTTTTTGCCTGCCTCTTCCATTTGAGTCCTCACCGTTGTACTTGGACCATTTCAAATGTAGCCTTGCCAGTGTGTAGCTAGCTAAATAAGAGTATATAAATAGGAAAAGAGAATTAGTTACCTCCCACTCATCCTGAGTCAAGCTAATGTATCCTGGATCAGTGTTTCCAACAAGAAACCTAATTTATATCAGCCAAGTCAGCGTCATTCTGATCTTCCAAAATACTGAAGTAACCAATAATGCATTTTAAATATTGAACATCAAATTTCTTAAAGCACTTGTCACTGCAGTACATTACTGTGTGTTACTGCAAAATTCTGATAATAGTAAAAGGAATATATCTTAAGTTATACAATAGAGCTAAATGCACTCTTGTAAGTTCTCCTGGTTATCACCTGTGCTATCACTTTGTATTTCTTTCAGGTATAATGTTGACTCTAGGAGCTGTAACATTTCCAAACACGTAAGTAGAGAATGTGAAACCCAAAAGAGAGTTTTGACAGAGATAGCTAATAAGTGCCCTCAAATGTATCAAACTGTATTCAGAATTATTTATACTGTTAAAAGTAATTTGGAGCAAATGAGTGCAGCCTCTGATTATGATTCAGCATGAACAAAGTAGTTCTTAAAATACTATAAATGTGTTTCCTTTGTTTTTCCTAACAAATAATTCTCACGGAGAGCAGAAGGTGAGTGTTTACACATAGATTGTGTTGTCCTCTTGAGTCCTAGTATTACAATATGCTTCATTCATTTCACTTTTTAGTTTCCAGTGTATTTCAGTGTCCCCAGAAGATTCTTTTATGTTTTTTACTGTTTCATTCACTCTCATTGTATTTTTCTTCCATTCTTCTTATGCCATTTCATCAAGGAGAAACACTACAGCTCCTTCCTGGAAAGCATCCCCTGTAGTGTTGTTCCTCATTTTGTCATATTGCATTTTATCACTCACTCAGGTAAAGCAACTTTCAGAACTCGACTTCAAAGGCAAAGCAGCTGTTGTTGTTTGAGACAGTACAGTACAACAGATTGTGCATGTCAGGACATTCACATTAGCTACACACATATTCAGTTTGGGGGACTCACACCTACACCTGCTCACGGCCACCCACAACAATCAGCTACAAGTAGGGCTCTGCCCTTGTTGCTGGGCATGAATTTTGTTGTGTTTCTGCTTTTTAATGTCACCATATGTTTTTCTGTGTAATGTGTGGGTTGTTTGTCTTCTGTTCAATGAAAATGCTGACCAAATGAAAAAACAGATCCTTTTCTGTTATGAGGACATTGCACAGTGGATCACTCAACAAGCCCCTGAATAATGCAGCCCACTAGGGCTAACTGAGCTTGACCAAGTTGGGTTAATGCATTCTTATATAAAAGGTATAATTAAACCCTAAATCTAACCCCTAATTTAAAATGACATTTCAATAAAATGAGATTAAACTTTAATGGAATTTTAATATCTTTACTTTCTCTATTGCTATCCCTATTGATTTTTCGAAGGTTTTGTAATTGCTATCCAGCCTGTTATATTTGGTGTTAACACTGTTCACTAAAGCACAGGAGGTCCAGAAATGTGTAGATTTATTAGTTAATGTTCATGTGCTCATAAACTCATAAACTCTTGTGGAAAAAGTTCTCAAATAAATAGGAATCTGTCACCACCGAGCACACTGTTGTGACTTGGAAATGTGTAAAATTGAGGATTGCACCATGCCTGCATCAAGCGAGGCATTATTATAATATCTGCAGGTTGTATTTTTGGTACTTTTCTGTTGGTTATAGTCTGTCTCTTGGTCATGTCATGCAATTAATTTTCTCTGTTCTATCTATTTTCCCCCTAAGGACTTTCTGGGCCAGACCTTTTGTACCCTTGGAGAAATTATCGGTTCCAGAGGAGGACGACTGGAGAAGACCCTCTCGTAAGTCTGAACATCTTTTCTATTGTATCAGTGAGAAATGACTGCCTGTCTTGGCACAGGTGTTGAATCATATTCCTAATACAAATGATGCACATAAATAATTTCTAAATGAGCCCCACTGTGTCGCTTGTTCCATATTTATTCAAGGCTGCTGTGGAAAACAACTTCACATGAGCCATGTATCACTAATGCAATGTGTATACACTCACCCAGTTTAAATGAGCATGATCTATTATGTTGTTTGATCAGCTTGTTAGAGGCCAGATCAGTCAATTGCATCACTGCATACTGAACTTTTGTGTGGCTAAAGTAGTATTGAGTTTTTATTATAATACAAGAGCAACTGATTCCTGCAACGGTATTTTGTGGTGAAAGAAATATAACATTGGATATTGATGTGTAGAAACATGATCTGCTGATGTTTTGCTGCTTTGTGTATGGACAATAGAAATCAATGCTTTTTTTACACACAAGGGAGAGTGTGGTGCATTCTTTGCAAGCACAAACCCCTATTTTTATTGCATTTCTGCAGTGTTAGATAACAAACTCTGAAAGGGATGGTAGGAGACAGAGGGAGATGTGGGGTCAGAGAGATCACGAGACGAGATTTGACCCCATTTTATTGCAAGGGCAAGGCATGCTCCTTTGTCTGCCTATACACTGTAGAGCTCATCATATAGGGTGCAGGCAAACAATTCTTCACTCCTCACACACTCCTCACAGTTACAATCCTTGTAGACATAAATCAGAAGGTGTATAACTGGATAAGAGTAACTCCAGCATAGCAGCACTTTAGCCTACATGAGAAAAAAGTGAGTGGTAAGTGATTAAATTCTCTGAACACTGGGGCAATTGTAATCTAAATGGTTGTGTAAAATTTGTATTAATAGAGTCAAAATCCAACCAAACAGAGAGCAAGAGGGGCATAAGGAAGGAGATGATATTTTGTGAGCTTTGTTTGTGAGCTGGTTTTTAGCCTGACAGCATACTTGTTTGCTGCAATGCTTTCAGCTGTAGCCCCACCTTCCTCTAAAGTGTTCCAGGTGGTGGTGAGACATGCAATACCAAGTGGTCACAATCATCTGTGGCATGGTTATGGCACATACCATATAACTTCAATGTCCAATCCTAGATCGAGAAGTTTCACAGTGGTCATCAAAGTCAAATGTCCAAAACTAAATCCAAAACAATTGTCACAAATGTCAACCTGCTAGTGGTGCTGGAGGAAAAGTGCAAGGATTGCCAAAGTCATCACGATTCCCTCACCATGAGCATGTGAAAAAAATCTCATGGCAATCTATCCAGAGATAGTTCAATTTGAACTGAAATGGTGGCTTGACCAACACTGTCAGTCCTGGAGTCTTTAAATATAGAGCTATATAATCCCAATTAAACCACAATTTCTCAATTAGTTAATTTTTCAAGTTTTACAAGTTAGTTTATTCATGCTCCCAAAGGTTTTGTTGGCGTTGCTCACTCAATTTTAACTGCTTTGCCTGTAAACAAATACTTGTATAATTAAAGTCCAGTCTGTCAATAGCAAGTATATGAATCACTAACTTTCAGTAGGACTTGGTGATGAGCCCAGCCATCTAGGGGCCAGTTTATGTTCCCTGCAGCTGTCCTCTGCCAGAAGCAGTATTGACATGTTTTAGAAAGCTTATCATTCTCAGACAGACCAAACAATCAGCCAGCTATGGTCCACTGTCATTCCAAATGCCACTGTGCTGGGTGAGCAAGGGACAAAGCGAAAACAGAAAGGAAGTGGACAGAGGCTATAAAGTGTTTTATATTTTGTCATCACTGGGATGTAAAGTGAATGTGATGCCAGTGCCTGAAAACAGACACACACATACACATAAAATACAAAAATAGACATTAAGCCTGACATAAAATATCAAATAATTAACTGAGACATTAAAGCCGTGACTTCTACCCAGTAGAACAACCCAGTTTCTTTTTTTAAGACTTTAGTGTGTCTTTATTTAACACTGAAAACTCTTAGGTACTCACACACTAACACAAAATGGTGGTACCATTGAAGACATTTATAGATCTGTGGTTCCCACCTTTTATTTAATTAAATGGGCTTTTAAAGACATGGGCAATTACCCACAGTCATCACAAATCTGTCATAAGTTCCATATGATTAATCATCTTTTTACTCTATCCATTAATGGATTTCACCTTGAGGAAAGAAATGAGAAAAGTGACATAAGTTAAAGGATACACACAATAAGGGGAGATTTTTGTAATGACTCATTCTGTGATTAATGGAGCACAATGGAGAGTGAACACATTGACAAGGGGAATGCTGCAGCACTGTTCAGATAAAAGCCCAATCTATCCATCAAATGGTTTGACTGTATGTTGGAATTTATAGTCAATAATGTAAATTAAGAAATATGTAACAGGATATGCAAACGTTTTAAAGAATTTCTTCTTCAATGTTTTCTTTTGAATCTGCAGTTTCACCAAGATTAGATCACACTTTTGTAGTGCAGACAACCCAATGAGAGATCAAATTGGCTTTACTTTGCTACTTTACTTTGCCATTATCATTAAAAGCCATTAATAATGTATATCTCATCTTTATGAAGTTACAACATTCCTTACATTTCCTTGCAAAGGAAAAATGAATGTAAAATTACATTCAGATGTTTGCCATCAGATATAAAAATCAGATTTGGAAATCTAGATAAGCAAGACTCGATGAACATGTTACTTTTAAAATACCAGATAAGAAAAATATAGCAGCTGTAAATGACGTACATCATACATTAAAGTGACAGAAATATTTTTTCACCACTCTGGGGGATGCAGAAAAAGTTGTTTTGGCTTAGCTATCACTTGCTGATTTGCACAACCAGCTGACATTGAATAACATTTATTTATTTGTAGTTCACATGCTTGTTGTGTCACCATTTGTCTGCTTACAGCAGAATTACCTATGTAGACCTCAGGTACTGGCACAAGGGTTGTCCCATAAAGTAGACATTCTTGTGCATGGATATTTAGGGATACCTGAGCCAGAGAAGATTTTGATGCATTAGACCAGTGGTTCTCAAACTCGGTCCTCAGGCCCCACTGCCCTGCTTGTTTTCCATCTATCCCTGCCCTAGACGCTGCAGATTACCTGGACCAGATGTGTTCAGTCAATCAGAAGCTGGAAGATACCAGTTCACCAGGGATAGCTGGAAAACAAGCAGGGCAGTGGGGCCTGAGGACCGAGTCAACCCGGGACATAATTTTATCTGAGCCATGTCAGAACAGTCTTTAGCAGTCATCAGCCAGGGATATGGGTTATCTATCCCTGATTGTTTTTCTGCATACATGTGCCTTCTTTTACCATCCAGATGAGAGACAGTAGTTACCCAGTCTCCTAAAAAATAACTTTCTGATTGCAGATTAGTTATATGTATTAGGTTTTTGTGGGCAATGCAATTACAACCCAGTTATGTTTTCTGTTAACATAATGACCTATGTTCACAATTAACGGAAATGACAAGTCGGAAATACGTTGATACTTAACATGTCAATGGATTGTAAAGAGCCAACGTATTATTGTCTGCCAAAGTATCAGATCTCTAACATTTCGTTTCCTGAAAAAATATCTAGTTTTGTGTCTCCAGTGGTGTTAAGATTCTGGACTGGCTCAATAGAGTAACATTGGTTAGAGAAGCCACCATGACAAGTCCACTCAACAGTTCACTGAGTGGCAATTCCCACGCCACAGGGCCACAAAACCTGAACCACAAACCAAATAACAGCAGACATCACATTTGCACTGCAGTCCAGTTAACAACAAGGCACCAAAACAAAGTATCTTGTGATTTGGTGACATGTGTGAAAAACCTACAGCCAAGAAAAACTATAAAGAGAGGTAAATATAGTATATTAATCAGTCATGTAATGTTTTTGATGTAATTTTTCAAATAACTTTCTATGAATACATCACTATAAGGGACCCCTTACACGTTAAACATATAGTAATTTGATTAATTGTTTAAAGTGCAACTTTAAAACTAGACTTCCACTCAAACAAAACAAAGAAACCTTAATACAATGTGGCTTGTTGACCAAACGTTTTTTTTTTTTTATCTTTTAATCTCAATTTTATCTCTGCCATGCATAGAAAAATCCTAAAATACCTGAGACAAAAATACCTGGTGGCCTCATTCCTATTTTAAAGAGAACTGTTTTGAATTTAAAAAACAGCCCAAACAAGCGAAGCAATACAGCAGAAATAGGAACCTGTCATATTATTCCCTAATGGTTCCTAGATAGACCTTGCGTCCAAGGTTTTATCACGGAAAAAATACCTACTTCGCCTTCATCCCCCCTCTCATCTCCACCACAACCTGAGCAGTTTGGCTCTTGACAGCCTGCAAGATTGAGCAAGAAACAAAATGAAAGGAACCAAAAGGAACAACTATACAAGAAGTGTTTCGGGAAAAGGATGAAAATGAAAAGGAGAATGAAACAATAAGAGACCAACAGAGCGCAATCAATATTCCTCCCATATGGTCAGTGTCTCTCATGGCTGCCTACAGGGAATAGACAGCTGTCTGGAGCTTCTGATATATCAGACCGAGCAAAGCCCAAGGGGAGAAACAAGGGAGGATGAAGGGAGAGAGGGAGGTAAAAGGGGAGATTGAAAGTGTATGTGAAGGGTGACAGACAAGTCAGCAGACCAGGGAGAGAGGGATGAGGGACAGGAGAAATGGGAATGTAATTCATGGAGAGGAGAGGAGAGGAGAGGAGAGGAGAGGGAGAAGTTTGGTTAAAAGATCTGGTGTTAAAGAAGATAGATACATGCAGGGACATTTGCTGAGAGAAACGGAGAGAGACAGAGAGAGATTTGTGTTTACTTTCCAAACTGCAGATTCCTCTCCTCTCTATGCGAGTGTGTCATTTAAAAACTCTGCACCTGTGGAGATAACTGAGAAACTATGCACAGATACACACACACACTTAAAAAAGCTTCGACAAACATAGATCCTGTATATAAAAAAACTTCTACATGGGTTATTGATTTTTTTTTTTTTGCGTTTGCTGTCATCAAACACACACACACTCAAAGAGTCCAAAACATATATGGTGCTGGTAGCCTCCTCATGTTGGTGGGTGTACATTTTTATAGGTCAACAGTTTTAGAAACGGGCTTCATGCTGCGTGGCGAACCAAACACTCCTTTCCACTTACCTGTGAGTTGCTATGGTAACCGAGGGAGGCTATTAGCCGAGGCGGTAAAAGTATAACAATATCCAAAATACACCCTTTTGAAATAATAAATTGAGAACTCGACGGGATGTATTATATGGACACCCATGAGGTACTGCCACATACCAGAGGTAATTTTAAAGTGGAACTGATGTTTGTCTAGAGAAATATAATCCATACTAAACACACATGCATATGGTATGTATTTACATAGGAAGCAGGGCAGTACTGAGCATGGGCAAAAACTTTGAAACATTAGCGTATCATTACCACTTACAGTTGACAAGCGAGGGAAAAACAGACAAATAACCCATTTGTAAAAGTAATCTGAAAAAACGAGGCAGATCTATAAACAGTCCCACACACTGCCAGTTGCTCAGATGTAGACTGATGAGGTGGACTAAATAAGCTGTCTGCAGGGCTGATGTGCTGCTGGGTTTATGATGGCATACCACCCTGTGTCACAAAATTATACCTGTCTGGATTTTGCACCAAGATATTGGTCAGTCTGTCACAGCAGTGTGTCAGAGGGCAGGGTGTATAATTGGGGGCAGTTGGTGGGATTCCTTCTGTGTGGCTAATGTCACATGGACAAAACCACTGCACACTTACAGTAGCACAAACTTTTCACAAAATATAAATTGTCAGCCACAGAAAATAACATATTTTCTGCTCCATGAGAGGTTGCAGTGACAGATTGTAGCTAGTATTATGTTATTGTTGCTGAGCTGCTCGTGGTAGAGGAGGCATCTGCAGATGTTGTCTTCTTCTGTTGCAACACTTTATAATACAGACAGACAGGCAGGAACACAGTGTAAGTATGTAACTTCTGCTGTATTTAGCTATGATTTTCTGGTTACACAAATTACTTTTTTGAAGAGAGATTTTATCATAGTTATGCATTTATCTAGGTTTGAGCAATATGATGAAATTTCCCCTTAAACATCCCTAGATGTGTCAGTCTATTGTGGAAAATGGTACAAATAATTGACATTATTGGATTCAGCCAGTGGCATAACATAGGTACAGCAATGTTTGTATATCATTTCAATTCAAATCATCCATCCATTTTCTTAACCGCTTGTCCTCGTAAGGGTCATGGGGGGTGCTGGAGCCTATCCCAGCTGTCATCGGG
>JAUMHL010000028.1:4786154-4797105 GCA_032362345.1 Sandelia bainsii
TTCGTAAATCAAACCCAACGAGCAGGAGCAGCAAACAATCCGCACCGGATACCGGAAGTCTCACCCAACGAGCAGGAGCACTAAGAATCTTAGTGGAGTCCTTGTGCTTTTGTATTTTAATTTTTACTTTAACTTAGAATATAAATGTTACTTATTTATGAGTGCTTATGCTTAACACTTTTACTTGACTGTTGAATTTGCCAATTCAGACCAAAGCCAGAAAATCTTTTTTCTTATTCTCACATTCCTGAATGCTGTTTGGCAAACAGTAGAACTCCTGTCAAGTTCTCAACAGATCTTAAGGAATATTAAAGCCAACAGAATGCACACGACCACAGATTTGCAGTGTCTGAATACTGTTAGAAATGAGAGAGTTCGGTTATTTTATTTATTTTTTGAAAACTATTTGTAAAAAATATTTTTTGTGCTGATTTAAGTTTGAAAAATAGTGTATTCCAAAACTGAACATGTATAAATGCTTTGCAAAGCAATTGTATATCGATGCAAATAACACTGGTTGTTGCATCTGGTTCTAAATCGTTTACTATTCAAAAAAAAATTTAAAATACTTTTTCAAATCAGACAAATTGTAGCTTATCTCAGTCTTTAAAGTGATTGCTTCCTTTCGCTGCCCTGCAGCATCTGCAGTTCTGTTACTCTGTGTCCCCTCAGATGTACTTGAGGCAGATATAAAAAGACACAACAACCTGAAAAGCAGTTTGTTGAAATGCAGATGAAGCTGCAAAGAATTCCAAAGTCATGTGGAATTATCCTCACAGGTACAATGTGAGCAATATAAACGTGCTTTCCCTGTAGTGGCCTTATGTCTGTTATTTTGCTGGCAGGTTCACCATCTGCCATAAGACGGAGGTGATTAAGAACACACTGAACCCAGTATGGCAGTCCTTCACCATCCCTGTTAGAGCGCTCTGCAATGGCGACTATGACAGGTGAGAAAACAGTCTTCACAAATCTGTTATATATTCAAATGGAACGTGAATAAAATATTATTCTGAGCTATTTAATTATTATTTAGACACTGACCAAACCTATAGGTGAAACATTAAAAAAGGGATCAATGTCAGTGCACGTGATTTTCACAGCTGTTCTCATAAGCAACATACGTAAGCACACTTAATTTGAGTCACAAGCAGACACTTATGACGTCATCTGTTGCTGGGGCAGTCAGAATAATGCCAGCAGTCGGTCTTGGTGTCCCAGGGACCAGCACTGGTGTTATTGAGACTGAATCAGTTTTCACACAGCGCTGTGCAATACATTTAAAGTTAAAGCTGTACTAAGCTGAAGGGCTGTGATGGCCACTTGCTGGTGGGTAATCACTGCATACAGAACTGCATGAAGAAGTGCACACAGTGCCACTTTTACAGTAGTTAATAGGAGGTATTATCCCTTTACTCATTCTAGTTGTATTTTAAAATCATATTTTGCATGTTTCGTAAGATTTGATTATTTCAAAGGAATCATTATAAAAATAAATTGTTTCATGTTCTGGTAAAGAGCAGATCTTCATAATTTATATTTTCTTTCTCTTTCAGGACTGTGAAGGTAGATGTCTATGACTGGGATCGAGATGGAAGGTAAAAGCATCTGTGGATGACTACTCACTACAGTTTCTTGATTCACATTGACGTCTCTCAAATGCCAGAAGGAAATTAAATCCTTTGTGTTTATTCTGTGGGTGAAAATTTGAAGAGTTTGGCAAACTGATTATGCCGCAAGGAGAGCGATCATGCAGATCGAATGGGAGATTGACAGGAGCAAAGATGGAGATGTGAATAGAGACAAAGACCTGACAATTTGGCTCAGATGATAAAATTTGTGTTCATGCCCGCTTCTCTGTGTGGGTGTTGTTTGTCTGCAGCCATGACTTCATTGGCGAGTTCACCACCAGCTACAGAGAGCTTTCTCGGGGGCAGAACCAGTTCAATGTCTATGAGGTAAGACACGACAACACGGGGGTGGTGTGTTGTTTTTTATTGCATTCGTCATATGAAGAACTCGTAACTCCAATTTAAGTGAAATTGGTTGGCTCTACGAAGAGAAAACTTTGCAACCCTCACAAAGGCTTACACAAATGAAGTTGTGAAGTATGGGTAATATTATAGGTGATAAAAAATATGTGCAGGAGAACACAAGCTGACAACATTTTGTAGCTATAATTCTTTCTGATCACACAAAGATTTCTTCTTTTGAGTAATTGCAGCTTTGACCCTATTAGCACACAAGTCAATACAAACACCAACAACATATAAATAAACTGTACACTCAATTCTTAGCAAAAATAATTTTAATTTGAGTTTGGAGGAAATGCAATAAGGACCAAATATAGTTGGGTAGGTGATGAACAAAATCATTAATTAAAAAAAACCCTTTAAGTTTAGTAAGTAATAATATTACTGTAGCATAATGAATTAAAAAAACCTGAGAGGTCTTTGATCAGCATGTGTAACAGAGAAGAGAGTTTACCAATTAGAGTTGTAATGATGATGAATGGATGAATAGTTTAATCGCATCACCTCTCACAGATCATTTTTATGTTGTGTGCACTCTATATACAAACAGCTGAATATAATATTGGATTCAATTCAGTGCTGCCAGTATTACCACATGTTGAATTATTCATGTTCATTATTAAACATCATTCCAGAGTATGAAATGGTTTTACAAGTAGCATCTAGATCACAAACTCTCCTTTCCCTATCATTGGCAGGTTTTAAATCCTAAGAAGAAAGGCAAAAAGAAGAAATATATCAATTCTGGAACTGTGAGTGACATTTCCTGTGTATTGATATTTTATGTATTTTTATATATATATATATATATATATATATTTACAGAGGTATCATCACCTCTTGCATCTGCTTCTGTCTCACTGACTGCTTTACTGTCTGGCCACCTGTTTGTCATTTTGTCTTCCTGTCTACCTGGCCCCGGTCCCATCTCCACCTGTCTTCTCTGTTTAACATTCTGTGTGTGTGTGTGATGATCTGTGTGTGTGTGTGTGTGTGTGTTCACCAGGTAACTCTGCTGTCCTTCAAAGTGGAGTCCGAGTATACCTTTGTGGATTTCATTCGAGGAGGGTGAGTGGAATAATAATTAGTCTCCTCTCACAGTGGGGTTGTCAATAGCCACCATTTGGATTGCTTGTGTGTGTGTGTGTGTGTGTGCGTGTGGATCTGAAGATACCAGATTGAATTTCCCTAAAGCTCTTTTGTGAACATCATACTGAATTCATATTGCCTCTGAAGTGGCAGATATTTGGGGAAGTTTGCATTGGTAGAGCTCATTTGTAAATATCTAATTTATTCAGTTAATTACTGGTTCCACTTGTTTTGCCTAATTAGACCTTAAAGATGGTGGAGGGAATACTGTCCCACCATACCAATTAGCCAGCGAACCAGTAAGCTGATTGCCTTGCAGTTCAGTGTGTCACTATGTGTTGGATAAACAGTATACATAAGTCTGATGCTCTTTTTTTGTTTTCCCTTTTACCCTCATTGTTTTCCACTCCATTTGCTATAGAACCCAACTGAACTTCACTGTGGCTATAGATTTCACAGCATCCAATGGTAAGTCACTGGCTGTACAGTATTTTAGACACATGATTCCTTTGCAGGTATTTCCATGTACTGTGAAATGCATGTGTGCCTTCCAGCCATTGCACTGGGAAATTCCTACAGACCAGATATGATCCCTCCAGATCGTTTCAATATTACATTAACATGATACAAAGCACTTACATTTTGCAGAACACCCATATAAGCTGCCAATGATGAATCAATTGTCTTATATAACCAATGGTAAATGAACAGTTTGACATTTTGGAAAATATGCACAATGTCAGTAGGCCTGCCTGGCGAGTTATAGTTCTAGTATGTAGAACTACTGAAAAACCAAAAATTGTAATTTTTAACCATATCAGACAAGGTTCTAAGGATGCCAGTGTTTGTTGGTCTGTCTGTCAGTCTACTACAGTTCAGACTAAAATGTTTCAGGACCTATTAGATAGACTTGATCCACCAGCATATCAAAGTTTCAGGATGATTCCCTTAGTTTTTGTCTAGCGCCACCATGAGGTCAATTTCAATTGTTCCAATACTTTGGTTTATGACCAAATACCAGCAACACTACTGACATTCCCAACAGCCTCACATGCACTAATTATTAGTGCTAATTAACAAATGCTATGGGCTGTAAACATTATATCTGCTTTTTATCTGTTTACAATACAATTAAATACAATAACTTTGATATTATCTTCTTATTGTCTATTGTCTTCTTTTTTCATTAAACATAATCCATCAATTACACTGTGCAAAGACATTAGGACATTATACTGCATATATAAACTGCATATGCTTTAATGTTTTAATCTGAATGTGATAAGGAAATCAGTAATATATTAGTTTGTTAATCAGTGGTTAAATACTGGATACTCTGGTAAACATACTTCTTTCCAATATCTAGGACACCAGAAGAGTACTACCAGCTATAGCACCTTGATAGTGATGATTTAGAAATTTAACACCCGAATTGTGAATGTGCAAATAAGGTGTATTTCACAAAATGTGTGGAGCACTATTGACACTCACCAGGAAAATAATTAGTTCTCAGTATAGTGACACAGAATGTAGCAATTTTATTGAATATTATTTGCAAGGTTAAAGTCATACATTAATAAACTAAGTCGGTGTTGTTCAACAGATGAGGACCTCAAAGATGACGGCCATGTAGTGTTAGCATACCACTGCCTCTAGTCTCACTAGTAGACCAACACAGCTTTAGTTTTTTTGTTTTCACATATTGGAGATAGGAATGTTTTTTTTACCTGTAAAGCCCTTTCCCCTTTGTCATGTAACATGACCTTCAGTCATGCATGTGCTTATGACGATGAGAGCACTGCTGTCTTAAATAGATGTTACATTTAGCCTCTTTTTTCACATTGTGGAAAGTGCACTGAACTATGCAAGGTGCACAGAGCTGTGAGTGTGTTAGGTATTTTCATGGCCCGAAGTATGCGGTACACCTGCGGCACAGTCGGAAGTTAGATGTGATTACCAGGAATATGTTGTTGGCAGGCGTCTATCATGGCTAATCAAATCATCTCCCTCCCTTCAACCTCTAAAAGTGGGGCAGTGGTTTCATAATGGTGGAGAAAATCCAGACCAGATCATCTCAAGGGATTCAGGGTTGACTATGTGTTTATTTGTGCAATAATTTTTCTGCTTAAAATATCAAGTCAGTTGTGAGACATTAACATGATTCTATAAATTGATATCTTCCATAATAATCCTGTTATGTGATTCTTTGATGTTCTTAGCAATAAAAACATATTTTTCCCTTCCTGCAATTATCAAATATACTCTTACAGCTGCAATGCTTGATCTAGTTCATCACATCTACTTCTAAAAATTAAATTACAAATGCTAATTCTACACACTACTATTGGGAAACCAAACTGCAAGATGAAGCATATGTTCCTCTGTTTTCCACTGGTGATATATTGTTTCTATTCTCACAGGTGAAAAAACAGTAAAAGAGAGGGAGGGTGACATACATACATACTATCATTCACTTTACTGTGTTGCATGTGCGTCTTTTTTTAAGGAAACCCATCCCAGCCCACCTCCCTCCACTATATGAGCCCATACCAGATGAATGCATATGCCATGGCCCTGAAAGCAGTGGGAGAGATTATCCAGGACTACGACAGCGACAAGCTCTTTCCTGCCTATGGCTTTGGTGCTAAACTACCCCCTGATGGCAAAATCTCCCACGCCTTCCCGCTGGTAAGACACACACATCCATACGTGCACACACACACACACACACACAAGAATGAAGTCTGCAAACACCCATAGGAGGTGTGGTTTGGACCAGAAGTTGAGTGGCTCATCTGCCTACCAGCAGGAGTCTCCCAGTATCCCCTACACTTTGTCCTTGTAGCCTCTTGAAGGCTGAGATCCACAAATCAGAAATGAGCAGAGTCCAAGTTATTCTAAAACCCAGTTTCTACTTGTGTTACGATACTAGTTAACTAGAATCACTGACAAATATGGTGACAAAAATAAATAGATAATAATGCACCAGTGAAGATTCTCAGTCCAATTGCTATGACTCAACTTCCGGATAAGATAATAATGTGACAAGTTATGGGGAGACATAGATATTCAGCCAGGTATCTGCATCTGTATCAAATAGCACTATCAAGTTGCATTATGTTAATTGTAGGAGCTTGCCCCATAATAGAGATACTTTACAGAAGTTCAATACTTAAATCACTGTAGTCTTAAATCCCTCCTAATGCTGCTCTTTGGTCCTGACCCGTCTATGAACTTCCCTACTTAGTGTATTTGCCTGAACTTGTCAATTGTATAAGAGTTATAGATATTATTCTCTGAAGAGCCCTATGCACCCACAAGTAGAGTTAAAAATATACCCAGTTGTTTTAATACTATATTGCTTGTGCTGTAGAACAGAAAAAAGGAACATTTATTTGGGGTCTCAATTTTTTATAAAATTGTCTAAAGTAATCTAAAATATCATCTTCAAAAATCTTAATGTCATATTGACAATAAACGGAGAATAATGAACCTGTAAGTGTTTATACACTATATGTCTGTATGTAAACGGTGCACTTCATATATCCTGTATGCTGTCTGTTGCAGAATGGTGACAGTGAAAATTCAAACTGTGTAGGAATAGAAGGGGTTCTGGAGGCTTATTTCCAGAGCCTGAGGACAGTGCAGCTGTATGGACCCACTAATTTTGCACCTGTTATCAACAAAGTGGCAAAGTAAGTTTTGTAATGTGTGTATGCTATACATATGTATGCTAATAATAACTTATAATCAGTTTGTTTCTTCCTCATAGTGTGGCACCAGAAAAAAAAATGAGCAGGAATGTAAGTTGTATAGGAAGAAGGTTGAATTTCAATTAACTCCAGCGAGGTTTCTGTTGTGCAAGATGCAACTGCACTGCACTGTCAATATAGCACATCTGCAATCGGTGACTGTAAACTGACACGGTTTCGATAGGCAAGCTGATTCATCCCTGTAGAACAATAAAAAACTTTAAATATACTACAAGGGCACACATGTACACATATACCTGTATGCTTGCATGAAAAAGGCACAAAAAGATTATGGGTTTATTTATTTCTGTTGTATTTGATTAGGATTTCAAATTGCTCTATAATAATATTAAGGGTTATTATTACCAAAAATATGTACATGTTCATAGGTTGTTTTTATTTCGTTCAGTGGCTGTTACCAGTCAGGCAGTACTCCACCTCTTAGTTAACTCACTAGGCTGTTCATCATTATTCATCATCTGATGTCATATTTACAGTAATAAACGTGGCATATACCAGCTTTAGGCACAAATACAACTGGGTTAGTTTTAGGGAAATACTCTGTTTTGGATTAAGTAAGTACTCACTCAAGTAACATTGGCTAACATTAGCTTTTTCCCATTTCAAAGTCCTGTGTTTTGTTGCCCACCCAGTGCAACCTCATTCTTACATGGACTTAGTTGGGGTCTATTTGACATGAATGTTGCTCTTGCTATACTTACCTTGCCTGCTGTACACTGTAGGTGTATGTTTTTTGAATAACATGTCATGATGTGCACCTCTGGCCTACTCCCAGATGCAGTTTACCCCCACGGAAGCATAATTAGGAATCTTAGAAATCTTAACTTTAGGGGGTTTATGACATTCAAATTGTCTGAAATGTACTTTTGTGTTGGAAAAGCAATGCTGTGTATATAATGTAAGGACTACTGTGTGAAATACAGGTAGAAATGACTGCATAAAATACTGTCAAAAATGAACCAAGACCATGGATGAGATGATGTATCTGCTTAACTATGGCACATAGGACAAAAGATCTCAGGAGAGACCGCAAGAGTAATTAACATAGCATAACAAACATTTTCCTTGTATACTGTACAACATCACCATCACATGACATTTTAGAGGCGTAAAAGAGAGAGCCTGACCAATTGAAAACTGTTGCAATGAAAACAGCCTAAATTAAGTTTGTTATGTAAATCATTCCATGCCCATGATACATAGTATGAATATGCAGTTTACCCTAATTTAGAACAAGATGAATATTCACATATTAAGCCATTAAGGTGTCAGTGTGTCAGTAAGGTTCGTCAAGTTAACATGTAATTTAACCTGATGACTTAATGATCTAATACTCCAAATTAAATGGAGACAAATGGATGTTGATGATGTTTACCATTTGGCATCAATATCAACACTAAAGGTACCCTTTGGCATCACTATTTTACGCACCAGGTGCATCATCTCTTGGTGCTATGGACATGACGGCCGCTGCCTGCTAGTGTGAGGGTTAGGCACAAAAAATTCAGGGTTACGCTAAGTTAAAAGATAAAAGAAGTACTTCCTGGTCTTGTTAGAACACATAGTTTCTCACAAAATTGACATCCCCATGCATCATACAATGATGCTTCCCTCGTGGCATCTCCATAACGACGTTAAAGGTTAAAGGTATTGACAACCTTTCAAGGTTGTCAATGTGAGTCTGAAAGGTTAATTTATCATTCATACATATTCTAAGATAACTTTATGAATAGACCTTATCTCATTGATTTTCATCTAGTGTTTAATCAGTAATTTTATTTACCCACTGTACACTGTACTGTAAGTGAGGTCTCGTGTGCATTCTAAGGTCATTTCAAAAATTTTAAAGGAGGGCAATTTGGAGGTCAGTATCAGTCTGACTTAGATAGTGGGCAACTGTATAGATTACTGTCTGCATACAAATTAATCTGACTGTTGCATCATAATAATGAATAAAATGGAAACACTACACGTGTCGTGCCATTTCCATTCTAGTTGTACAGCTGCTTTTTAGGACTACAGCTATTACCATAAACTCTAGTCTGTTGCTGTAACTCCATCGTGTCCCAACTCAAAACCAGACGTGCGTCACTGAGAATATAGTTTTCTTTCAGAACATTTGAGTCTATAAATGATTCATACATTTTAGGCCAAAATTGAATATTTTGAAATGAGTGTAAACTCTCTCAATAAACTTCCTGACTGATAGAAAGCAGCAAGTGAGACCGGGGAAGATCACATTCAGCACACAAACACTCAACATTAGTGCCCTACAGGGATGAATCCCCCTGTGTTATGGTGGAAGGGAGATGAACAGAATAAAATTTGAAGCCATTGGTTAGTTAAAGGAATGAACTGATTGATCTATTTGTCTATTTTTGCACCTTAAACTTTATGCTATAGGATGACGGTGTGCGTGTTATCACCTCTATGTTCTCGTGTGTTTATTTCAGTGGTTGATCTTTGTGCTACCTCTACGCCTCTTGCTGCTTCACAGTGGTGTCAAACATGGGGTGGAATAAAAAAAAGAAAACAAAAGCATGAAGTTACCTGAGGCAGCAGAATCCTTAGATTTTTGTTAATACAATTTGTCATATTGTCATATACTGTAGTTTTAAATCCCATACACATATACTGTACATACTGTAGATACACACACAGAAAACATAGAGTCACAGTTGAATGTCGTGTTCAGCCACATATAGCAGCTAAGTCAGTGGTTTTAAATTCTGTCTCCAACTACTACACAGTTACGGCAGGTGAAAGACACGCAAAGGGACAAACAAACACCTACATGTTGAACTAATACTCCAAACTCATCTGGCATCATATCAAGCCAGGGCTGATATTGTTCACTTGTTTTTCTCAGTTAAAACCCAGTGTTGAACAGAGAAAAAGCAGGGTCACACTGTGTTTTTCTCATGCTGTGTTTTTGCCACTTGTTATTTTTTGAAGGGTCACTCTGTTGCTCAAGGTTGTAGTTTTAGGTGATAAATAACTCAGTGCTCTGGTGTGGAAACAGCATCATAGAACAAAGGTGTTACCACAGTGTGTAGGAGTAGATCAAATCCATTTTTTTCTTTTTATGTTACTTTGCATCAAATCTCTCAACAAATCTCAACAGTTGAATCTCTATGAATCTGTAATTACTTTCTGGTGAGACTATAGTTTGTAACTTTCATTTATATGGGGGTCACTATGGGGTCACAACAGTTTGCTAATAAATTAGCCATAATAATATTTCAGTCATACCAGACCAAAAAAGGTGGTAATGACAAAACATCTGAGTGGTTAGGATGACATATGTGTTCATTATTAACATGATTTTAATGTAAATTTAGGTTATAAAAAGGCATTTATTTTCATTGCTACAGATTCACTGTAGTTAAAGTGGAAGAAGCTGTATTAAAAATACATGATTATCTTCATATATTTATTTATTAGTTCTACATCCTAACAAAAAGTCACATAAAATCACACGTAAAGTTCAATCACAAATCTTTTTTCATTTCAATGTGATCTATTTTCATGCTTTTGTATTACAGTCAGTAAAAGAACACTAGGTTATGACTGTAGATAGTATGCCTGTTAGCTAAGCATATGCACCTTACTTTAGGGGAAAAAAGCGTCTTCTTGTGATTTTGTATTTTTAAAGATGGATAAAGGCACAAAATTCTGAAATCCTTCAGCAAGTAATCTTGTAGTAATTTAGTGTTGCAAAAATCATGTGCAAAAATCATAAGCTTGACAGACCCGACAAAAAAAAACTAATCGGGGATTGGACCATTCCTGTTTGAGGAAGGGGTTTGCCCGAGGGTCAATCATGGTCACAGACATTACCAAAAAGCCATCATACTAGCTGAATTACACTTCAACCTTGCTAAAACAATCTTTAATATAATCCAATTTTCTTTTGGGATCCAATTTCCATCAAAACTCTGTTTCTTTGTCATCATCAATTGAGAAAATTTGCAACAATTTTGCAACAGTTTTTCATCGACAGTTCATAAAGATTTGTACTATATATTGTACAGTACTGTATAACTATTGTACTAT
>JAUMHL010000028.1:4797205-4819143 GCA_032362345.1 Sandelia bainsii
ATCCAATTTTCTTTTGGGATCCAATTTCCATCAAAACTCTGTTTCTTTGTCATCATCAATTGAGAAAATTTGCAACAGTTTTTCATCGACAGTTCATAAAGATTTGTACTATATATTGTACAGTACTGTATAACTATTGTACTATGTGCACTTAACAAATAAATGTGCATAATGTAGGCTATGTGTAGGCTATAATTACAAAACAGTATACTGTATTGGATGGGTAGAGTTTCTAGTGTTTCCTTTTGGGGTGGAATTATATAAATTAGATGACTTTCTCCATACTGTACTTCTGGGAACAACGCAATGGCAGTTTTGTGGACTCCAGTGACTACATTATACCGAAGATGAATCGTATAATATTTTAGGCTAACATGGAGGTGCACTATGTGTTTAGTTTACTCAGGTGCATAAGCAGAATGCTACTCCTAACCTGGATATTTATGTGTGTTTATAGTGCTATGAAAAAGTATTTGTCCCCTTCCTGATTTTTAATTTTTTTGTATATTTGTCACATATAAATGATTCAGATGGTCAAACAAATTTTAATATTACATAAAGATAACTTGAGTAGAAAGAAAATACAATTTAATTTAAAAAAAATTTTTTTATACCTAATAACTGGTCAATAGGCCAAAATTCCTCTACATCAAGGTGTAAGACTCATTGCCAGTTATCGCAAACACTTGATTGCAGTTGTTGCCATCATGGGTGGCACAACCAGTTATTGGGTTTAGGGGGCAATTACTTATTCACATAGGGCCAGGCAGGTTTATTTGATCTGAATCATTTAAGTGTGACAAATTAGCAAAAAAGAAATCAGGAAGGGCGCAAATACTTTTTCACAGCACTGTATTTGTGTGTGCATGTGTGTCTGTGCACATTCCCCAGCTGTGCAGCAGAGATTACAGATGGCTCTCAGTATTTTGTCCTGTTGATGATCACAGATGGAGTGATATCTGACATGGTCCAGACCAAAGAGGCAGTGGTCAATGTGAGTAAACAAACACAAACACACACACACAGACTCCACGCATACACACATGCATTTGTACAAATACACGCAGGGATTGAAGGATAGCAGGTTTATTTCCCTCAGTTATTTCTGCTACTGATGTTTATCAGTCTGTGAACAGTAAAACCTCAGGGGAAAAATACAAATAACACAACTCAAATTTCCTCTTCAAGATTCAAGTCAGGGACAAGGGACAACTGTGTGTCTTTCAGTTGTTTCAATAACCTGTCAAATTAATGTTTGAGAAGTGTCTGACACAATTAGGTTGGTTCTGACGGATTTCTCACTTGGCAGGCAGTGCACAATGTTGAAAGTGAATTATTTCTTATGTTCTCTCTACTGATTACCAAACCTGTACACTGTAAAATGAATATGGTCTCAAATATTTGCTGGAAGTCCTCAAAATAGTACTATTCTTTGTTAAGTATTCTCCAGGTGAACAACTTATGAATTTCTGTTAAGGAGAGTTAAGCTTTGGAAATTTATGGTAATGTTGATTTCCTATTATTTCTTAGAGGTAAGCAGAGGGATGGGTCAGGTTATTGTCTCGCCATTAAAATAAGATAAAAATGTGTAACACCACTGAAAAACACCATCTGTAATGCCAAAATAATTTAAATGATATCACAGATGTATACCCAAAGCTTATACATGCTTTAATGCATCTAATGAATCAACAGAAATTTGTTTTCTCCTGTCACCTGTGCAGGCAGCATCACTTCCCATGTCTATAATCATCGTAGGTGTTGGACCTGCTGAGTTTGATGGTGAGTGTTAGTAGTAGGTCTTTGTATATATATTTTTTAATTTCAACATTAGTAAACTTGACAGAGTAGAGGAAGGTCACACTCAGTGACAAGAAATCACTTTAGTTACTAAGTGTTTTCACTCATCCAGCTTTCATCAGTATCACAATCACGTACTGTAGATGCCTCTTAAATAGATGTGATCTACTTTATGGAAACGGGCACCTCTCTGGCATAGCAATCAGCTACATAACAACAAAAAAGCATCCAGCATTGGAACAAGGTGTAAAGTAGTTAATGTTAATATGCATTTTAATCATAAACAGATCACACATCAGTTCATCACACTGTTTATCACACACATCAATTATGACGTATTGCCAGTGTGCATTGTGGTGGACAGAGGTCAGCATGGAAAAATGTACTGTAATGGACTATGATGGACGGGTGTCAGTACACACAGTGCATCGCAGTTTGCAACATTTGGGGCTGAGTATCGGGCATGTGTAAAAAAAAAAATGTGATGCAGTCAGAACCTGAGCGGAAAACAAAAGACAACAAACAGGGATGCTTGCCGTATAAAAGCCAACCGTCATTTTCTCCTCATGGAGTATAAACGAAGGACAGCAGCAGCATGTAGCCTATTCAGGCCTATTAGCTCCCACATTAGGACAGCTAACACTAGGACCGTAGGTTGTCCGGATGTTTTGAAAATAACAGGAAGTTGGAGTCTTACGTCACAACATACGTATGTACTCCGAAAGAAATTCGATAATGGACTGAAACATGTTTTTACAAATTTCTTGTAAAAGAAAGAAACCACTGGTGTACTAAGTAACATACACAGGACAGGCAGCCAATACACAATAAAGGCTCATCTGTGAGGTAGGACTGGCTTGGGCTCGTATGGCTGATTCTGCCATGCTCTGTGCAACTCTTCAGGTATTAGTCATTATCAAGTTACAGTAATTATGAATGTTGCAAAACTTACTGTATAAAGTTTTATGGGTATATACACAAACAGAAGCATTCTGTTTTGACAAATCACAAACTTGCCTCAAGGGGATTTACAACCCGCAAAACACCCCCCTCTGTCTTGACACTTGAATCAAGATGTAAAGCAAAAGATGTATCTTGAATCTTCATCTTCTGAAGCAATCAGTGATGTCTGGGCAAGATGACAACCAAGAATAAATTGGCGTCTACTGGAGAGATAGCCACTTGCTGAACTCCAGGATATTCTGAAGAAGACCTTTGCAGAGCGGAGTGGCAAAGGAAATGTTGGAAGGAGAGACCCAAGATGCAAGCACCGTTAATCAAGAACTCCTTTTCTTCACCTAGAAGCTGGTTGGTGACACAAGGGGTGGCCAACTTGAGAGCTCACTGGAGGAAATTAACACCTATCTCCACAACACTCTAAGTGACTTGGCCAAACAGTTGGAACAGAGCTCTAAGGCCAGACCCCCCATGAGTTCTGCGTTCAACTACAAGGAACCCAGCTGGAAAGAGATTCAAGCAGTTGCAAAGGCACCTAGATCAGCCTCTGGCCCAGGGCCTAGTGGAGAAGGGTGCAGCGAAAGGTCTCTTGGTCAGACTTCTGGTGGTCTGACGCCAATCACATCAGTTTTCTAGTCCAGGCAGTGTATGAGACTTTACCAAGCCCCACTAACCACCACACTTGTGGTCAGCGTGGACATCTTGTACCCAGCGTGGTGGGAGAGGGACCTTGCAGCACCTTCTCAGCAGCTTCCCAATGGCCCTGGCCGATGGCTGCTACCACTGGCACCATGACCAGGTACTCAAAGCATTTGCTGAAGTGGTTTCAAGCTCCCTGAGCACATCATCTGCACCACACTCTAACTCGATTTAGTAACATCCACGGCTCCACTAAGCAAGTCATTGTGTGCCTAGGGAAGGCCCAAGTGAGGAAACTTACTAATATCAAGTCCTGGTGGAGTAGTGCCCAAAGCAGGGTGGCGGACACACTGTGACACCATTTAAATGGGCTTTGCAGGCCGCTCTCTGTGCAAAGCCTTGTCCAAGCTGGGAGTGAATAGAGCAGCAAAGAGGGGAGTCATACACTCCATCACTGAGGCCGCAGAGAGAGCCACAAGGTGGCTTTGGTTAAAGGGGACACCCCTGGGTTGTTGCTGCTGGGATGCCAGCCGGGACTTGATCAACCCCAGCTGGGTCACCTGGGTGAGGGGGTCTGTCGTTGAAAGACCCAAAACTTCTGAGGACCCCAGGTACATCACTGACAATGCATCCCAGCGCATCACAAAGATGTATCTTAAATTCAAATCAGATAAGGAAAAACAGAGCAGCAAAGCAGATTTACATTATCACAATAATTATTATGACCAGAATGACAAGATTTTAAATATTATAGACATGATAGTATGTATTATGTATGTATGTGTGGGAGTATGGTCAGGGAAGATATTGAGCAATGTCCAGGTTTGCTATACAACCTCTCTAAAATGATGACCTGAAAAGAGGGAAGAAAGGCACAATCAGACAGGGGAAAGAATGGATGATGCTCACTTTTCTTTGTATTAACTTCTTCCTTGTTCCAGTGCTGGGTGCTCATTTGTTGTTATATAGTTAATTGCTTTGCCAGATTGAATGCAAATTACCATAAAGTGGATCATCCCTGTGTTTATAAGTCATCTCTTAAATGCTGAGCAGAGTTTGATATGACATCAAGGAGCGTGCACCGAGAACATGTGAAATCTAATCTGTTTTAATGGAATTCAGTAACCTTGGAATAGCAAAGGCACAAATATGTTCTGTGAAAGGGAGTATTTGACTTTGACCTTGACATTGACCTGATTTGAAGGGAGTCAGCAATGGTTACTGAGCAAAAAAGAAACCACTATAGCAGCTGTATTGTAATTGCCTCTTCATACACACTAGTATGCAGTTCCCCTTCCTGGGAAAATTGCTACAGAAAGTCAATAGAGTCGAGTGTGTAGCCATCTTACAACTCACAGATCAATGAATTACTTTTCTTTGGGGATTCTTTGTGAGGCTGTTACTGCTCAGCAGTGTGTGACGACTTAACACATCATGATTGTGTTTGATGGCTCATCTTTTTCCACTCATTTAAGCAATTGAAAGGTTGGAAAAAAACTCAGGTGTGTTTGGAGGTCACAACATCAAAATGGCTTAAAGGTTCTTCGCGACGTGTACATGTGTACATCTTTCTGTCGTTGTGCAGTCAAACATTAATTCAGAATAATCGTTATAAAGACTGTTTGGCATTGTGAGAACATGTTCTCCTCAAAGTATTGTTTAACTAAACCGGATTGAGTGTAATTTAAGGGCTAAGACCTGGTCTAGGGTAGAGGTTAGAATTAGTCTACATTTTGTTTAGGGTTAGGAGTTTAATTGTGATGGTTAAGGTTCAATTAAGTGGCTTTGGAATTCAATACCACAATGTGAGTGGCCTTACGGCTGTAGACATACAAACGTGTGTGCATAACATATTGCCTCTGTTGCTCTGTCTTGAGTCTGCATACTTTCAGTGTTTTCATGATGTCACTTTCAGTATTGTGCTCTCCATCCTATTTTCTATTAGTTCTGTGTGAATCTGTTTGCTTGTTTGGCCTCATTTTGTACACCTCCACCTTTCCATAGCTTTGCTGCACATCCTGCAAATGCCAAATATACAGTGTTTTTCAGGTGCTGGTTTGAAGACCCCTCAGAATGACATCTCCATCGGAGCGTAACTTTGGAGCAAGCACCTCCTCCTATATAGTTGAAATGGCTGTGTGAAAGTGCTCATGTAGCTAAACACTTAAGCTATTGAGCTTTCGCCATGAGTGGTCAAAGTAATTTAAATATTCTGACCTGTAGTGTGATTGTGCATCATTTAGCTGGAGATATGACATTTTTGGTACAGAAAGTGTTCCAACCATTCTGCTCTGAATACCTGTTCTTACCCGTATACTGTGTTTCCACTTCAGCAATTACATTATGAAAATATAAAAGAACACCTTGTTCCTTCTCCCTCAGTGGTTTCAGTATTGAGTCATACTCTCTGTGTCACCTTCTCTTTTTAGCTATGGAGGAACTGGATGGTGATGAGGTGAGAGTATCCTCCAGAGGACGTCTTGCTGAGAGAGACATTGTACAGGTACTCATCATAATTCTATTTAACTTCGCAGGTTAGGTGTGAGCATGTTTCTGTCAACAGCAGCACTAGGGGGGAGTTATCCCCAGAGGAGGAGAGCTTACATTCATAACACACACTCAAATACATGCTGGTGATAGGTCACTTTGCCTCAATATTAAATTGCTCATCCACAGCATGGTGGGCCACTCAACAGCTCCAGTGTTCACCTGTCTAATATAAGCAATGTGAAAGGGTCAGTGTTAACTCACTCAATCCTACATTTTTCTCAGATATGTGCAGTACCTACATGAAATATGGCCCTTAGGCAGGTATAGTGCATGTAATATATAATGTCTATAATGTAAATTCATTTTGTAATGTTAACATAAACTTAACTTGTAAACTTGTCAAATTCACACATTACAATCACAGAATTAATTGATCAACTTAAAAAATGAGCCAATTAATGTAATTCAATCTACATTAATAGGAAGATGTCATAAATAGTTTAGGTTCATCCAAGTCACATCATGTTGGATACGTCTCTGACTGCCCATGTCATACTGTTTGCTGAGTTATTTAAGTTTTCAACAGTACTTCCTGTGTTGTGGGAATTGTCCCTCAACAGACAGTTGAGTGGATTTTTTTTTCTTTTTTTCTGATGAAAGTGGCTTGTTATTATAGTGTTTTTTTAAGTAATTGTAGATTGTCAAACACCTCTATATTCACATATTTGCCTAATACATCCAAATCTTCTCTGGTTCATCCTTAAATATCCATCTGCGAGAATGTCTTTTTTATGGAACCACCCTTTGTGCTGGTATATGAGAGCAGTGCAAACAGGAGAATAGCGCCTCGTTCAGTATTGCAAACGATGAGGTATCACGTGAACAGGTGACGTCACATGAAAAAACCTCAGTATACACTCTCTCAGTTGTTGTACTAGTCAGAATCAAGTGGCCAACAAAAGTACTTATTTATGTGATTATTTCATTAAGATTTACAAAAGAGATGTACCAAAATATGTATTTTTAAGTAAACTAATAATTCTGTGGCCTTGACTTTATTCTCACTTGAAACCAGGGCATTAGTAACTATAGTCACATGGTTATTTACAATAAACAATTCAAACACAAAATGATTATTTATTATGCATGAATATGTGCTTAGAAACTCTTACAAAGTAAATGTATATCCCAAATAATAGAAAACACTGTATTAAAGAAGAGGCTGAATAAAGCAGAAACATTTGCTTACTGAATCACCACACATCTTTTCTTTATCGTTTCTAAGCTCAACACGAAAGAACTGCTCTACCTTTTAAACTAATTTTAATTATTAAATTATTGTTGTGTTGTTCTGATAAAGCCAGATCTGGCAAGAGTAAATAGAAATTTTAGAGAACCACTTAGAGATATGAGAACACAAATAGGAAGCACATACAATGGCCTCGGATAACAATGTGCTATTGAATTTTTGTATAGTAGCGCAGGAGATTGGTCAGTCAGCGGACACAGCATGCAATGATAAATGAGTGCTTACAATGATAAATGGATGGTGACCAGACATTGAGAGGCGCCGTGGGAGTATAGAAGACTACAGTCTCAAAGTGGCAGTGGCTGTCTAGAAACATAAGTATCACATAAAGAAATTAATTGTTTACTAATAAAAACCTGAAGTAATATGTACTTTAAGTAGCTTGACTGTCCACCAAGTTAACAGCATGATAATGTATGCGTTCATGCCTGCATTGATATTACTGTAGTGTTTTCACAGTCCTGTTCCTCCACTTTGTTTCACTAACAGCAGTAATCACATTTGCATGCACACAGTAATCCTTTGATCGCCTTTAACTGTATAATGACAATAATTTAATCAGCATGTTTACACTTGTAGCAGGAAAAAAAACAAAGTTCAACCACTTTACAATGCCAAGCCTACTTATTGTTAGTGAGTCTACATTACATGCAACTGCCTTCACTGCAGCAACATTGATTATTTTCCTCATGATAAATAAAAGTTATATTTCTCAGATTACCCTTAAAGTATTTTGACTTATATTTAGTGGCAACCTGGCAAGTACCAGGTAGGCAGTGTTGACTGCTTACAACTACACTTTAGTTGCATGTGAGTACTTTGTTCAGGTAGAGGTGTGTGTTTGTGTGTAATTGCAATTCTAACATCTACATTTACAGTAAGTTATAATAACTCGGGGTAATAGCTTGAGTGTGCTGCACAAGATATCAGCTAGGTGGCAGGTTATTTTGACATATCACCTCTTTCAAACGTGTACCTCACAGCACACTTGATAGATATAGGTTTTGTTTCTAAATGTCAGCATCTTAGTTATGGTTCCATAATTTATTGATGTAATGAGCTTTTCGACCACAACTGGTCTTTTTCAAGGTAAAAACGTTATATCAATACATGGAACCTTAGTGTGCGGCCATCTGTTTCATGGTTTGTAGCAAGTTGATTTTTGTTGTGCATTCATTTGACTTATCTTTTTTACTAAATCAGTGTCTTAGTCATTTTACGTAAAAGTCATGACAACACAGTGAATATAAATTGTCATTAGTTTAGCATAAATTCTAAAGCAGCACAAGGTTAAATACACAGGAATAGATTAAATGCATCACTATATAACCACAAAAAAGGATACAATAAACCTTGAAAAAAGTGAATAATTATGTTTTAAAGTTGGGATTCTTAAAGCACACCTACATCTATGAATGACAAGGTCTGCGGTTGAGTTTCATTGTGGGTAATGTAGGTGCCAGAAATACAGAAGAAGAATGTTTGGAATAAAAAATATATAATATATTATGTTATCAGGAGTCCAATGCTGAGGACCACTACATGCTGCTTATGACAGATAAGACAATCACCTGCCTCCACAAGCCTCCACAATTACGTCAGTGGAGCTGGGGGGCAAGCCCAGCTCTGTGGTTGTGACTCCTTTGTTATTGATTGCATTATTGGTCAGAGGGAACACCAACCCAACAATTCCTTTGCCTCCACCATGCAAAATGCAACAATATTAAGATAAAGCACATAAGACCAAACATAACAGAAAAATAAACATAAAAATGAATAAAACCCAAAACATGTGTTGTAGAGTGTTTGCATACAGAAACTGGAAAAGTTTAAATTGAAACCTGCTCTGTTTTCTATAAGGGTACAACTGAATATTTTATCAGAATATCTAAATGTGAGGCAGAACAATCAATTTGAACAAAAATTTAAATAATTCTTAGTGCACCTTCGAATCTACATGTAATTATCATGTCTTATTCCCAAAGAAAAAAATAATACTTTGCTGAACCTTGAAACACCATAAATGAGACAATTAATAAGTAGGTTTGTGACCGAAGTTCAGCAGCTCAGTCTCTGGACTGGTAAGATTATATCTGAGTGGGACAAGTGCAATAGCACCCTGCCCCTTAATCATAAACACCACTATGAGTCTTAAAGTAAGGTCCTTAACCCTATTAATCCATAACTACTCCAGTGAAGCTGAAGCTTTGGACAGCTTCCAGGTGTGAATAGATCACCCTACCCAACTACCCTGGATCAATAGACGTTTAAAAAAGTCATGGTGTTGAGGAGATTCTTAAATTTTTTATTGTATGAAGCAAAAGATGCAGATAAATTCTCTGCATAATACCATTACCTCGTGCAACCAGGATAATTGTGGCAACAACCATCCCTATATTTTCAACTTTACTCTATGTAAACTGCACAAATGCAACTGTGAATATCCAGCATTTAATCATTAAACTATTATATAAAAGTAATCTCTTGCTGACTTGTGCACTGCAGCACATTATAAAGTATAAAGCAGAAATCATTATGAAAGATTAAACTAGTTATAAAATGTATGGATTCACTCTGAGAACAGAAAATAAATGTCATGGTCATTAATTAAGGCTCAAAATACATGAGAAGTTTTAAAATCTGTCAGTGATGCAACCTGTGAGAGAAGTGAGAACATGCTACTAGCTCAATATTATCAGAATTTATTGAAACAAGGTCAACAACTATCATCTATATTCAGTACATTACAGCAAAACAAATTACTTCCATTTTTTTTCCAGTTTGTTCCATTTAGAGATTACATCGACAGATCTGGCAACCAGGTTCTCAGCATGGCTCGGCTGGCTAAAGACGTCCTCGCTGAGATCCCTGACCAGGTGGTGTCCTTTATGAAAAGCCGAGGAATTGAACCACGACCGACCCTCTCATCCTCCCCGATACCGGAGGTACACCAGCATATGTGACCCCAAAACAGCCACGGTCGCTCTTCTCAGCCTCTCCACTCTGACTCACTCGCTTTCTTTCTTCCGTCATGTGCTTATCTATGCTCACCTCCTGTATAATAATCTGTCACTCAAAAGGCGCAGAAGGTTTGACCAGTAACTCTTGAGCAGCCCTCTTCCTCTCTTATCACCGGGTGAAACTAAACGGTGCATCACACCAATGCAACGGCAGGTCATCCCTGACTCACCTGCTGCTGATCCTCATTTTCTCCTCTCTTACTCACCTTGTTATATGGCAACACTTTTCATTTACTGTATGAAAGAACAGTGTGACTGAACCATGACGGTTTCTCTCCTTCCCACTGAGTTAGATATGTGTCTTTGTCCCCAGCAGCACTGACACTTCTCACATTTGGCTCAAGTTAAATTACGATGCTTCCTAAATCAAAGCAGATCCATTTATTAGCAATATATGCCAACTTGGATCAGCTGCTTTATGGGGGGTTTTGGCCACAGTGTGACTGTATAATTCATTTGGCATATTCTTCGCCATGAGGACAGGTGTTTCTGATTTATACTTTACTGTTGTCATTAACATTGAGAACTACCTAACCTCTTGGAAGTGAAATAGAGGGTGCCAAGCAATTAGTTTAACCCAAACAGACAATGTAGAAATTAGAATGAAGGGAAACCTGTTGAGTTTCTCACATCAATGTCATACAGACAGTAGCAGAGAAGTGTTGGCAGGTTTAGGGGGGGGAGTTCCGGTGGCATGTTCATTATTACCAGTCACACACATGCATTTACCTCTGTCTGCCATGCCACACCCACCCTCCTTTTGCCCAGCGTGGGCTGAGGCTGGGTGCAGATTTCCCCCTCCACTCCCCTGCTGTTAGAGAAATGCCAGTCTCTCCAGCTGCCCTGCAGAGAGGTGGAGGAGGAGGGAGGGAAGAAGGAAGAAAAAAAAAAGAGAGACAGAGAAGAGGTATGAAGGTGCAAGAGAGTGAGGGAGGGAGAAGTGGAAAGAAACAAATTAAGGCCAAGTCTAAAAGAGAAGAGAGAGAGATGGGTGCAGGCAAGAAGAAAACATCCTGAGATTTTTTTTTTTGATGCCAGAAGGTAAAGAAAAATGGGTGAAACAGATGGTGGCAGATGAGAGTTTGTGATAGCACCAAAAGGGAATGCAGCCAGGGGCTGTCTGTAGTTTAGTTTAATATGCCTTTGTATGCATATTTATTGGGAAAGAAAGCTCAATGAAAGATAAATGCATTCTCCATAAAGCAATATGCCTGACTCCCAATGTAATGTTTGCCCTATGCATGTCCCTCCCTCTCCCCTGCCATGACTTGACATTTTATACCCAGGCAGACTGAAGATGTGTACAAAGTAGACAAAGTCTGCAACCTAGTGTCTATCATGTGTATAGCAAGGTATCTTTATTATGCATGACTACTGTACATTCCTATACTAACTCACAGCCCTGACGCATGCCCTGATGCAAGTGACATTATCCCACTACAAGACAGTTATAGTCCCAACAATTCAGAGAGAAACCTGTTGATCAAACTACAGACATCTATGTGAAATGTGTCACATGACATGTGTTAATATCAGTGTGATGGTGGTGGCTTAGAGGGATGTTTATCCTGTTTTGTGTGTTGTGTATGTATATTCATTTTTATAAACTTACAGTAATTAGTTTAATTGTCAAGTTTTTGCATGTTGGGGAACAAGTGCATTACAGTGCTCAAATAGGTGTTGTCATTGCAACAAAAGAAGAGAAATATATCTTGGAGTAATATGCATTTTTTCTTGTGTCATTCGTGGGTTTCAGAGCTAACTTGTGTGTGCAGTGTCTTGCAGAAATCTGGTATATTCAATTATTTAAGACTGTGAATTGAGAGACATGTATTTTCGATATTTTGCAATGATGTTGCCTGCTCCCAAGGTCAAAAGCAACTGATATGTAAGGTCTTTGCAAGACACCAGCGGTTTCAAAACGTATTCTGAGGGCACACCAATCTGTTGTGTGATATTTGTACCACGAGAGCATTTTTGTCTGTCTTTTATCTTTGTCTTATGACTGTATGAATGTCTATATTCAGCCTACTGAATATACGTTTAAAAAATGAAAATGATTTCATTGTATATACAACATATGATGAAATGTTTCCCACTTGTTTGCTTACAGTAGAGCTATAAAAGCCTTTTACATCAGCATTCCTAACACTAAATATTGTATGTAGACGTTTTGTACAAGTTTGAATTAGACACTGTTAACTGTTTCAACAAACATCTTGTTGTGTTTTGATATGAATTTTGACTGCTTTTGTGTTTACTCATATCTCCTGAATTTGATGAACTGCATTACAATATTATGAAATATAAAGCGACACAACCCATTGTAGAGTACATTGTTTGTTCACAGAAAGAATATTTAAGGTGGCATGTTTGTGATATTACAATATTAACAATATATTTCATTCTACAGCATAACATAGCGCTGAGCCTCCTTCCATCAAAATGCCTTAAAATAGTTGATTCAGTAAACCAATTTAAACACTTAAATACACTTGACCATACATTATGGTAGTGTGTTTGAATCATAACTGATTTAAAGCACACATGCATCATTCACTATTAGTGGTATTGGTTTCTATTTTGTGTTGAAAATAAATGCAGTACCTGAGAGAGCAGACAGCCGTGACGCAGATATTGGTATTAACACAAGTGTTAAACTGTATGAGTGAAAAACATGTGTTTTCATGAGATGGTCGACACCCAAACATTACAACCCTGTGTAATTGATGAACATTTCATTCCAAGACCATGAACATTAATCTGCTGCTATAATAGCTTCCACAGTTCTGGGAAGGCAGGCTGATGGTGAGTGATAAGACCTGACTAGCAGCCAGTTCATCCAAAAGGTGTTTGATTGGTTTGAGGTCAGGACTGTGTGTGGATCAGTAAAGTTCTTCTGTACCAGTGAAACAGGAAAGGGCCCTTCCCAAACTGTTGCCACAAAGTGTGGAAGCACACCATTTCCCAATTTACAGAAGATATTTTAGTTTGTCATAGCCCAGAATTACAGGTGAACTAGTTCCAGGGTCATGGTGGTGAACAGAGGCACTTTGGGACACTTGGTGATTGCAGTGGAGCGCTTATTAAAGCTGTCCACATGCTCACACATTGACACATTTATTTTATTGTTAAATCTAGCAGTTGTTTTAAACAGCATCAGTGTTTTTGGCAAATGCCCCAAAATGGTGATGTTCAAGTGACAGAACCCTCAAGTGGCCGTGATAATTGTAAAGGGAGCAAAGAAAGAAGTCAGGTGAGACTCAAAGTTTGCATAGGAAGGAGGCTAGGGTGAATGCATGGCTCAACAAAAGACTGAGTCTGCTGTTTTGACCATTCCCTAATTTACCATAGCACTTTAACTAACATAAGTTATTATTATCAGGAGTGAGTTTTAACAGCTTATCTTTTGGTTTAGCATTAATAAATAACCAGCTTGCATCTCTAAAACTGAACAGGAAACGCTAAGAGACCAAAAAGCTGGGATGCCAATGGTTACTACGAATGTTCAGGATGCACAGTAACCAGAAATGTTGTTTTCTTGTTGTTCTTGTAAACATAAAAGTGAAAATGCTGATCAAATTATTGCACTAGATTAAAATAAGGCATTGCCAAAGTTATTACAGTTCATCCTCGGGGGACTATACATGTGAGTGCAAAATGTCATAGCAATCTATTCAGTGTTTCTTAGTTGACAACATTTTAGTCTGGACTAAGATGAGTGGCTATAAAATTGGATACTAAATAAAATGGTTATTAAAACTAAAATGGTTCACATTATCCTTGAATAAATTCAGTTCTCATCATCCCAGCCTATACTAACATTCATTGAACAGGTTGTTTATTATTGTTTAAATATGCTGTTACTGTATGTAGACACTAGCAAAGTGGAGAAGAAGTGACTAAACTGCAATTGCACAGAGGAACATTTGGAGCCATGCTGTGACGCTCTATTAAACATAATGGCTTAAGGAGGCAGAGGAGTAGCTCTGCCTGGATGTAAACATGTTACTTAAGGAGGTGTTTTGAAGCAGGCAGGCGTCAGGGAGAGACATGAGGAGGGTTCATTCAGAGACACTGAGAAACAGCTCAGGAAGTGAAGGGGCACGCTTTAGAAACTTTAAACAAGACGGCACTTTTCATTAACCGCTGTGCCGCAGCTCTGGACAACAACAACAAGCAGATCCGAATGTCATTACATTATTTTTTTCTTTGGTTCTAAACATATTTTTTTATGAGTATGTGGAAAGAAACAAGGAACAACATCTGGCAAAAACTTGTTTTTTTTAAATGCACTTGAACAAACCCAGTTTTGTGGGACTTTGGGTAATAGGTCAGAGAGGCTGAGCTCAGGGAAACTTTGGGAAAATATAAATGAAGCCTTTAAGCTTGAAAAAAAAGAGAAAGAAAAATGAGGCACACTTAACGTTTGCAGAAAGCTGCTTGAGGGCTACTGGAGTTGGCCAAACTACTGTAAGATTGTGTTTAACACTTTTCAACAAAATTGCTTTAACTACTGGTCTCAACCAAAGGCCATTAAGAGTTTTGTGCATGTTCCAAAGTGGCTTCCTCAAACATTAACTGGAATCTATACATATATATGATCTATATGACATTATGAAAGTGTAGAATGAATGTATTTTGTTTAATTCAAAGTGACTGTGCATGCTGCAAATTAATGCTGAGTAAATAATCAAGGAGGCATAATCATGTCAACTTTTTAAAAGGCTCAATAAAGGTACCAGTAGTATTACCAATAACAACAATCTAGCCTCTCTGTTTTTCCACTTACCTCACCACCAAGCTGCTTTATAAAACAGCTTTTTGTTGTTGTTGTTGCTGGGGATGGAGTTATAGACCAAAGAGAAACATGGCCAAAGTCGGCACAGTCACACGCTGTGTAAATCCAAGTAATGTCTCTCTTGAGGAGTTAAGTCAGATCCTTTTAATGGAATACCTTGACATTTGGGGTAATATTGTTATTGACTGTCTTACCAGGAGTTGGATGTGAAGATTCTTGTGATTGTATACCAAATATGAAGCATAAAAACTGGATGACAACTAGCCGCGCTCTGTCCAAGATAAAACATCAGCCTAACAGCTCGTAAAATTTTGTCTAATTAACACATGCTTTTGTTTAACCAGTACAAAGACGTAGTAGTTCAGCATATCTCCTGTTGAATATACCATTTTTGTGCAGGCTGTTAATTAGAGATTTAACGTTAGATGGATTTTCTGACCTTCAGACAGAGCCAGTCTAGCCGTTTCCCCATTATTCCAGTCTTTATACTAAGTTAAATGACTTCCTATTCTAATTTTGTATTTAGCTCAGAGACATGAACCCTATCAGTCTTATGCATGTATGGATTATGAGAAAATGGCCCCCTGGGCTCAGACAGGGGAAGAGTATCTTTTTGGTTTAAATGTATTTGTGGTACATTTGTATGGTGTTTGGACTTTTCTTGCATTGCATAGTTGTGCACCTGTTTTCCATCTGGTTTATTTACTTTAATTTTTGTCAATCTATAGTTGTATTGTGCCTGATTTTGGTCATTTTGATGCTTGTTTGTGATATTTTTAGGTCCTTGATCATTTTGCATAACATTTTATTTCTTTGTCATCCTTTTGTGTCGTACCTACCGTACCTTATGTGTGGCATCTCAGACCCCTGCACCTGTGCTCAGTAGAGCCATTTAGTAATCCATCCTTGGTCTTATCTGACTCTCAGCAACAAAGCCAGAAGTGCATTTCCCAAAATGTGAGACTATTTTAATCATTTGCAGTTTAAAGACAAACATAAGTTATTTAAAACTATGCTAACAGTTTGTAGAATGACAGTAGAGGACAGATTCAGCTGCCACTGCACTTTCTTTCTAAAGTTGCATACACTCACAGTAATGTGAGCTGGTATTGTGGTTAAAATCACCAGCGAAATGGACGGGGTGTTCTGCCATCAGTGCAACTGCAATTATGTTAACAGCATACTTGGATGACATTGCAGCATACATATTGTATTTTTCTCATTTTAGTAAATTCACTTAAATTCATCTCATTATGAGCATGCTGTACAGTCCAAAAGTGACAATACTTCTCTTCCTCATTACATAATCTCTCTGTCTCTTGCCATCACTGGAATCTATGAATAGCCAGAGACATAACTTAAAACAATTAAAGCAAGAGTTTGGTCACCATGGCTTATATACTGATGCAAACCATTTTTAGATCAGAACAGACACAGGAGGAAGGGGATACATAATACCGCTGTTATGGAGTTTGAATAAAGGCAAAGCTTTGTTCTCTGTGTCTGTAAATGGTTTGGATTAGTACTACAGATCCAGAACTTGGAGGCATAATATTCTCTGTGGAGTATGGCAGTAGTCATGACAGCAGCACTTAACACTGCAGCCTCTGTCCTGGAAAAGAGTAATATATTGGATGTGAGGGTGATGATGACTGAATATATTACATTCCACAGTAGCAGATTTCACCAGCTAAAGGTCATGTCTTTAAAGGTACAATGAAGATTCATGAAGAAGCAATGAATTAATTAATAAATGCATAACTATGAATTCTCTCAACCCATGAGTTCTCATGGGCTGTAAATGTAATAGAGGCATGTCTAAATGTGACATTGTCAGCAGTAATAGTATGCATTGTGCCTCTAACCAACTGATGAATTTAAGTTCAACATTCACTATTTTCTCTGTGTTTGGTCTCAGCTAGCTACTGAAAGGACACACACTATATTGCCAAAAGTATTGAGACGCTTGCCTTTGCACACACATGAACTTTAATGGCTTCAACTCTTCTGGGAAGGCTGTCCACAAGGTTTAGAAGTGTGTTTATGGGAACGTTTGACCACTCTTTTAGGAGAGCATTTGTGAGGTCAGGCACTGATGCTGGACGAGAAGGCCTGGCTCACAGTCTCCGCTCTAATTCATGCCAAAGGTGTTCTCTTGGGTTGAGGTCAGGATTCTGTGCAGGCCAGTCAAGTTCCTCCACACCAAACTCGCTACTTTTGGTGGCTCTTTAGCTATTAACTGCTCCACTATAGTTGGGACTGTACAGTGGGTTTTTAGAGGTGCAAAAGAGTGAAATACGCTTGTTTATATTTAATATATTTTTATTCATTGAGATTTTCATGAGAGTATTGATACCACTCTCATGTGGCTGCTAAATATGAAGTTTCAGCTGCAGCAACCTGTTGGCATAGCTGGCCTGGTTTGTTTGGAAGGTAACAAAATCTGCCTACCAGCACCGCACACTAATAGCATAAGATATCTAAATTGTTTAACCCATACAAAAACTGTAAAGTGTAAAATTGCACTTTTGGTTTGACAAGGAAGTTCTTTGATCTATTGTTGATATAAAAATGTTGAGTAAAGCTGCTTTAAGTTAAACATTTAAATTATATTTTTGTATTAAATGCAACTTTTCACATCTTAAATGAAACTCACAAATTTCCTAAACTACTTGCTACCTATAGTAATTTACCTCACTTCAGTTAATAAACCTTAGACTGAGAAATGCAGTCAAATGAAAAAAGAACAAGGACATGAATTATGCACCTTATCCAATTGGCCACCAGCCAGTACAAAGCATTAGCAGAGACAACAAAGCAGGGACATTAATCTCACGGAAGGCATTATAGGGATTTTGCCTATTTTGGTGCCATCCATGGTGAAATTGCTTTCCTCCACATTAGCGTCAGGTATTTATCAAACACCCACTCACAGAAAGAGATGACACTGCTCCATTAATTCCTTTACATGGAATATTTGATTTCAGATAACTGGCTGAATACTGAATAACCTATTTACACAAGCTGCATTTAGCCTCATGTTGTCAATTGCTCACCTTAAAAATCAGTTGAATATTTGCTTTAGATGATGAATCTAAAGATGATTTTAAATATCTGAATATTTCAGTCAATTGCTTCCCACAAACAAGCGTGTGTGTAGGCATGAATGTACGTAGGCAGGTATATTATGGTTAAATAAATAAAAAGGAAGGAACAAACAAGTACAGGATGTGGGGATTCAGGTCAGTCTCCTGTCTTTTCTTTCTCTGCCACACAAACACAGAGAAACAGAGCACATGCTGCCACAATGACAAAAAACATATGAAGCAGTCATCTAAGTGAACGCGGTGTGGAAAAGTGAACTCTGTTACACATCATGTGCGTCACTGTGTCTGAAGTCACGGTTCATTAACCTGTCTCTCGTGTTTTCTCTCACTCTCTAACCTTGAAACATACCTGGCCTTACTTCTGACCACAGCGTCATGTGTTGCTTCACTCTACATCCACAGCCAACAAGCACCAAGAGCCACAGATTACTCATTATAATATATGTATTTATCACTTTCATGATCATTTCATCCACATATTTAACTCATAAGTGAGGCAACTGACATAAAAAAATAGTAGATAAAATGTACATAATAGTTAAAAAAGTAGAGATTGCCGGACACTGGTTTATTGCCAGTTGTTCTTAAACATATACTGTAATGAACAAATACTTGTGCTTGTCAAAGAGTTGTAGTAAAAATATGTAGTTTTGTAGTTAGAAATAAACTCCAAAAAGGTTGGATGGTCATACATTTGATCACCTTTCAAAAACTGAAACTACAAGATTGGCAAATGTTGTAGCATATCAATAGTTAACCACCTTTAGATCATATTGTAACATAATTCTAAAGATTATGTTGTTGCATAAGAACCATCACCAGATGGTCCTGAAAGATATGCTAGTGTTATTGAATTTGTGTAAATTTACAGTAAAGCAATCTCAGCCAAACCTGTTGCCTGATACTGTTAGGTTTGGTACACTAAGTTAGTCCCCATCATAACAGCCTTCTGTGTAAAAAAAAAGTGAAACTTTGAAAATTAAAGCATAATAATAACCTCTGTGTTGCTTCAGTACATAAATGTCAGTGTGTCTGTCTCTCTTCTTCCGCTTGCTCTCCCTACATTCTCCTCTCTGTTCCTGTTTTTATTCAGGCTTATTGTGCTGGACCACTGGGCCATCCTGGGACTTCACTGTCTCCTGGTTGTCAGTGCCTCATTCCAGATGTTTTGGATCTAGATCTTTGTCTTTCAGGTGTCTCAGCCTCTTCCCTGCACAGTGAAGTCTATGAAGTGTGAATGAATTTTGCCTCCTGGTTTCAGGTTTACTGTAGATATGTTTATGCATAATGTGTTGCAGTATCATGCTGATGTCCATACTGTAAATCAACTAGGTTGCTCAGTACACGTAACAACTCTTGCATGTCCATCCATCCTGGAAGAAGGATCCTTCCTCAGTTGTTCTACCTGAGGTAATTTTTCTGTTATTTTAGCCTGTACGATCATTGTTCACAAATAAGAAAAAAGGTCAGTATAGGTAAAAGGCAAAGAAACTTAATGCATCAAATAGGATGAGACTTGCCAGTGGAACTAGAGGACAACTAAGTGCATAGACATATGTTGTGGCAGTTGTTGTGGTACGACTGGTTAGGGGGAGGAAGACTTGAGATTTTTTGCAGCATTATTAAAGACTCATTGCATAATTCTCTGCAGGGATTTTTGTTCCAAACAACAAGCTGGGTTTTTACAAATAGTTCACATTACTGTTGGTACTGTGAGTGTCTCAGGAGAGTGGCTCAAAATAGAGCCACTAGTGTCTGTGTGTGTGTGTGTGTGTGTGTGTGTGTTGGGTACTTGACAAAAACAGCAACTTCAGGCAAAGGGTGAAGTGTCCTGTCGTAAAATTCGATCACCCACACAAATACTTTTCTTGGAAAAGAAAAACAAAACAGGTCACCATTTCATTTCACAGCTGTCAACCTCTGAAAAAAACGCGAATCAAAAATATATGTGTTCACACTGCACACTGTATGTGTCAGTGTCAGGCGAGGGAAGATAATCAGCTCTGACATGGGAGTGGAAATTCAGCCATAGATTTGCCCCAGTCACCCAGTGAACTGCAGCAGCTTCCTGTTTACATGATGGGTTTAAAGCTGCAGGGGTCTGTGTAAGCTGGTGAGGATGAAGCTGGTTACAGCTTGAACCTCTTCAAAGCTGCAAAACTATAATCTAAAATCTTCACTCACTAATCACAACGAAGATCCAGCTGCCACTAACATCAAAATGACAAACATTTTACAATTTTATGTATAATTTTCATTTTAGTATGAGTTTCATTTTCTTTATAGCCAGCTTGCCCAAAATGGATAATGAGCTCACTTTGCTTCTTTAGTATGTACAGTTCTTCTTGGTGAGAATGCCAGCTTTGTTAAAGGTATCATCTGTGATTGTTGCATCCTTGAAAACCGCACCCAAGAAGCACATATTTTCCCCATTTCACTTTTGGCACGTTGGAAGCATTACCAAGGGAAATAAATCAATTTGATCCATTAAGTCCATCTGGGGCTTACATAATATGCATATGTGTAGGTGTTTGTGAGTTTGAATGGAGCAGCCGAGACCAATTAGTTTGTGGGGAAGAGAAAAGAACCTCTGTGAACGTCATGAGACTCTGTTAGTAATCACTGGGAGCCATGCATTTCCTCAAATATCACATCAAATTACACTAAAAAAAATACATCTCGGGACCTAAAATTGGTCATAGAGATAACTCTCGTAAAGGCTAGCCTAATAAGATACCAGGATGTCCTTATATATTTAACAAGCTGACTATTGATATGAGCAAAGATGTAATCTAAGTGAGGAAACAGAGACATGTTGACTAGTTACAGTGAACAGCAGCAGTCCTGTCTCTCTTTAGGATCTTTGTAAGCTGCAACCTTACAGGACCTTTGTCTGATTTCAGGTCAGTATCAAATGAGAGAGGCTGGCATTGTGCTAAATGAGCCATGGTCCATTTCATTTGTGGGGAAAGCAGAAACATTAGAAAAGAGTCATTTAAACTCAAAATGTTACCTCTGAAAAAGTTGTGTAGTAGCATCAGCATGTAGGTCTTTTTCACAGCAAACATTTAGACTCGTCATAATAGAAATTACGGATGTTGCTAATAACATTACGGATGACTCTGTTCTATTTGTGTGTCCTAGTAAGTTATGACAGTGTGGCCGTGGGTCAACATGAACTACACCCAGACCCTGAAACTGAAGTAGCCACAAGGAATTCATCAAACATTCATTTTAATGTTTACACCTGTTCTTTTCCTTCACTGAAAATGACCTATTCACACAAGTGGTAAAGTGTGTAGTCTTTGTAAGTCAATGTTCAGTTTTTGTATTTATAGCAGTAATAGAAGTAGCAATATAAGTATGTACCAGTGTGATATTATGTTTGAATTATGAGCCGTTTTAGTAGTACTGGTAGTAATATTAGCACCAGTTGTAGTAGTAGTAATAATCTTTGTTGTAGAAGTAGCAGTATTGGTAGTGGGGGCATTAGCAGCCACAGTAGGAGCAATTGCAGTAGCATAAACATTAGTGACAGTATAGCCGTAATAATCGTAGTAATCACTGCAGTAGTACAGTAGGGTGGTATGGTAGTTGTCACAACACAGGTAGTTGTAGCAGTAACAGTAGGAGCAATAGCAGGAATTATAGTGATATTAGTAGGACAAGAGTAGCCTAATAGTCTTTGTATTTGTGTACCAGTAGCAGCATATTACTATCTCGGTAGTAGCAGTTGCAATATCAAGATTCAAGATTCAAGATTCAAGATTCAAAACACTTTATTAATCCCAGAGGGAAATTATTTTGGCATGTTA
>JAUMHL010000028.1:4819243-4829564 GCA_032362345.1 Sandelia bainsii
AGTTTAAAAGTTCAAGAAAAGACATCACAAAGAGAGAGACTGCGAAAACAGCCTGCTGCAAGGCTCACGCCTGCGCAGTATACAGTAGCATTAGTAGTATTTAAGGTAACAATAATAGCAAAGCAGCATCATATAGAAGTAGTGGTTGGACTAGTGGTAGAGTAGGCCTTACATAGCAGGAGTATCAGTATCAATGATAGAAATCCTGGCAGTATCATTAGTAGTATCAATAGCAGGAGTGATTGGCTATTCAGCCAGAGTCATGTACTGTAAAACAGACCTCCTCATTGTAATATTATGCACCCGTTTACACAGTAATACCTGCAGAATGTATAACTACACACTGAAACACTCTTGATGTTTACAATCAGGCTGAACGCGGATCCGTAATCCAAATCAAATTAGGTCAGAGCCAGTAAAGTTACTTCAGGTGTTTGAGATCTGTTCAGCTGGAGTGAAAGCAAAACGTCTGTTACTGGTGTTACTGGGCATCATGTAAACACAGTCACCTACCCAATGGCTCCCTCATTCAGTCAGTCACTCAACCACTTATTCAGTCATGGTCATCGTAACAGGCAAACAGCTCAGTGTGCTTTCTAGATATCAGAGAAGATATGCCCCAAAACATTTATATTTATGCACTTATTTACTTCACCGGGAACACTATTCTATTTCTTAGATCTTATGTAGTCTAAATATCATAATGAACAGTACAGTGCAAAACTGTTGGGCATTATTATATTAACATTTATTCCTATAAAGCAATTCAGTGTTAAATTAAATTTCATTATTAAACCTTACTGAGAAAATTGTAGAAAAATTAATAGACTAGCACAGGGCTTTATAATGAGTTCATACAACACACCCACTGGAAATCCATGTGGGAATATTGCACACGTTTCAAAATGTTAGTTATGACACAATGTGAACACAATGTACGAAACTGCATGACCCCCCTGAAGTCCTCTACAGTTATTTAAGTGTTTTGTTTTTTTTATGATCGCCGCTCACTAGCATATATTCCCCTTCTTTCCCTCACTTACACACATGCTCTCCTTAACACATACACACACAGTCCCTCTCTTTCCACTGACGCCCGACCCTGAGGCCGGCCTCCTTTCACCCAGAGCCAATTGCGGTGCGCCGAGCAGGCGAGCCTTCATGAGCCGACCCCCTAATTTGACTGGTTTAACATATCCAGTTCGGATCATGTGATGGTTAAGCGAACTACCAGTCCTCTGGAGAGAGAGGGAGAGAGAGTGATAGTATTTGTGCATGTGTGTGTGAGAGAGCGAGTGTGTGGAGGTGTACAGCTATGCAGAGACCGTGCCGTGGAGTTCTATTGCCATTACGCGCTATTACGCACTGACAGATACTTTCTCGAGGAGGCTCAGCAGAGTGGAGCGGGATTTTGGATATACAGGTGAGTGCAGGAGAAGTAAAGATGATGCTGTGTTCTTACAGTAGAGTGAAAAGTCATTTTATTTGTGCCTGTGCGCTTTCTGTGTGTCACTGTGGAGTACAGAAGCATGACTCTGTGTATGTATGTAGAGTAATTTGGTATCCACGCTATAGGCACATTCGGGCTTATAGCGACATTTTATGCTTTTTGCATCCTGCTGCTGCCCTCAAAATAGTAACTCTTTATAAAATGTTGAAACTATCAATTTCGATATGGAGTTAATATCGGTATATCTATATATGCAAGAATAATAATGGGACTTATACTTAAAAAAAAAAAAAAAAAATTCCAGCTGTCACAGCCCGCCGCGTTAAACGTGCCATAAATCCCGAGTTAACTTCCATAACACATTATCCATGCAGCTCGGTAGAGTCCAGGAGCGCATCTGGCTGTCGTAGCCTTTTTGATGTTCCTGGGCGGCAGGGTTACCTTAGGGCAAATGCCTTAAGACTTGCTGTTCCCAAAGTCTCTTGCCAAGCTTTTTTTCCCTATTAAGTATCACCTAGCAGCAGGAGAACTGCTCGAACTCGTAGCTCATCGATGTCATATGATGTAGACTTTTGGCATGATATCAGCAATTATATAACTAGACTGAAGATAGGAAATAACAGTGAAACATCCGAAGAACAATCGTTTCTGGTCCTGTGACTGGTACAGCCTAACGCAAAGTTAATGGAATAATAATTCAATTAAATTATTTTTTCTGTAATTCTCTGTGAGGATCCCAGAAGTGTCTCGATTTGAAAACAGCTGCTTTTGAGGTTTACAGAAGAGGGCGCACACTCATTTTGTTTGCACTCTCCTTTTTCTTTCATGTAGCCCTTTAAGGTTTTTGAGACATTATTATATTTAATTATTAAATGGCACTCCTTGCGTTGCAGGTCATTTGATTATGTCTAGTGTTTTTAATCCATGGAAATGTAGATGTGGGACATTGTTTGTTTGATGGACAAAAATACTCACTAAGTCCTTCACTCACTCCTAATCTCTACAAATACATCACTATAGACAATATAATAAAGCTAAAGCTAAATGTGGCATTGCAATTGTTTGTCAGACACAGCTGCAATAACATAAGATGGAATTAAATGGAAACACAGTTTAATGACAGCAGAACCATTTAGGTTTAATGTTAGTGGGACTCCATGATTCCACGTGGTCGGCTTAAAGTGCTCCCCAGCAGCTGCAATGTCTGTACACACAGAGACACACAGTCTTCCAGTTCTACTTACTGCACATGTGGTTGACTTTCCTTTTGAAGGAAAGCCATTTGCCTTGTGCACAAGCAGCAGGTCAGTCTGCTGGATTACTTATTTTTTTAATAGTATAAACTTGACGGGTCATCTTGTAAAACATTAACCTACAGCTAAAGCCAACCTGACCATAGAGGTTGTTACTGTCTTGTCATGCTGTTTTATTTGGAAATGCTCACCCCAGTGAATAAAAGTTATGGTTAAGTAAAACTGAATTAAAATCAAGCACAGTGCCACTAGATCACCAACATCTTTTGATACACAAATAGTGTTCTTTTGGCTGACATTCACCCTTTTCAAAGATACATTTCTTCATTTTTTTTCATTTGTCATTGCTCATAACTGATTAACACAATCATTTGTCTTCTGCAGGAAGAAGAAAAAGGTTTTTCATTAACATCTCTAGCAGAACAGCTTGATCTTTGGAGCAGAGCAGAGTCCAGCTGTCGTTCATCCGCACAGGAATGGTGGATCACTTGCCACTTTGTGAGGAGACCTTCCTGTATTATACTGGCTCCCCAAGGTCTGACCATAACTGTCTCTGTTGCCATGCCAATGGTGGCATGTCACTGGGCATCATGGTAAATGACACTTACATCTATGATCACCACCACCCCTACCGAGGGGCGATGCTCTCCTCCTCACCTCCCCTCTCTGAGGATGACCTCAGTGATTCCTCCAGCCCTTGTTCCTCTCTCTGCTCCAGCCCTGAGTCCTTGTCACTGACATCGCGCCACGTTCTTAGCTCCAGCTACAAAAGCAGGAGCAGTGGGAGCTGTAGCTCATCTGGAGGAGAGAGTCAAGACAGTCTGCTGGACCTCCTCCTCTCACAGTCCACCATCCCCACCTCATTATTCTCTCATGCCAGCAGCAGCTCTCTGTCTTCTCCGCTATCCTCCTCTCTATCCTTAGCCTCCCCATCTTCCTCCCCATCTGCCCCTCTTTTACCCAAGGGCCTGGCCTGGGAGTCCAAGAGGGAACAACGGCTGAGTCTTCTCCATCCGCCCGCCAAAGAGGACTGTTGTGAATTCCCCGTCTTCCTGGACGAGCTGCAGGATCCTGCTGCACTTCTCTTTCAGCCCACTCTGGAGGAGATTGAGGAGTTCCTTGAGGAAAATATGGTGGTGGAATTAGAGAAAGAAGAGGAGGGGAGTGATGAAGCAATGTCGCCAACATCAGAGGATGCTGAGGCACAAAGTTCAAGGACACTAGCAGAAAAACAGAACTCAGATCAGACTGTGCCTGTCGCTAATTCTCCACTACCCTCTTACACAGAGATCAAACATGCATCATGTGCGCCTGACATGGACATGAATAACTCACCATCAGCAGTGGATGCTAGTTGTGTATCAAGTTCTAGTAGAGGAGTCGATGAGATCAAACAGGAGGACTGGGGTTCACCTCCAGCCTCGTCAGAAAGTACCAGTGCTGCCTCCAGCGTGCCTGTCATCCTACAAATCCAGCCGATACAGATCAAACAAGAGCCCAACACCAGTGCCATATCAGATGCTGCCACCCAGCAAAGTCAACCACAGCAAAGCCAATCCCAGGCCATGTCAGACATCAAAATTGCCCAGCTCCTGGTCAACATCCAGGGGCAGACCTTTGCCTTGGTGCCTCAGCTGCTTTCCCCAGCAAATATTAGCTTGAAAACTGGAGCTGCCGCTTCTTCCAGATTTGTCCGGATTGCACCGGTGCCAATTGCTGCTAAGCCCATTGGGCTTGGGGAATGTGGGTTAGGCAGAGGTTCATCTGCAGGGGTCCTCACTGGAGGTCAGAGGTACCAGAAGAATGCAGTAGCAGACCTTATTAAAATGCACAAGTGCTCTTTTCCTGGCTGTAATAAGATGTACACCAAGAGCAGCCACCTTAAAGCCCACCTGAGGAGACACACAGGGGAGAAGCCCTTTGCCTGCACATGGCCCGGTTGTGGATGGAGGTGAGCATCTTTTTCAGTTAAGATCAGATAAGAGAAATTAGTCATTACCTGGAGAGAAGAACATAAATTAGAGGTACTGTAGCAAATTCTTGGCCCTTCATGGCTTACATACAATTTATCTGATCAAGTTCAACAGCAGGAAACTTTTCTTTTTTTTTCTTTTTTTGGGGGGAATATCACCACCATGTTTAAAAGCACAATTATATAGTTTTATAGAAGGGAGGACCGTTATATGGGGACATAAATGTGTGGTAAATATGAGTTTATTGCACTTATGGGTGGGAGGGGAAGAAGCTATAGCCCCATCTTCAGAGAATCTATATACAAGTCAGGAATACAAGAAGATTATAACTTGTTCTTCCCTACATGCTGGCTCTGTGTCCCTGCTATCTGTGTGTTTTTGTGCCATGGTAAAGTTGTAGATTAGATAGAGCGCCTTTTGAAGTTGTCTGAATTCAGACTTTGCCCCCTGCTAGTTATTCCACTTGTTTGTTCACTGTCTGCAACACACATATTTTAACACACATATTCAGGCAGCAGACACATACTGGCCAAAAAAAAAGGATTCTCAGAGAACTTCAGTTACACTTGTAATGAAATACACATTTGGGAAGCTGAAGTTGAAACTGTCAATTTGGCATTTAGGTATTTCAGAAGTCTTCAAATTGTCAAAAAGCACAAACATGTCACAAAATCCCTATCTCATACTCTCAATTTGTTGAATGAAAATCTTGACCTATGTATTTGCTTCTGTCCAATTTTATTTCAGGAGTACCCTCTTAATTTGGAACTAGGTCAGCCTTAGAGAGCAGCCTCTGTTGCAGCATGTTTGATTTAAAATATCCTGTTGTCTTCTTTCAGAGTGTCAAAACTAGCGAGGGGTACTGAGAGTGATTCAGTTTTAAATACTGTATGGTTTCAAGTTAGTGAAATACTTCACAGCCAGAAAAATCTCTTATTGATTCTTTCAGTCACATCCCCTGATTAGTCACTTTTGCCTCTTCTTCAGGCATCGACAAGGAAAATAACACAGATGATAGGCCAATGCATGACAACTGATTGTTGTAAACAACAGCCTTAACTTGGCTTTTCTGTTTTTTGTAAGAAAATCCTACTTTGAAGTAATGTGTGCGTGTGCGTGTCTACATGAGGCAAAGTTTATGTTAAGGGAAAAATTACAGTGTAATTAAGGTTACATTATGGTTTGGTTTTGAGTTTAAGGGTAAAGTTAGAATTAGGTTGTTATTGGGGTAAAGAAAGTAATGCCAATGTGCGTGTTTGTATCAGTTTATCTCAGTATGTTTGTGTGTGTGTGTGTATAAGAAGGGGTGAATCAGATAAGTTTGACCCAGCTCAGCAAACAGCTCTGGTGTTTATCAGTGATCAGGGTTCTCCCTGAAAATACCATACTCAGTGAGCAGCCTGTACTGCACCTGCGGCCATTTAAAAAGTCCAGATCTGACGCTTTTTTTTTTCCAGTATGCATTATGTCTGGGCATACATCCAAGTGTTTATAAGCACGTTATGTAATATCAAGTTATTCTGAACGAAAACAAGTTCAGAGTCTCATTAACCCTTGTTCTTTTTTAAGTAAACTTGAGTAAAAACATCTTTTCTGCATAAAAAACTACATTATATTAAACAAAATGGGATATAAAGTGTTAAATAGTGAGGTTTACTGGTGCAGTAAGGCAGAGTATTAAACTGTGGAAACAGGAAGACTAACTCATTCCCCCAACTTCCACTTTTTAATGTAATTTAAAGATGTAGTGAAAACAGATATACAATAGCGATACTGTTCTTCTTATCTTACCTTTAGCAAAAAAGCAAATAACAACTTTTAACTTGTCAGTGATAACAGACTATTACATTTTAATGCAGCATGGCTGTTATTTTGGCTGACACATGAATACACACAATCGCTGATAAAAATCTTGCTGATGGAAGCTCACATTTCCCTTTACCAATGGAAACACAGAAATTGAAACAGAGAGAAAAAAAAAGACATGTACAGTTAGTGTACCACAAGTAGACCAGCACTCTGAGAGTGAAGTGCTCTGCTGGGATAATAAGGTTCTATGAGGTCTTTAAGATAAAATGGAGCCTGATTATTTAGCGCTTTATAAGTGAGGAGAAGGATTTTAAACTGTATTCTAGATTTTACAGGGAGCCAATGGAGAGAAGCTAATGTAGGAGAAATATGATCTCTCTTGCTGACTTATGACTCATTGCATTAAGTCAGTTTTAGCCTGTCTGTTGTCATGCATGTGCTGTGTTGCTGACATGCTCATAGATCAGCTACAAGTAAATCAAAGACCAACAATACACTCCCCCAGTTGCATTTTTTCTTACATAATGTATGTATACATGATAGCTTATGTAATAATAGCTCACACGTGCAGGTATTATCTCACTGAATTTTAAACATAATATGCCCAGTCTTCCCAAAACTGCACTTCCATAGTCTTTACATGACAGCAATAATATACTCTCCTTGTTCCTCTCCCTCTGAGCCAGGAAATGGAGGTGAGCAGGGGAGTCAGGCTCCTCTTACCCTCTGTAACCTTAGAATAGATCCATGTGTTGGCCCCTTTGAAGTAGAGCAGAATAGTATTTCATTGGCTGGACTCCTACATATAACTCAGTGAAAGTTGTATTACTTCTTTTGCCAAACTGCTTAACTGTCTTTTTTAAAAAGCTTTTCGAGCTTTCTGGACTTTTTCTCACTCACTGTACTTCACAGTTGTGTTCTTGTACAGTTGTGGATACAAGTCACATGTAAACTTTTAAATGATCACATGCAGGCAACACACACACGCACACAAACGCAAACAAGCATGCAGTATTTTAAACTCAGACTTGCATGGAGACTAGACTAGATAGTTGGGCTCAAACCCAAGTCGTTCACTTTACAAAGACGGTGGTGATGTTTTTACGCCACATCTGTCATCGGGGCTGTGGCTTGTTGTCTTTGTCGGCTGATACATCGTTACAACAAAGTGTTGTTGTTAGGTGTTGACAGAGCTGTCGAAGTTTGATTTTGGTTGACATTTTGAGCTCAACAGAGCAGAAAAGAGAGACTAAGAGAGAGTACATGTTATTGATCCTCCTGGGAAACCATTGCATTCCCATTCCTTGACCTCTCCATGGAGGTCGGAGAGTTTGGGGTCATCTGTGTAGTTAGAAAATACTCAGTGGGCTGCTATAGAGCAAAACAAGGGGCTGGATCTGGCTCCTCTGATTTAAAAACTTTTGATTAGAAAAACCATTCAAAAGAATTTTTATGGTTTCTTGTATAATGCTTTGTATGTAGGAGGGAATCATCTGTCACTGATTAGTGCAGTCATGCATTAATTAGATTTTTTTTCTAAACTTACACATAGTTGACATTGAGCCATTCATAAAGACAGGAGATACAAATGGCTTTGAGCTAAAAGGAAAAACGATACAAAAAGAGACAAAGAAAATAAAGATGACAGATAAAGGTCTGTACAGTATGTGTGCTTGGCAGTTTCTGTGTTACTGTAATTTTCCAGGTGTGTAACCGACCTGACCGCCCACCTTTCTTACCTGTTGGCTGCAAAGCTGAGTTTAGGGACAAGCTACAACAAAACTTGCGTATGCGCTTCTCACAACACCCACGCTAATGTGTATACTATATGTCGTGCTGCAGCCACACCAAGTTGCCCCAAGGACTCGAGGTGCAAAAAACACACTCCTCAAATCGCAAACAGCAATCAGCAGAAAAGCCCCCCACCCAGTCTGAACTCAGTGGCCTTGCCCACCAGCCCTGGAACACAGAAATGAGAAGTCATACACAAGCTAGATTAATAGTGGGAAGAAGTCAGTAATAGAGAAAGAGCAATAGCTAGAAAGGGCATTTTGAGGGAGACAGATGGTGAGGCTGAGAGAGAACTGGCACATGATCAATCTTATTCAAAAAAATGTGGATTTGAAGAACAATCAGGCTGTCTATTTCCGTAAGGCTTAAATGCATGTTCTGTTGACAGATCTTCTCTAGTGCAGCATGTTATAATTGGGCTTAGGCCCAGTTTGAGTCAGTAGAATAGCTTTACATGGTTTCTATCATGCCCCAGCTTGAAGCTGATATAGTATAGCTTCAGGGTGTAATGTGTGCAAGAACATCGCATATATTACAGTGAGGAACAAATGTACAGCCGCATAAAGAACAGAGGATAAAGAGACCGATATGGTTTCTGATTTCTATCTTAATTATGACTTTCCCCTAATGGGGGGCTGAGGCCTATGCTTAAAAATGTAATTTAAAAAAAAAAAATTCTCACCAACAGTGCGAGCACAGTTTTTTGTTGTTTTTTGCCTGCACAAAACACTCACATTAAAAAAGAATTACGGTGCTTATGGAGAGGTCAAATGAAGATGAAAACAAGTCACTTTTTAAGTTATTGAGAGGATGTTTTTTTTTTTTTATGTTAATGTATAACTATTCTAAGGTCATTTTAAGTTATTCCTCCACGAATCTGTGTAAATACGGGGCCAGCTTTGTGTACTCATGGACGTTATCACAACCTGGCCTGCCTAGGGAGAGTCGTCACAACGTGAACTCAAAATATGTATTCTCTGGCAGCCAAGAATGAGCCAAATCAGCATTCGCTGTATACCAAACAATCAACCGAATGAGCCCTCAGGTCAGAGTATTTGTTTTGATATTCTTGGCTTTTCAGATTCCAAAGCTTTTTCAGTTATCTTCTTTTTATTGCTAGCCATTAAAATGATGAATAGCCTAGTTGTGTAATCCATGTCTAGAGTGGAAATGGTTTGAAATAAATGTGAGTGGCATCTTTACATCTCTGTGAATTATCGCTTCCATGCCTTCAGCCTACCGCCGCTGCTGCTACTGGAAATGCACTGGGAAATATGTCTGTGTTATGGAGTAATCTGATCTTAACAGCTTTACTAACATATACAGATACACATACACATACAGATATGTACAATAGGTAGTAGTAGATCATCCAGTTAAACCTTCACTGTCATGATATCCAAGTTGGCCATCACCCACGGAGACCAGAGCAGAGCAGGCTAGGAATAGACTGGGCTTGAGATTTGCAGTGCTCGCATTGTACATGAGATGTTTTTTAGCACCTCTCAGATTACCATATAAAAATAAAACATATATAAAACAGTTTGACATGGCTGATGATACTTTCAGCTTGAAGCATGACTGCATTGTTTTATTTATTTTTTTTGTGTATTATTTATGATTCATACAAGAAGGAATTGAAGAACTACAAGAATTTTGAACTAACAGAGAAATAGTGGATGTTCCTTTGTGAAATTTCAGTGTGTTACATTACTGACAACTGCGATTAAGGAATTGTAATGAGGGGGGAACTGTTGTTGAAAAGTTGCTTAATTTCAGTACATTTCCTAAATTGCATTCTGGATGTCCTTCCAAACAGATTCTCTCGGTCCGATGAGCTGTCCCGACATCGCCGCTCCCACTCCGGAGTGAAACCATATCAGTGCATTGTCTGTGAGAAGAAGTTTGCCCGCAGCGATCACCTGTCGAAACACCTCAAAGTCCATCGCTTTCCACGAAGCAGCAGGACAGGACGCTCTGCAAATTGAACCCTCTGACCCCGCTCTGATGGACTGACGTTACGTGTGTGTGGGGGGAGGGGGGGG
>JAUMHL010000028.1:4856088-4881985 GCA_032362345.1 Sandelia bainsii
TAACTTAGGAAGTGTTCAGAAATCAATATTTGGTGGAATAACCCTGATTTGCAATCACAGCTTTCATGCAGTGGTCTATAGTAAACAGGCAGCAGCACTGAGGAACATTTTACACCAAGGCTCTGTGGCTTTAGGTCCATTATCATGGGTTTTATTACAACTGAACTAGTACCGGGGGTCTACTGTAAAACTCAGAGGTGCACTCATTTAGGATTAGTGCCAAGTCTTTATTTTGCAAATGGTATATTGTAAAGACAGACGTGGGTGGATCTGCCAAATGTTTTTGTCACAATAATTCAGGCAACTCAATTGTTTAAAATCCTACTTAGTGGAAAAACATTCTACATGTTTACATACAGCATCTGCTTGTGGAAAACACTGCCACCATTAAAGTTATTGGCGCCTCAATCGGCTCCACTGTGGTGCAGTTACACATAAGCATGAGCCCATGATGTGTGGCAAAGCAGTACGCTTTGGACTTGTGGAAGCCCATGACATTCTGTGTGGTCAGGGTTTTATATGTGTCATTTGCTATTGTTGATTTGGTTTCAGAGATATTTCAGTATCTATTGGCCTGGATAACATTTTGCATGAATATTTTCTTCATACTGTAAGGTAAATAATTTTCATTGCCACACAAACAATTTATTTTACTAAATCGGTTGCTGAATTTCAGTGTAGGATCAAGTTCAATCCTAAAGTTTCTGGTCGCCCTTGACATTTCCCCTAGTACTGTCATGAGTCCAAAATTCCCATGTGTACAAGAAATTTCAAAATCCAGTGGGCAGATTGCCATGAAACCCACTGAGCGCAATCACACTCCTCTCAGAATAACCTCTGTCAACTTTTTACACCATGTGAGCTCTCCTCTTGTGCCATCCTTAAGCAAAAGTCTTCTTGTAGGCAGATGGCCAAGACATTTGCTGAACACATCAAATCCTCCTAATCTTATGAACCCCATGACCATTTCTCTGGAGTCTCCAATTGAGCAAACAATAAATTTTAGTAAAAACAGTCGGCAGGTTTTTTGTTGTTCTGGATTTTAGGAACATTGCAGAACATTAATTGAATTGCTTAATAAACATCCCGGAAACAATTAGCCATCTAACTCAACTCAAAGTGCTGACTGGACCTGACTAGCAATTCTAGTCATTAAAAGTAGAGCAACAGTAAATTACATCCTGAATGGCTGCCATCACTGCAACACACTGTTTTTTCTCTCTGTTTTAGAGAGATCCTGCCATTATTGTACCATATACATCCAACATCTGGTTTCCATTTGTGTTGTGTGGAGATCGTTCTTGTCAGCCAAGGTTTCGCTACCTTTGTTTTCGTATTTCTGTGATTTCTATTGAAACCATTACATAGAAGTGTGTGCGCGTGTGTGTGTGTGAGAGAGAGAGAGAGAGAGAAGAGAAGAATGACAACACTGTAATGCCTCTATCCTCAGTTGGCTTCCACCACAGAGAAGAAGAAAAAGTGGAGGGAACTGTGGATACTTGATTCAGCAGAGAACAAAAGATGCTTTTATTATTAGATTTCTCAGCTTTTCTGTCTCCATCTGCTGAACTTTGCTGCGCTGCTTCCTCTTCCAAGCAAACTGTATTTCAACAGTCTGCCTTAACATAAACACGTGAAAGACAAACACATAAAAAGGGAACATGTGAATCAATAAGCACAGGGCAGTGAAAGACTGATTAAGTCAGAGAGATTAATAATCCTGTGCCTTATGCAACTGTGCCATCGTATGTACCTGTCCATGACCATTTTACACTAAACTTTTTTTCCACATGAAGCAGGGAAAGACGATCACAGGGTCCAGCAGATGATCTCCTTTGGCGAGCCTTGGACTACGAGGGCAGTCTGGCTGAATTCAACATTTGCCAGTATCTGTTACAGTTTAACAGATGTGCAGTGTGGTTATTGTACACATACACAGTGCACACGGAAACATGCATCCATGAATACACACACACACACGCGTGAAGGTTTGCTACTTTAGAGCTGAATCTACACTACACACACAGGTTTGAATGAAAAACTGCAGAAGTGCAGGCTTCAGTAAGTGGAGCCAAGTTTTTTCTGGCTATATAATCAGTCCCAGTAACAAAAGAGCCTGTCTGTCGCATTGATCAATTGTTTAAATGGCTACATCCAGCAAATTATGTTTTTATATTTTGCCACAGCAATTTTTAATGCCTCCTGGGTATTTAAAATCATTATAATTAATTTATTTTACATAGAACATATGCTTACTTTGGAAGTTCATTAAGAGGAGCTCTCTTAATGGCTGGAACTGAAGAGAAGATAAAACATATGAGCACCTGAAAATGAAAACTTGAAAGACATAATGAGGAATCATTGTTGATTAGGTTATCTCTATTATGTGTTTTTTCACTGACATACTTTATTAGTTTTTCTAACAATAGGCCCCTAGAAATTCAGCAACTGTGCCTGTTTTTGATTATGACTAGGCATGCAAAGCACTTATCATCATGGTCTTGGTTTAGAATTGGTTTAAACTTCAGGGAAATTGAGGTCATTCAAATCTCTAAGACAGGAATTTTTTTTAGCATGTAACTCAAACAGTCATCTTTTACTAAATTTAACCGAAGTGCTTTTGTTCCCTAAACCCAACCACCATATGGTCAGATCCTACAATTATGATATGCCCACTTCCGTACAAACACACATACACACCGGAGTGTGTATATCTGCATGTCTTTTATTTCCTTGTGTGGACAAATTTTGTTAATACTATTTTTTGTGAGACATTTAGCTGGTTCTTTGTAGGAGACAGGGTTGTTACTTTAGCCTTTCTCAGACATAGGATATGTCTGTCATTCAGACATTGTTCACTTTTACATTAATGTTCCTCATGGCTTCATTCAGACATACTCACCTGCGTGACAGAGAGAGCCATGCTGCGTGCCCGATATCTGTCATACATGCAAGGTTATTTTAGTTTCAGGCCACTTTATGTAAAGACATCAACAATAGGACATGCTTTTAATGTCAGTCCTGGGTGTAAAACTAACTAAAAACATTACCTGTATATTCCTGCAGTAGTAAATTAGACACAGACAGATTAACCAGTTCGACTGTGCATTTTCATGTAGCCTGTCTGTTTCAAATTAATAGTGTAATTTGAAATAATAGAAGAAGAAGAAGAAGAAGAAATAGTTGAGGTGCCTGATACTATTCAGAGAGAAATCACATTCCTTAGTAGTAGTCAACCAATTAATCTGAGTGATCTTTGACATTTCTCATTAATCGCAACAAAAGCGAGTAAAAATCAAAACACATGTTAAACAAGTACAAACTCTCAGAATAAGAAACATCCCATTGTTGTATTTTATCTGATGCAAAAAGAGAAAAGCATCAGCCATCACGTTTTTAGAATTTTGGTATACATTTGGTGCTTTAAACTAACAGCGTATATTTGTCCTAATAATGGAGGATCGTTTGTTGCTTTATATGCTGAAAACCTAGTTCTGCCCTTTGTTTGTTTTTTATTCAAGAGATGAAATTATTTCTGCCTCCTGTTTATATAACTGAAGCTTCAATCTGCTGCCAGTATTTTATGTCAACAGTGTTTGTCTAGACAAATCTTACCCTGAATGCTCTCTGGCATAAATTGCTCTTAGAGATATTTTGAAATACAGTCCATTGGTTACTTTCTTTTGGTCTGCCTTTGTTTGTTCGTTCATGCTGTGCCTGCAAGAATGAGATTTTATGTTTCACTAGTTACATCAATCATTCATCAGCGCTGTGTTTTGTAGCAGATGCCATAAATGCAACATCATGGCAGAGAGAAAATCAGAGAGGGCAAGTAAAATAGGATAATTTCTTTTCCCTTCGTCTTCCACAGCCACCATATCATTTGTACTGGAATTTTGAAACTGGGCTTGTGAACATCTTTGACTCCTTTGGAGGGTAAACAGACTTGTATTGTGGCTGGAGAGGAATGGCTGGAGGAGGGGCATAAATATCAAGAAACAGCACAGGAAAAAAACGTCCACATCTTCATAGTGAGTGCTTTTAAAGAGGAGCTTTCATAAAACTGCTGAAGAAACACTTTCACAAGACTGACTACTGTTCCTTTCCATGTTTTTGTGCTTCTCTTCATCTCTCTCATATTTTATTTTCTGGGAGGGATGCTTTGGGCAGTGATGGCATCTGCAGAATTTCCTGTAGACTGTAAGCATCAGGAATCCATGTGGCTTAAGACAAACAGTCCAATAGTCCAAAAGTCCAATAAATGAAACATTATATCAAAGAAGTAAGAGAAGAGGTATTTCTACAGGTGTTCTTACAATTGCTGTTAGTTTTCTGCTTCTTGCAGGTTAGCACCATCTTTATGTAGACCGAACGTCATGATTGCATCTCCTACGCAGTGTCAGTGATGCATTTTGTTCAGATAGATTATATAATAGAGGCTTCAGTATGCTTCAACTAAATTTATTGTCGAATGATCCGAGAGAGACTGAAACCCTCTCCTGGCACACTTCTGAACTCTTCTGAACTTCTAAAATAACATCTCACTTCTCTTTGTAATGGCAGACCTTCTTCCCACCCTTAAGTTTGGCAACAGCCATTTGGAACAACTAAAAACACTTTGGCAATCAGAAATTTCAAACATCAAAGTCTTTTCAGATCTTGGTGAGTACTCGAGTATATATTCAAAAAGTTGCACAGAGCTTTTTGTGCATTTAAGTGACGTCACGTGGAGTCAACATCATTTGAGGCTGAAGATTACAAGTATGAGAATGGGGTGAAAAAGAAAATGTTGGTGTGGAGTTTAAAAGAATTAAGCTTACTGCACCAGACCACTGCTCATCTCTAGAGGCAATAGACTAAAGGCCACATTTGCTGATTTATTCAAAATTAAGAATGAGCATTTATGTCAAACTTCCCCAAACTACTTTAAGATAAGATTTCACTAAGTTCTCGAACTTCTACAGCTGTTGCATTACAGCGCATAGAGCAGTAAGGTCCTGGTTGATGGTGCTGCCAGTGTACAAGAAGAGAAATGTGCAGTACAGCCCTCGAATGACAATGTCATTTTTTTGTTGTTTTTTTATTGTTTTAAATTGCATGGAGATTTATTCATATTGTTCTGAATATCATCAATCTTACCTAGGGCTCAACTAAGGCAAAAATCATTATGAAAATTATCTTGGTCAGTTTTGAGATCATGATTATTTAACCCGGTTACTCACTGACTTTGAAAACATTGTGCATTTATTGAAAACACTTGCTAACCACAAACGGTAACGCAGCAACTGACAGAAACCGATGGCTTGACGCACAAATGATTAGACATGCCTTTATTTGACCTACAACAAACACAGCAAGGTTGATAAACCTGCTCCTCAATGGCAGTAAAAAGTTAATTAACCCAAAATATGTGCACACCTGAATGTGAATGTACCATCCCTTGTTTTTGTTTCAGTGTGTGGCATAAAATGAAGTTGTCCTCCTCTGATCCATTATACACCAAAATACAGCCCTCGGGATGCTAATTGCCTACACTTTTCAATATAAAGTTAAATAAAATATTCCCCATAGTTTCAGAGTTTTTTATTTGATATAGAATATGTACATATGTAGATTGCATTATTTTATCAAAGTTCTGGGATGCCCTACTGTGGCTTTTAGATTTATTCTCCACAGAACCGGCTCTCAGGGCATTTTCAAACATATCTTATTATACATTTCTGATTGCCACTCCACTCTCTGAGGCTTGTTGTTAGAGGCACCCAGCAGGGTTTGTCTCAGGGTGTCTGGGACCTAGTGGTTGACCACAGAGAGTCCTGCCAAGCCATTGTAATGTTAAAACAACCACTGCATTCCTTGCACTGCAGTACAAGCACTGAGCTTGGCTTGGAAAGTTACTGATTTGAGGCCCATGATTTCCTGAAAGCTTCTTGGAAATTAGATTACAGTAGCTGCTGTAAAACTAATAGATAACAACTATATTTGAGAGAAAAGAACTTTGTACACCCAGAGTTTTGAGTAGATGCAGAAATAGTACAGTATATGGCGAGCATCAGACTGCAGTATGAGACACGGTGGCATGGTGGCATGGATATGATTCTATATTGATTATTTCACACAGTATTCACCAAAATCTCCATGCATTCCAGGAATGAGAACACACATTTTATCACCTGTTATCCGTGCAAAAAACAGGTCTGAGGGAGACCTGAAATGCACCAGAAATCATCCAGTAGACCTGAAAATTCACCAAGAGCTGAGGAGGTCGGAGGTGTGGAGCAGGGGAGAAGCGATGAGAAAAGTCGCTGGGACGAGTCAGGCTGATCACGGACCAGAACGGGACATGGCTAATGGAACTCAGTCCTGATTCACTGTAACTGGAAAGTTTTCAGCCGGCGAGGATGAAAAGGCAAACAAAGCCCTGCTACCAATGATACCAGTGAAAGTGATCATGTATGATGGTGTTTGAAATACAAGATTTTTTTTAAGGGACAGCAGTATTAATGTCTTTGCTTCTTTGAAACTAGCTGACAAAAGGGAACACAACATTTAACATTGATGTTTTCACTGGCTATAACAGCAATCCCAGAATGCAACATGCTGTTTACTACCTGACGTCATTATGAAATAGGACAATTGTTAGTTTGCAGGTTTTAGTTCTAAACGACTATTTAAATAGGGTCAAAATGTTGTAAGAATTGCTACTAAAGTTAAATTTAAATGCAGTACATGCCTTTCAGTGGTGCCTGGTGCCTGGTGCCTATCTGACAGTGACGCTGCTAGAAGGCAAATGAAAATTACTTCGTCAGTGTGTAATTTTCAAACTTAAAAAAACACAGTCACACACATTGGCAAACACCTTCTGCTGGCTGAATAACCGTGTGCCTGTGTGTTCTCCATCATATAAGTTCCTCATTAACCTGAGAGTTGAACCTGTGACCTCTTTAGTCACATTTCCAGCCCCCTGTGCCAGCCCTCCAAGCTCAGTGCCCAGTTGACTAACAAACACGAGCTGATTCATTATTACTGCTGCTGGCAGCGGCTCTGTAGCACGCAGGACCTGGAAACCAAATATCTCAATCTGAAGCTGTTTTACGTATATAGCAGCGTTTATAAGTCACCGGTGTAGATTTTACTGTAGCTTTTCTATCGTTTTTTTGGAATCGCAGGCTCTGTAGTAGGTCATTAATTTTCCTGTAATGAAAAGGTCTTTGTCAGGCCAGTGTGAATGTGCTCTCCTGTAATACATTTCTGTACATTTTGTTTGCATACAGCGATGCACAAACATGCAATCGCTCAGTCACATGCACTGGATTTGCATATTGCATCATCCATAAACACATGATATGGATTAATTGCTTTGGATTTTACATCAGACGTGTAATGGGGCTTAATTTCCTGCATGTTGTCCAAATCAGATACTGCAAGTTTGACATTATCCACACAGTCAGATACCTGGCAGGCACACAGCAGTACTTTGTGTTGGCTGTAACCCTGGTACAAATCCCACTTCAGATATCAATTTGGGGCTCCTGCTGTCTCTAACAGAGAATCTTTCAGGTGCAGAAAATATGTGGATAAATATATCTATTCTCTGAGCTCAAACACAAAGTCATCCTTCGGTCACTTTATCTCTCATTTCTCTTTTCTTTTTGAGCTATCATCTTCCCATCTATCTGTCATGTTCTCTGAGCCCTTCCGACAGGCTTCCATACTCACACACTCAGTCCATTCACCAGATCAAATTCAATCTTTTTTGTATAATTGCTGCAGTACTGTGTACTGCCAAGTGCTTGTTTGAATTGGAAGGGCTTTCAGTGTGCTCACTGTAACAGATCAAGCAATCTCATCATGTCTTCTACTTCCAGCCTGCCTTCCTGCCCAACTTTTCTGCAGAAAGGTTCAATCCACCCAGAACTCAACAAGCTATGTCCTTGATGTTACAGTGACTTTATAATGTATTTCTATGGTTTGTTTTTATCAGTGAGGCCACTTTCTAATGAGCCACTAATAACCATAAACAGTTTAAAAGAAAGTAAGTTGAGATAAAACGCTGGAGCTGAGACTTAAGGGTTTTCAGTGCTGGGTGAAGTGACCAGTTGTTTGCTTTTCAGGGTTTGACATTTGTGGGAAATCAGTGTGATTAAACGGAACAAGTCCCAGTCATACTGCTTCTCCTACCTTCTGCTTTCAAGCAGAGATTTGTCTTGATCATTAATCTGTGTCCATCAGCTGCTCCATCCAGTCGAGAGATTCTAATTTAACTCTGCTAGATGTCGCTTTTTAAAATGAGTGTGGATGAAGGGATCCAAAAACCTTTCACTGACTGGAATCCGGATGAAAAATAGCGTGGTTTCCTACCCCACCTCTCAAATAATTCAGTACTCAATCCGTTGCTGGGTCTTCACCATAAGCAAGCCTGCAGCCCATCTTTTCTTCCTGACGTCTGTGACACGGTCAACGACTGTCGCACAACAAGAAGAACTGGATTCACTTTGTTCACGTCAATAAGTGAAACTCCAGCTGCATCTAAAACATTTTACTCTTCTACACATAGAGGGAAGTTCTGTCTCACAAGTTCATGTGCAGTGCCTGGTGTTAAGATTCTTATGTATATTACTTTCACTGTCATTAAATTTGTTTAGTTACCTTATATAGTAACAAAGGAGTTTGACTCCTAGAGGACAATCTGTATTATCAAGCAATAAGTCAGAAAAATCAGTTTCTCCACTGTAACAACAACCTGGTCTTTACAAGTCTCAAACTGTCAGTCAAAGTAATTCCCATATGACATGACTTTAATAAATGGGTGTGTGTGGAAACAACCAGAACATTTTAAGGAAGACATTTGACATGAGTGATGGCAAAAGTAAAGTACATGTAGCTCCTTCAATTTCATGGTTCGGGTTTGTGCATACTGGCTCAGTGTCGCATAGGAAACCATTTCCATCCAGTAGCTTTTTATGCAGATTTGATGCAGTACAACAAGAGTTAGATTTGGCAAATAAATTGAGACATCACAACTCATGTGACTTTATTGGCAAACCATAATAGATCTGTTCAGAGTAATGGGGAGATTGGTCTATCATAAAACAGGCAGAATAATAATTATAAGATGTTGAGTCATACCACACTGAAGTGATTCTGAGAGATTGACTTGTTACTTTGAAATATTTACCAGTTTGGAAATTTGCCGTGCCAATTGTTTACGCAGAAAACTGCAAACAGCAAGAAGTGAGTGGGCTGAAGGTAGAAGAGGCTAATACCAGGTTATCACCTCTCCAAGAGGACATCACATTGTGTGGTTGATACAGAGCCCAGTCCTGCAGCTAACCCCCCTCCAGGCAGAACAGAAACAGAATGCACTCATGAGTTACATAACATCTCTTCTCAAGCTTACAATCCACAGGGCCAGTTTCTAAGACTGTGGCCACAACAGGTGTTAGTTAGGCCAGGTTTTCACATTTCCCGCAGTAGCCTAAAGGCTCAGTCAAACCAACATTTAATTTGTCGTTTCGCTCTCTGGAATCTGCACAGGGGTAAAATAAATCTGCATTTTCAGTGTCAACTTTGAACTTGATTTGACAAGGCAAGAGTATTACAAGTTAAACATGTATATTTGGCAGAATTGTCACCATACACTCCCACAGAGCTTGTTCAAAGCAACAAAGAAAGTATTTGATTGATTACTTTTGAAAAGCAAATATCAATGAGACCTGCATAGGAAACAAGATGAGCTGTAAACTGGTTAGTTCAGGAGGCAGCTAACCCATCCTTGTTATAGATTTTATCATTTTGGTAAAAAAAATCTAACAATATATCAAATAATGGACAAGCTAAGTAGACTGCATAGCACCATCCAACCCAAACAAATGGTAGACTTGAACCTCTGATTTCTCAATATTATGCCAGAAGAATCACTGAAATGTTCAAAAAATGTTCATCACATGCTACAGTGTGAGATTAAACCACTTTTAGCAACCTGAGAACATTCAGCACATGTATCATACCCCTCATTGACATGTTTTGACATCCAAGGTGTTGCAGATCTGATACACAGAAGCAGAGCAATGAGGTTTTAAGTCTGAGACTGTAACAATTCCTGTGTGTGTCTGTTAGTTTGCATAAGTATTTGTGTGCCATGCATCTGTGGCTTCATACTGGGAGTGAGTGCTTTCAATACTGGGGCCTGGAATAGTGTTTGTTATAAAACAGTACGCCTCCTGGGATATCTACTTTCTCCGTTACACAGGAATGTACAGAAATTGAGACCTTGAGGAGACTTCAGGGTTGGACATCCAAGAAAGAAGAGAGGTATAAACACATGCACAGAAAAAGACAGAGAGAGAGAGAGAGAGTGCTGAATGAGTGTGAAGTGTGCCTTAGTTTTAACTTCAAGATGAAGCTCTAAACATTACCACATGCTACGAATCCAGCAGCGAGAGAGAAACACTGTGTTTGTGTGCGTTCTTATGCAACCGTGCACACATGAGTGTGTAGTGTGTGAAATTATCTGTGTGTAGGGGAGTGAGAGAGAGCAAGAGTCGAGTGAGAGTTGACTGTAGTATTATTATTCATTGTTGATGCCTCAGACCAATTACAAGACATATTAGGCTGTACTTGGCAGAAACCCACAAGCTCTGCTTGCCTGCAAAAAGTCAATAAGAAGCACAGCCAAAGAATTAAAGTGTTGTTAACACAGTCACTCACACACTCAAAATGTTACTTTATAATGCACAATAGCTCTGTGGGAGAATTATGTAAGAAGATGCATGGCCAGTCAGAAAATGGGTTTTCCAGAAACTGTCATCACAATCCAACATTTCCTGGTTAGCATTAGATTCCTATGTGGTGGGACTGTTCTATGCTCTGTATGTGTGTGTGTGTGTGTGTGTGTGTGGATGCATGTTGATATGTATGTGTTCAGTTAATTTTCCCCACTTTTATGTTAATGTCAGACCAGCCCTGGACATTTCCAAGAGAAAGCGTTCATTCAGTAAAACAATCCCATATCACGCAACAGAACCACAAAATGATGAGAGAATCACATCCAGCACGTCTCAGAGGTGGATTTTGTCCAGGAGAATCAATATAGAGTCCTTTATGTGAATGGAGCAGAAAAAGATGTTTCTTTTAGTTGGGGAAAGTGCGTGCGTGCGTGCTTGCGCAAGTGTGTGCATGTATAAAAGTTCCCTCAAGTGGTGTGCTTGATGCATAAAGAGTACTCCCAACAGCTGAAGAAAGAATTAATTTGATGTGGTGGGCAAACGGCTGAAGTACAGTAGGAGCCTACAATGTACACAGTGAACTGTATTATTTAAGGGGTTTACATTGTTAAAATAAGCCAGTGAAAAACATTGTAGATGTGTTAGACAAGAAAGACTGGCAGTAGTTAATATTACATCACGTTTTTGTGATACATGAGTATACATGTATTTTTTTTACAGCATTGTACTTAGACCTAAATTAATTTCACTGCTAAGTTTACTGATAAACTAAACTTATGAACCTGTCTGATTAAAATGAATCAAACTTGTCCTACAATGACTGATTAATCCACTGTGTTGGTCTCCTCGTGAACTATTTTAGATAGATACATGTGTTTGTGTAATCTACTGTGTAATCTACTGAACAATGGTGTGTGTGTGTAGCTTTGCTTTCATTAAATCAACTAACAGCCCAAGGTCCTATTGGCACTCTAGATGCTACTTGGCGAAGAGGAGAAGAGGTTTCTCACTTTTACGCACAATAAATAGCTCTCTCGTTCTCTCTCTCTCCCTCGGATGCATTTACTTTGATGGTTCTCCAGAGTGTGAGTCAACACAGACTGAAAATGAAAAGCGGTTCAGTGACATTCTTTTGCGTCATTTTGTGTACTTAATGCTTGGACTCAAACAAACGGAGTTCTAAACAGAAACAGCAGATGTGGTCAGCAAGCCTCATTGAAGGTTGCACTTTCACGCTCTAGTCAAAGTCGCACAAACACACACAGAAAGTCAGTGTATTCACAAATACCACTTGTTTCTCACCATGAATTTTAACTTTGAGAGCTGAGAGTGCCGAACCTATACGCCGCCGGGCCCAGTGTATTTTCTGGTGGCCTGTGTGGGCATGTGTGTGTATCACTTAGTGCAGTTTGCCAAACAAAATAACTCAAGAAACACTTGGTGTGATGTGTCTGTAAAACACATCACACCACCATTGATCACAATCAATCCGTCAGGACTGGCAAAATCCTACCAGTTGGTTTTGTTCTCTTGTTAAACACAGACCAGCAAACATTATCGAACATATACAAATACTAACTGATGTGCAGCTGTTGCTCTCCGCTTTATTAGACCTCAGTGACAGCAGAGTCACAGAGGGTTGTTTTTCTTCTGCTCTCTGTTTTACAACCGTCGTTGCACTCTGGTCTGCTTCTCTTTGCTCACAGCAGGCCGCAGGGTCTGTTGGAGGAATCAAAGAGTCTGCTCACTTCATTATAGAAGCACTGCTGCTTGTTATCAGCTTTTCTGAACCATCTTTCATGAGCTTAAATTCCACAAGCCTGTCAAGTGCTGGTTACAGCATACAAACTAACCCTTCTTCTTCCTCTTCTTTTTCATTGTATTCTTCACTGTGTTTAAAAAATAAAACTTATTATTTTGGTTTCAGACTAGAGGATGAATGCTGAATGTGTCTGGTACTTTAGACTTTAGTACTTTAGACTTTAATCTAATTTTTTAGAGTTTTTTGTCACAGATCAAGTTTTCTAACTAATATGATAGATAAACAAATAAACAGATACTGAGACAGTGCTTGCTCCATTCGTTGATAACACAATACGCAGCATATAATTCATCACCAAAGATGGAAAAAGCACAGGTTTACTGGAAGGAGAGGCACACGCTATAGAGCCCACAGGGAGAACTGGAGGTTAATTAAAAGGAAGCTAAATTCAGGTAATGTCACCTGTGTCAGTCGTAAATATTGTAAATATGTTGGGGTTTTTTTATTTCAGGACAATAGCTGGCAGTGAGACTGAGAAGATCTTCCCATTTCTAATTGGAAGAACACACCTGATCCAGGTAATCGGCAGTGGATAGGGCAGTGATAGTTGGAAAACAAGCAGGGCTGAGTCCATCCTCACCCTTGGTGAAATTTCGGAGTAGCTGATTGTTCTTTATGTAAGGTTGTGTGAAAGTGTTGATTGAGGTCTGTTTTTTTCAGAACCATGAAACCTTCACTTACAATATTTCTCCAACTTTTTAATGTTGAAAAACTTGGTTCTTTTCCACCTGGCTATAAACTTTTCCTGGCTATTTTAAACTCATGCATGCCAACTAGTAGTTAGATCTTTCATTTTAGTGTTGTGTGCACAGATTATTTAATTTAACCTTGTTTTAATTCAATTTTGTTTTAGCATGAGACTCCCAAGTTCCAGCTCTGCCTCTGTCCAAACAAAGCCACAAATCCACTCCATAAGGAAAAAATGCAGTTGCATAGGTTAACAAGGTCGCCTCGACACACATTGGGCTTTTTCTTGCACGTTCAGCTGCAGGACAAAAAACAGTTATTTGACACAGTTTTGGGAGGTGCACACATGAAGCTCTCGTCTTTAAATATCTTTACCTTTAATATGTTGACTTCGGCTTCTTACACATTTTGAGTCTGTACAGTAATGCCTTAGATGAATAAATGAATGAATTTATAAAGTGAATAGAGTAAAGTAGTGAATAGCTCTGTTGGCATAGTCAGTAAAGGATGATGTACCTAGAAAAGAGATGTGTCATGTATTTAATTATGATGGATCAATAATGTTTCAACAACAGCTACTGTATATACTGTGTTCATCAGTCACCTACTGAGAAACACTAAATACAATTCTAAACTATTACGTTACAGTGTATTTGTGGGGAAAAAACTGAAGTAAAATCTTACTTTGAACTATGATTCATTGAAACAGTAATGCAATACTTATATAAAAGGATAACTGTTCTAATTAGATCTTTCTCATATTACTAATGACTAAAATATGGAACTGTAACAAACAGCAGTGTGGCTGATGACTGCCAAACAAAACATGATCATGCTCCAATTAAATTATATAAACATAACACGATAAATTAGATTCTGGTCATCCCGTTTCACAAAACAAATGAGTCATGGAATCTTTTCTAAAGTGTCTCTTGAACAGCTGTCCAGTGAAACAGGACGACAGCACTGTGATGTTGAGTCATCACTGTTCTGATGCATCCAAACATCAAATGATAAACAGCTCTTGTACAAGTACAGACAGCATATTGAAAGTACAAATCTAAGTGTACATTTAGAGTTAATGTAAAAGTGTGACACTTGAAAATTTCTATAGATGCATTTCTGCCCAGATGAGTAAATTTGAGGTAGTTTTGCATTCATTATTTTTATATTATGAACTGAGCAGTAGCAAAAGAGATTTTTCATTAAAGATTAAGTTGCTTTTTTCATAGTTAATGGTGATTTTTCATGCTCTTGATATATATACAATATGGTACATAGTATACAAATCCATTCATACACACAAATGTACAATATGCCCTAGAAAGTGAGGTGATGATCAGTAATGATGATGAGAAAAATTCTTGTTGTGATAATATAAAATAAACTAGTTTGTCCACCTTGTTAACAAATTATACATTGGACTAACATAGACCGAAATTTTGTGTTAAATACCCCAACTGGGAGTTCTGCCAACTTTTTCTTTCAAGTATTGAGACGCACATGCATGCGTGCACACACACACACACACACACACACACACACACAGCAAATGTGGTAATAGGAGACAGTTCTCTTAGTAGCTGCAATGATGCAAGGTGTTGCAAGAGTGACTGAAATACAGTTGTGTGTGTGTGTGTGTGTGTGTGTGTAGACAGGGCAATATAGTAGCTGAAGTGGGAGTATGACAAGGCCAACAGCTGTGTGACGTGCAACAGGTGCTCTGGGGTACATCAGAGGTGCAACAGAGAGAGACGCAAATATTTCAGATATACCTTCACCTACGCTGCTGTATGTCTGTCTACTTCAGATGTGCAGGTCCTCCCAAAACGGCCATCGCAGACGAGTCCATATTGGCAGTTTGTGAAGTTATTTGAAACATAGTGGGAGCTAGCATAAAGATGATTCAACACTGCTTCAGATAGACAGTCGACGGGTCAAAATGCACAAATGACAAATTGATTGTTTAGAACTAGCAAACATAAAGACAGGACAGATGTTTCAAAATGTAAACAGATGCAATCAGATGCAATGCAGTCATGTGCAAAGACTGGCAGAACACTGGCTGACTAAAGGCCCAATAGCATGGCTGGCAACAGTGGACAGGGACATTTATTTATAGCAACATTACAAGTTTCCGTGATAGTTTCCACCGTGCAGGCCAGAGACTCTCGAAGCACATGGCTGTCTATCAGCCGCTGCGCTTATCATCACGAGTACCAAAGCTAGTCTGTCAGCAGCAGTTCCCAAAACACTGCATGGACCAAGACTGTCACTGTTCTGAATCACACAGCATTAGTGAATTCTACATCTGAAAACAATGTCACCAAGCTTGTAGGACATTATATACAGTTATCTTCATCAAAATCTTATATATTTCATATCAGTTTTATCCTGATTCATTTATTCTGTAAGCTAAATAAAGTCTACTCTCACTCATGGTATTTTGAAACACTGGCAAGGAGCCAGTAGTATAGTTCAGCTTAATATGCTGTATGTACTATATATGTGTTGGTATGCAGCACTGAAGCTGACAATGAACCACTGACACGTGATTGTGGAGTTAAATTGACTGAAATTTCCCATCTGGAAAAAAATCACTGGTTCTTACTACTCTCATTTTACAATTCAGTAGTATCTTCCATTGTACATACTTTATGTATAAATCACGAATGTACTATAATGTATATGAGAAAAATAATGAAAACTTATCCTTAACATGAACTTCACTGTGTTTGAATAGTGTTTCGCAGCATTTATTTGTAATGAACGACCTCCTGCTGGGACAGTGATCTTGAAAAGGCAAAATGTTCCTTTCTCAACTTACCATCACGTCACTTCACACTTTCAGAACAAGTCAAGTACCCATCCCAAGACTCGAGTTATTTGATTTTCCCCTCAGCTGTGCCAATTCAGTTGTGTTCAGTTGGATCTACACAGGACCGAATGCTCGTCAGATTACATTGGTGGCATTAGTTAGAGCTTATGGATGTCAAGTCTGTTTTATACACGTACAAATATGACAATACTCCAGCCAAGCTTTTTGGATAGAAATGATAAATCTGTTAAAAAAACAGCACTGCAGAAGTTGCTCATACCTGTGTTTAATATTATGCAGCTTGTAAGTGAAGCTCTGTGCTTTTACTCAATACTACTCCATAGTTAGCTCTACAGTGCCAATAATGTGTTTTGTTGCATGTCTGTGTGTGTGTGTGTGTGTCCTTATGTATAGTTTATGTATACCTGTCTGTGCATGCATGTGCATGTCTACATGAAGGTGTTAATGAGGTGCTGAAAATGCCAGGGCTCATGCAGGCATGGTGATCTGAAGCCAAAGAACACCACAAAACACATACTGTACACATAAAGATCATGACTGAAATGTATAGGAAAACATATGGGAAGGCAATCATAGTGTTTCCTGGTTTTGATTATAGTTAATATGAGTTGAAAATAAACAGTGAGGGGCCGTAAACCAGGTTTCCATAACCTCCAGGGTCTTTCCACCTCTGAATAGAGGGATAAAGGAATCCATAACTATAACACAGATCAAGTTACTGTAATCTTAAGTAATACCGGGACTTAAAGCCTGTTACACACAAATCATCTGACAGACCACCGTGCTGTTGATACCACCAGAAATCACCACACCTGTAAGTATTTTTTTTTCCTACTTTAAGATCTTGGAAAATTGGTCTTCATACTTGTCGACTCTAATATGCTGAACATTTTTACAAGCGTCTTTGTTTGATTGCAGCAGTTGGGAGCAGGTGTTCAAGTGTGCTTATGACAACAGAGTCTCTCCACTGGGGTTTGGTTTTAGCGCGACTGTTATGTTGCTAATGGGTAAGTTATTCGCCTATTTTTTCAAAGATCCTAGAAGTAATATACATGACATGATCAAAACCTTTTTTAGTACCTTTCTCTTTAATTCATGCTGCCACCTAGTGGGGACATTAAGACCTGTCAGTAAGTGAGAATGAAGCTGCTGTAGGTTAAACATCAGTGTTTTCCGCTTCACAGACTTGCTAAAGGAAAATTCAAAACATAAAGGATAGCTAAGGACTTGAATTCACTTATTGTGTATGTGGCCTTATATTTAAAAACCAGGAGGTCCCACAACAACAGAAGGCACTGCAGCGATGTGGTCCAAATGATGATGATCCTGTCGAGTTACAGTACCTTGTGGTCACCAGTAAAGGAAAACAAGAGTGACAATACAACGTAGGCTCCAAATGACTGATGCTGGACTTTCATTCATTCATTTTGTTTTACTTTAAACTGCTCTAATCAGTTTTTTTTTTGTTTTTTGTTTTTATAATAACCTGAGTAAATTAACTGATAATTATCTGAAATTCAATGATGACACTCATTAATTGCACATAGTGGTAAGAAGTAGTATCTTTAATGTTCACTATACACTCAAACATTTCTTCATATAGAAAATAATGACTTGTGAATTATTACTTAACTATAGGATGCATCTTATTTGGCACTGATTTTCATTACAGCCATTAACATAGTGGAGCAGCTGACAAAATACATCATCAATCAATATGTACAGTATATACAACCAACAGCTTATTATCTGATATGTTTCTATATGTGTACATTTGTCACACATATAGATGAAATGAATAGATGAGGATAAACACTCTAACACCACTAACACATGAACATATTCACTATTACATAACCATTAAATGTCACAGCATGCACTCAGACACAGTGTGGTGTCCTTTTAATAGCAACTCCATACTCAATATATTTTTCACAATAGGTGTTAAAATTCTACTTTTAGTATTTTATTTTAATGAAGCTATAAGTGAAGCCGGGGCGATGAGGGATAATGTGTTAAAAGTGAAAATGCTGTAGCTGCCTGCTGCTGTCATCGACTTACCAGAGATGGAAAGAGACAGTCGGTGGATATCCTTATCTGCCAATGCCATGAAATTCAAGACGCTGCCCCATGATGCATGCGCACTCACGGCATGCGCGCGCACACGCACACACACACTGAGCTTAATGCACACACACGTACAAAAATGCAAAAGCAGATAGAAGGCGAAACATGACCTTAATATAGACACACAGTTACACAGCATACACACTTGAGCATACTCACCGTTGTTCTCGGGAGCTTGCCTTCACCTCAGCTGTCCACACCCAGAAGCACTGGAGACAAAGGTAAGAATCGCAAAGCAAATCTCAGCCTCTTGTAGGCTATAGAAACTCATTTCTACTTTCTACAAGCTTAAGTCAGTTCTAGGTAATAGACAGCAGTAATGTGCTTTTCAACAACAACTTAATGAGTGTATGTTGACTGAGCCACAGACTTTGTCTTAATTGCAGCAACAGAGCAGCAACCAAAGCTCTGTAGTGGAGGCTGCTTTAGTTACACTGTAGGTGCCCAAGACGTGGACTGTGGAGTCGCTCAGTCCCACAATCTCTAGTGGTTTCCCAGTACTGGTAGTACTGTAGTGTCTGCTAACAAACTATTTAATTTTGACTGATTTTCACGTGTCCCGATTTTGTCACAAAATCTACTTTACAACACAGCTATAAAATCTGCTGTCATGTTCACTATGTTCTGTATTGGGGTCTATGACCCTCTCGTTTTAGTTTAGATTGTTCTGGCATGTTACAGTAAGAAAATATTTTTAGTAAAACACAATAAAACACTATTTGCAGAGTCAATACTTCATGTAACTTTGGGATTTCTTAAGTCTGTGGAACATTTTTCCCAATATTTCAACACGTGCAGTCTTCCCACGGAGAGGCGGGACTACACGTTGCCACTCTTTTTTTTAGTCCTGTGCTTATCCAATCAGAAAGCGTCTGGTTGTGTAACCACAGGTTACCGGAGCAGTGGTATTATGGGATGTACACATGGCGGCCTTCAGGAGAAAAGCATGTCAACACAACATTTTGACACTTGTGTATTTTATTGATGTGATGCGGGACTAATGGAGCTGCAGATGAACATTTCGCGGGATTTCCGGGAGTGTGTCGTCGACATTGTGTGTATTTATATTTTTATTTCTCGATTTAACTATTATTAGCTTAACGTTGTTGTTGGTCTTGGCTTCGGCTAGAGTTGGCAATGAATATGATAATCAACACTTTCATCATGTAAACGGATGCATGAGTACTGAGTGTGCCTTTGTCAGTTTCCTACCAGCTTCTAACGTTACATCTACGCACTGACTAATGATTTACAACAGAGGTTCAGCGTGTAAAAGTCGTTTTAAGCTAGCCCGAGTGTACGCCCCTCGTTAGCATGCAGAGCTCTCCAACGGTTTCCCGTTTATGTTAATTGACCGGCGATGTTTAAAAAGCAAAGACGGTCGTGTAAAAACACTTCATTTTGTTTCGATGACATTATCCTAATACAGAGAATCTGTTCTAACGATCCGACTGAAAACGTATTTCGTCCGCTGCACGATAAAACTATTTTAGCCTGTGACACTAGATACTCTGCCTCCTATCCGGGCAGTCGGCGGCCATCTTTTTTTAGGATTCGGAAAAATAAATTAGTCAATAATTTATTCCTGCAGTTTGTGTGCCGTCATGTTTGTTTGTTTTTTATCAGAGCATTTCTCCTTTGTCTTTAATATCAATAAAATCAAGTTTAATATATTCGGTGTGCTTTGAAACTAGCAACCGCTCTCTGTCACGTAGCCGCCAGTACGTCACTCTATAGCAGGACACAGAAGTTCAAAATAAAAGCGTGACGCCGGAAATTCACTACACTTCAAAATAAAGTGTTTTAGAATAACAAGAAAGTAACGCTTACTCAAAGTAACTTTAAAATAAGTTACTTTTTGCTTTGTTAGAGTATATCCTAAGACGAGTAGTTTTCCTTGAGTACAGTTTATCTAAAGTAATAGTACTTTTACTTAAGTAAAATAATTTAGTACTCTTTACACCCCTGTTTAGTGGAATTTTATCATGCAGATGTTGATATGAATCTGTGGGTTTTGTACTGATACCTTCATACCTTCAACATTAACCTTTTCTTTCAACAAACTGCTGGCCTTTAAAAATACCACTGGCTTATATTCTGTGTGAAACAAAATATACTTGTTAGTTGTAATAGTCTTGATTGTATTGTTAGATAATCATACAATCAAGACTATTCATTACAGTAAATCATAGTCTTTGTACAAACTGGTGACTGTTTAGATGCAACTTTCTCGTTCACAGACATCGGAAATTAATTATTGCTTGTGCTTAATAATTAAAACATGCTAACAGTCAATCACATGTTAACTTTTCATATTAAATTTCTACCTCTGTGGTAACAATGTAAACACAGCAAAAATGATGTGACTGTTTTTTTCTTACTTTTTCTTAGGAAAGCTGTAGTGTGATCTTTCTTTTTAGGCTTTATGCTATATACAAGAAATTTGGGGTAACAAGTGTGAACACTTAAAAACAAACACAAAAAAAATCATGTGTCCCCATTTATTCTGTGTCCTCAGAATAAGCCAGAACTGCCCCACTCATCACAGCCTCCACTGCCATGCCTGGTGAGGATAAACCACAACAACAGACCCACCAGAGGAAAAAGAACAAAAAGTCCCGCTCCAAGGGGAAGAATCCCAGCGCCCACAGGGAAGGCACCTTAGATGGACAGGATGGCCTCATCTTGCCCTCAGTCCTCCAGCCTCCTCCCAAAAAGCTGGCGGAGGAGAGAAAGAAAGTGTCAGTGGCCAAGGTGGAGGAGGAGTCGTCCATAGCTATCTGCCTTCAGGTGCTTTTTCCCTACCTATTGGCAGGGATGGGCATGGTGTTTGCTGGCATGGTGCTGGACACTGTACAGGTGAGTACATACAGTGCTGAAGCAGATTTTGTAAATGTGGCATCACAAATAGTTGTAGTGTCATGTTATGTGTTGTATTGCCTGGCATTCGCATGTTGCTGGTTTACTGACCTAAACATTATTTTGAGCAATAGTAAAAGTATAGTAAATGCAAGTTAACCTGGAGTAATGAGTCTCCAAATGCACAGTGTGGTTCAGACTTCAATTTTTGACCCCAAGATTGGTTGGTTGTTGTTTTGTTTTTAGTTTTTTGGGGTTTTGTGGCTTTCATAACAGAGACCATCTTTATAGCAGCTAGCTAGCAACACTCCTGCAACAAATTCTCCTTCATGAGTGTGATAATAATTTTTTTGTTTGAAGTCATTGTTAACTTATGGTCATTTTGGAGGCTGCAGTTTGGGCTGCCGTTAAATTGTATAATACTGCCCAATTGAGTATGATGTTGACTACTATTCCGGTCATCCCCTTTATATCAATGAGGGCAAATAACAGAAATACCTCTCTGTATAATGCAGTAGAGTTTAATGGCAGCAGAAGCTACAGGGAGCAGTTGTTTTATTAGACAGCATCAGTTTTAGCTTGGTGTACATTTTATAAATATAGTTTGGAATCATCATGTCGTTACACAAAAATAAGTCAAAGGTAGCTTTAAAGCTGATGCAACTATGACAATGAGGCTTCCTTCAAATAAGCGTGACAAACATTTGATTGGATCAACATTTAAAAAAAAAAAAAATAATAATTTAATTTATATGGAGTAGTTACGTGTTTGTGTGGGCTAGTTATGCCTTTTTTCCTGTGCTGTGCTGCGCTCCCCCTGGCCATCTGGAACCGGGGCAAACAGACACACTGCTTTATGATGAGCTGATAATCTCATTCTTCCTTTCTATCCCTGACTGATAAACATACGACTATCCTCATATGGCTTTTTCCCTTCAGTCAATATGCTGATCATCAGTATTTTTCTCCCTTCCCCTCTACAGTATCTGTTCTCATCCTTCTGTGCCTGATGGAGGGCAATTAGTCATGCTTTTGGCTGAGCCGTTTGTCAGAGCACAGGGGACGTAGAAGGATGTCTTGCAATATATTATGTCCTAACTTCTACGTCTGACAATGGGCTGTTTCAGTTCTTGACCCCAGTGGCTTTTATTTGATTTCCAAGGCTCACTTAGCTTTACCAAACATGCTCTGCATTACCAAATCATGGAAATATATTGAATAATAATAATAATTGATACTTTACTGATCACCTTGGGGAAATTGTTGTTTGGACAGCTGCTAGACCTGTGTCAGCGCTACTACGGGGTACCGGTGTCTTGTCCACGGACACCTCGGACATGTAGACTGAGAATTGAACCGCTCACCTTTGGGTTGGAAGACGACTGCTCTACCCACTGAGCTATCATGCCGCCCCAAATTAAATTTTGCCTCCAAAAACAGTAGTTGTTGGCTTGAAATGGACCCTTGGACTTTTTAATAAATCATTCCAGACTCTATCATTCTCAACCACGACATTGCTGAAACGTGCATGTTCAAAAAATGTGCTCATTATGCTCTGTAAATTGGGGTTGTTGTGGTAAAGATAAACCTGAAGGTTGGTCCGCCTCCCAGAAAGCCAGGATGTTTGAGAAAAACAAATACCATGCCAAATACAAAGCAGGGTGTGGGAGGGCCAAGGACTTTGTTTGTTATATTTATTTAATTGCATATAAATGATAAATAAGACGGTGTATAGGTGAGGGAAGTTAAGTAATGCAGACATCTAGCTTTTGTTAGCTGATGACGAATAAGCAGCTATTGGGAGGATTAATGTAAGGCCCACTGTTGTTCGACAGATGTTTAAGTTAGGTTTATACGACAATTAGCTGGTGTGGCTAAGAAGCTGTGAAGTGTTCACAACTGATATTGTAAATAGTTTTATATAATATTTTTTTGTAATTCACATTCAAACATTGTTTCTTCATTTAAAAGTAACAGCTGTGTTACAGTTCATATTTATGCAGAAATAGGGAAAATACTGAAGGAGTTCACAAACTTTCCATTACCACTGTAGGTGAAATTAACATGCAAAAGACCTTTGCTTGTAAAGTGGGGGAAAATTATGTTTTTCATAATTGTAAGTAAAACAGTAGCATTTACCTCCATTTAAAAGATAAAATTGGAGCATTATATACATGTAAGAGAAGAAGTTGAAAGGAAATATGATTTGAAGATTCTTTCAAAATAAATATTCAAATCAGTCAAGCCTCTTGACAACGTTTTAGTCACATAATACAGTATGACTGATTGGCCTTACATGTGATTTTACAGGACATACAGCACCAAAGCCTACGACAGAATCATGGTGCTTATAGACTGCAGCAGGTGGACTGGAGATAGAGATGGAGGCAATTCATTGTGAGAAAGAATGAGTCACGATACGGAAGAAGAGAGAAATGCAGGGAAACCGGCCGACGTAGAAAGAGGGATGTCACATGGCAAGAGGGAGGTAGGATAAGAGGCAGACACACAGTGAGAAATAAAGAGAGGGGGAGAGTGAGGCTGTAAGCCGGTTGTTTCTCTCATGAGTTTGCATGTCGGGCAGCGCACACAGACCTGCCTCTTTTTCTGCTACGTCAGAGCAGAGCAGAGCGGAGGGAGCAGGACTACCCTGATGCTGACAGGAGGAAAGAAACACTTCAGATTGCCAGAAGCTGGCTGCTGTATCTAGTCAGTAGACCTTTTAGATTGTTACTGACATTACGGAGGTTTTGTTTTCCTCTTTCCATCTTCGTTGTGGGCCTCCCAAAAGAGAAAATTTGAGGATGTAAAGGGATTTTGCTACTCCTAACTCGCAAGACATTTTGGAGAATTCTTCATCTTTGCTGCTGTCAATCGTTCAGCTGCCAAAGCAAGAACTGTTGTCAATTAGATGATACAGCTGTGTCTTTATGCTGGAGGTCAAGTGGATTCTAACCTGGATCAAATGGATTCAGGACTACATCCAACAAACACTAAATTCAACTGAAAGGACTTTTAACTAAATCAAATCTATTCTGGACTAGTTCATAGAATTGGGACTTGAAATCTGATCTCTCTTTTTATTCTGTGTATGGATGTCAAAACTATCCTACTAACTAATTAAAAATATAGATGAGTTAAAGAAAAACTAACTGACTTTCACTGCAGCTGTGGAGCATCTGTGCTTGTAGGAAATACTGTGACCTGTGAATCAGATATGGTGTTATGATTAATGTGTTCCCCAGTGGTGCTGACAAATAGACACCTCGTCATTGCTGACTCACGACTGGGACAAACATGTCATGCTTCATTGCCCCCAAGTTAGAGTTAAAGCCTTTGGATTTTTGCATCGGGAAAAAAAGGTGAATTCATTTTAACGGGGACTTCAGTTTTTACGGTCTTCTCCTTGTTTTCTCCTCTGAACATCTGAAGCATGGAAGTACCTGATTATTTTATTCTCTTCACAAGTCAGAAGCATCATAAGCAGATTGTCTCATTTGTTCATAGTCAAGAATGATTAAAGAGGAGCCTGTCATTTCTTTGTAATCCTTTAAGACTGGAACAACCATGCCTTCACAAATCCCGTCTGTCAGTTTTTTGAGAAAGGCTTCAGTGACTACTTGAAACCAAAGAAAACAACTGTTGGATTTATCTTTAGCATTTTCCCTGCTCACTTCTTAGAGCAGGTGAAGCTCAAATTTTAACAAAACACAACTTTTCTTGACTCAACTAAATACTTTATGTTCCACTTGGAACTGTCTCTGTTGAACTAAGTGCTTGGTGTTGGTGTTCAACATGGTGGTCACTCGTCTGGAGCTGGAGCTGCGTTACCAGGGCAAGAAGTTGCGTGGTGTGACATGGAAGTTGACTCGATCAGAGCACGGTTTCCTACCAGAGAGCTCCTGGCTGATTGCTGCTCAGGTTATAGTGCCGTACCTGGTGTCGGGGCTTGGAATGGTCTCCGCTGGTATTGTTATGGACCTTATACAAGTATGAAAATCTAAGAAAAAACATGTTTTCTCTTTTTCAGAGACCGATGAATAGTGTTGGGTACCATCATAAATTTGAGTTTCAGTGCAATATTTTTTTATATCTTACTTTACCAATTTTTGCAAATCCCTTTTTTGTCATTAATCAAAAGAAGCCAAAACACTCAAATATTAAACTTTCTAAAGTCACAACTATATTGCAAGATGACAACGTTGATGTTGGGTGATTGAGCAAAACTCAAGATGACATTTGGTGACAGTTTTTACATCCAGTGCATATTTGTACAACTACTGTATAGTGTGTTAAGATTAGGGAAAGATTGTGGTTATGATAAATTAGCTGTGCTTATGCTACCCTTATTTTACACCTTTTTACGCAAAGGTCATACTATTTTCCTGCACTGGTACTGAGCGTTGGCATTGGACGTAAATTGGGATGTGTGGATGTAGTTTCTAGGATTATGGGACTGACTGTGAAAGTGTCCAGTCGAAGAATAAGTAAAAAAGAAGTATTCACCTGAGCAAGCAGATACTCTCAGACACTTTTCAGTTGGTACCAAATAAGTGTTGGAGCTTGATTAGTTGGTATGTACGTAAAAATTAATCATGATGGCATGGAGGACTCAAAAATGTGAAGAAATGGGTGGAGGAAGACCTATGTAGATATTTGAATTGTACACAGTAAGGGGGCAAAGAGGCAGAAGTTCACTCAGCTGTCATTGTTTCGTATGGACAGTTATGTAAAATAGGATCAGATTAACATTGCCCTTTGTCGAGGCAGATGACCGCCCACCCTGAGCCTGGTTCTGCTGGAGGTTTCTTCCGTTAAAGGGAGTTTTTCCTCTCC
>JAUMHL010000028.1:4882085-4893614 GCA_032362345.1 Sandelia bainsii
GCTATGTAAAGTGCCTTGAGATGATCTTTGTTATGATTTGGCGCTATACTAATAAAGATGAATTGAATTGAATTGAATTTGTATTACACATTGAATGTTTGCCAGTCAGTTTCATTTGCCTTCTTTTATGCATGGACAGAGTGAGTGATGGTTTAATTGGTAGACAGCGGCAAAAGCCTGGAATAATTGTACAGATGAAAGGAAGATGAAGTGTGGTGCGCCCTTAAAAACAGAGAGATAACTACACAGACGATTGGATGGATAGAATGATATATCTATGGGATTACAGACTGATTGATGATGGATGGAGATACTGAAATAAGTACTTTATGCACAGTAGTAACACTTCTTCTGCTTCCCTGCTGACACTGTTGTTTATTGTTCAACAAATGGAGCCTTGTGTTACATCCACCTTTCTGAGCGTTCCAAATCAGATTTAGATGTGGGAAAGAGAGGAGAGCCTTAGGATTAAAGTGAACAGTTAATTTAATAAGCCAGTGGAAGAATGAAAGGAGGCCACAGAGAGAGAGAGATAAGAAATCTTATCACACAGTAACATCGTGCAGTGTAGGAAAATGCTGTCAAAGAATATCGATGTCCACGCTGTTTGCAGTATTTCTGAAATAACTGTATATGCTGCTGATGTAATAATGTTGTTTCTGGTGATTTCTGGTAGTTATACTGACAGTAATGGCAAAAATATTATAAACACTGTATTTTCTCTTGAGAAATCCTGAGTAGCAAAGTGTTTTGGCTTCTTGCCCATCACAGCCAAGCACCAGCACTATTAAGCAGAAGTGGGCCATGCCCTGAGACAGCTTCCCAATATGACAGGCATCAGCTACTAGTCCAGAAGCTTGGAGTGATGTGTAGATAGACACATACACCAGCATTTAAAAGGCACACCTCTATTGGTCACTATACTCATGAACTGTACTCCAAATTACTTTTGTAACTTTTAGTTTGCAGGTGTTGTGCTGCACATGTGTGTTTCACAACAGACATGTTTCTATCCAAATGTAGTTCAAATTTTAACAGAACTGAAACATGACATGAAATCACATAGTTTTCTAGTTGGGTCTCGTTGGGTCCCATTAAACCATTGCAGAAGAAGCAACAACAAGATATGTAATTAAAACAGCACCTGTCAATATTTAAATGAATGCAATGTGTTATAGATAACATGACGATTGCTTCATAAGTTGATTTGAGAAAGGTTACAGATTCCTTATGCTCCACACAGATCTGGTGTTTTTATTTGTCATAAGTTTTCATCCACTCAGTGCAGCGCTTTGATGTAAATTACATGCTTAATATACATCATGATTTATTCTTTTGTTTCATTAGCACTTTGTGAAATTGTCCATCTCAACTAAGCTGCAAATCTAAGCTGCTTCTGCAGGTTTGCTGGTCGAACAACACAGTACAGTACATTTTTTGCCCACCAGTCTTTATAATTAACTTAGTGGTAGAAAAGCTCATGGTCCTTGACCTTTGTTTTCTGTACAGTTTGTGATGTCATTGTTCTGCCAGCTGAAATATTTTCTTCCTTCATTTTCCAAATGTTGCTAAATCACTTCTTTCTGTTTTTTTCCCCCTCTGTTTAGTTTTATCCGACTCTTATTATTGAGAATGACATTGAAATGTTGTCCTTTTTCCTCTTTCCTTGCTCAATTTCCAGCCTGTGCTGTCAGTCCCTCATCTTATCTTTAATTCTCTGCCTTCCTCTGCTGCCTCTGCTCCACATCACTCTGCTCTTGGCAGCTGTGTTCTTCATTTTATTTTGTGCATCTATTTAAAGATGAAAACTGTCTTGGACTTGCCAGCTCCAGTTGTAGTCAGAAAATATGAGGCAGACTCCCTGGACTGTGCATCTTCATTCATCTGTCATGAACCTGTGTTGTATGGCGTGGTGTCAGATGATGCTCAGAGATGTGGAAACAGGAAAAGTAGGCTACTGGGTTAGTCTAGAATATGTGATGTGCTTATTTAACTGCATCACTAAGGCACAAAGTTCAGAGGGTTCTTCTGTGGAGGAGGAGATGACATGGTTTCCTCTTTTTTAAGTTGAAATACCTTGAAGTAACTAAACGAAAATAGCAATGTTTATGTGTGTTTCTGCATACAATATTTAATTGCCTGTGTGTGTCTTTTTGCATTTGTGTCTGTGTGTTCCAGCACTGGGAGGTGTTTAAGGTGATCACAGAGGTGTTCATCCTGGTTCCTGCGTTGGTTGGACTCAAAGGAAACCTGGAGATGACACTGGCTGCTCGGCTCTCCACTGCTGTAAGGTTTTAGTGTTACGTTTCTTTATTGTATGAACTTGTTGTGACAAATAAAACCTTTGAGTCTTATATATGAAATAGTCAAACTTATATATTTAAATATTAAAAATTAAATGTTTTTAAATTAGTTTCATATACATTACCAAACATGACAGCGTTCTTTCAAGTATTTTTAAAGAAAACTACTCAGTGTTATGTGAGTTAAATTTACCACCTCACATACAAATTGTTAAAAACATAAATTGTTGTAAAATTAATTATGATTAATTAATAATTAACTGTACATACTCTTTAAAAACTATAATACTGAAATGCAACTGAAATGTTTTCATGAAGTAAGAGCAGGCAAGGTCATGTGTTGTTGGTTACTGTGATTGGGAAATAGTTATTACATTTATAACTACTGCTATAAAATAGTTACGTGTACATTTTAAAAATTATTATGAGACTGGGGAACAGTAATGTGCTGACGTTCAGGTTACTTGCCAAGTCTGGTGGTACTTTGGCTGTGCCCTGTAATTATTGAGTGTGTACTGCATAATTACAAAAGTACAGTGTAATTTATTACCACATCCCCTCTAAATCCCCTGATACTGTATAATTTCTTGTACATTGTTTACTTGTCAGCTTTTGGCATAACTTTTTTGTTGTAAAACAAAGAGCTGTAATATTTCATACCAACATAAACTTTGTGTGTATTTAACCTAGATGATTGAAACTGCCTTTGCCAACACAATATAATTAAAATGACTGGTGATAGTTTTGCGTTTTCAGGCCAACACAGGCCAAATGGATGATCCTGATAAACAATGGACGATGGTGTGCAGCAATCTGGCACTAATACAGGTTAGTTATTCTATACACATACACACACTGTGGTTGAGATTCTGTGTTTATTTACCTTTGATCTATTTACTGTATTTTTTTCAGTGCTACAGATGTAATAAGTAGTTTCTCAGCTATACTCTTTGTACAATCTACTGCTAAATAAAATATTAGTCACAAGAAATCTACAAGTCTAAGTGATTTTCTAATGACTTTTTTACTTACTTACTTTTTTTCTTTTTAAACACATCTTTGTGCAATATTAAAATTTGTTTGTTGATCTGAATCATTTAATTCAGATTTTAAAAAATCAGGAAAGGGGAAAATACATTTTCACAGCATTGTATGTTCAGTTTAGACATAATTCATAAATACACATAAAACACATCTGAATTGTCACATGTATACTGTCAATGTAGCTGAAACTGTTATTTAGTGATATTTTAACCCTTTCATGCTAAAATAATGTAAACCTGAGTCAGGTTTTTTTTTCCTCCATGTGTTTTATTTATCTGAAGGCATGAAAAATTGTCTGCTTTTTTTTTCCTTTTACATGGAACATGCACTATTGAAACTCATGCATTTAAAAGAAAATGTGTGTGTAGTGACCACCATGCGTGAAAGGGAGAAGACCAAACAATTAATTCAAGAAAATAACTGTCAGAATAGTATCTGTTTGTCACATGTATGCTGATGAGTTATCCTTCGTCTGTCTCTTTCATTTTGTGCAGGTTCAGGCCACAGTGGTGGGCTTCCTCGCAGCGGTGGCAGCCGTGTGTTTAGGGGCAATTTCTAGAGGTGGTGTTGAACTGGACCAGGCAGCTGTACTTTGTGCCAGCAGCATCACAACCGCCTTTGTAGCTGCTCTCTCTTTAGGTTAGTAACCCAAGGCACTTTCATTCAGTAATGACTTTTGTTGATGTTCACTTTTTAACATAGTTTTGCTGCAGAGTTTTTGCATATCAGAAGGTTGTACTGACTTTTGACAGGTGATTATTGTGTGTAATCAAACATACTAAAAATTACACATATTGTCCATCACTTTTACTCACTGTATTTATAAGATTTGCGCTCTCAGACTTAGTCAAACTGATCCCTTCCCTGAGAACTTCCCTGTTCTTCACTGGATCAGTTGTCTTTTCTTGTTTTTGCCGTGCATTTGATAATTTGATCATAAGATAGTAGTGCTGAAAACCAATTATTTATGTTACTATGCTGCTCACAAGAGTAGTGCTGTTGCTTGGTCATACACACAATGAAACTAACAATAAAGTAATATGAGATGTCTGTATTCATTGTTGTTGTTCAGCTTGTTTAAGTCTTTTCCAGCAAGCTGTTACTCTATGTGGCTGGTTGGTGTTTTGAAAACTGTCTGTTACTGCTAGAGGGAAAAAAAAAAATGTAGACAGTTTTGTGAGCATCTTGTGCTGTAGCTCTGATGAAAGCTTTCTCCCAGAATACCCCCACATTGTGTTTTCATTTTCCCCCACTAAATTCTGTTCTCTCTTTTTGTTGTCACTCCTCACTCCCTCTTGGTCCGCTCCCTGCCACAGGCCTGGTGATGATTGGAGTGATCATCGGCTCCAGGAAGGTGGGGATAAACCCTGACAACGTGGCCACCCCCATCGCTGCCAGTCTGGGGGATTTGATCACCCTGTCCCTGCTGGCCGGAGTCAGCAGCACGCTCTATCAGTATATAGGTGAGTACAGACAGTGATGGAAAAAATGAGCCAGACCTTAGCTTTGATTTATGACACACTTCTGTGCACCTGGATTTACTTTTTTCCCCAATAAAAGAGACATTTTGGGAGGAAGAGGAAACAAGTTGACCATTACATGCTGACAACCAGAACACAAGATGGCAGCAAAGTCAGATTTATTTTCCTACACATCTGATCATGATAGCCATGTGCCCATTTGAACACTGAAACAAGTTTTACTTGCTAAAAGCTTTTGTCAGCATGCTGTAATCAATCTGGTCTAGTTTAGCCTTCAGGAAATCCCTCCAACAAATCCTTCTTATGTAAGTGATGGTCACAAAAATCCACAGTCCTGTTCTGTGTGAAAATGTATTAAAACATTCTTCTGAAGACAATATAATTGCTTCACCCTTTCAAATTAGTCACAGTAAGTGGTTCTCTTCCAAATCTGAAGTAATAGTACAACATTTTATTACTCTCCTTCCACTGCAACTCAGCTAAGAAGCTCTGTATGGAGAAATGTAGAGAGGGAGTTTTATACTGGAAAGTCTTTGGAAGAAAAAGACCTAATTCGATCAACCTACACTGTTAGCATAACCAGCATTTCTCATTGTAACGTTTGATACACATTTGAATACATTTTTGCAAAGGACAAGGACTTTTTACCTCTGTTGGTTCAATTTTAATGGCTTTAAATGGGAGGAATGGTTACAGCGTGAAAAACCAGTCAGTGTTCATATGGGCAACTGATACAGAAAGTAAAATACAGAAAGTGTACAGAGAAGACAAAATAGCAGTATGTACTAATGTATTATGTATTAATTTGAAACAGATGCTATCATTATGAAGCTTGGGACATTTTTTGTGACTGTGTCCAAGAAGTATTTCATAGTGATATACAGTAAATACACATACTGTATGCACAGGCCAATATAAAGCTGAATCCAAACACACTCCTAACTAAACAATAAAACTTTCACAATGGCAGCTGTTATTGCAAAGCTCGAGTTACATTATGCACCATTTTATTAGGCACACCAGAAAAATTTAGTGCAGTCAGATACAACATCTTTGCTCCTAATGTTTTCTTTTTGGTGACATTGTTGGAAGTTTGTACAGTAAATTCAATTATGTTTATTACTGACATCATATTTGAAGGTGCTGTTGAACTGAATTCCATTATGTGGAGCAGTGTTTCTAATGTTTTCTACTTCCCATTTGCATGAGAGGGGCAGAATATTAAAACCTATATAATTGTATAATTGTACTGTGCAAATGTGCATAATAAGGTGGATGGTCCATTGTCAGTTGTTTCTATCGTGTTCTCTGCTGTTGAATCAATAGTACAGCACGGTACAGTAGTGCATTTCTACACCACTTCACCTGTTTGTTTTACAGATATATGGTACCTGTCCCCCCTGGTGTGTCTGTTCTTCCTGGCTCTAATACCAGTCTGGGTGGTGGTGGCCCGACAGAGCCCTCAGATCAGGGAGGTACTCCGCTCAGGATGGCAGCCTGTTATTATAGCGATGTCCATTAGCAGGTACATAATGTATATTCATACATTTTCACTTTTAATTTTATTATAAATGGTTGATGGTTGATCATATTAATTTACTTAGTAGAAATGTGTACCGATGTTTAACATTTATAATTAAGATCAATCAAAACTGACTGATTCAAATATAACTAAAAAGTGAGACATATGACTTCTATATAGTGCTGTGAAACTTCATGTTTCTGGAAAAATTATTTAGTAGAAAACAATCCATACTTTGTCATGCAGTATATAAATAAAAGGTGCAGTGCTTCCCTAAGAGCTCATTTGTTAGAAAATATTTCTAAACCAAGCAGATAAAATAATATATCATGACTGCATAGCTAATCTAAAAAAGAAAGAATGGACTAATAACTGGTGTCAAAAATATAGTGAGGATACAACCTCCCTTTTTCTATACTTGCAAAAGGTCAAGTCATAGTATGTTAATTGCTGTATAATTCCTCTTTGATTCACAAAGAACAAATTATACACCAAAATTGGCCTGTTATCTGTTATGCATTAACAATGAAACACTACTTGCACACAGTTGTAATTTGTGCAGCTCTGAGTGGCTGATTAAGCTGCACATAATACTGTGACAAAGGACAACACCTGACTAAATATGGATTTATATAAGTACAACAGGTACTAAGATGTTCAGTGGGGAAAAATACCATCCCCCTTAAAACCTGGCAGTGAATACATGTGTTTCTGATTCATTTTGTTTTTGTAATTTCCAGTTTTGGAGGCCTTATACTGGACAAGACAGTGAGTGATCCAAACTTCGAGGGCATGGCTGTCTTTACGCCTGTTATCAATGGTAAGCTGACTGAACTTTAAAGCTAAACTATGCCACAAAGAATTAAATTAGCATTTTAGCCATTAGAGGCACATGAGCACGCTCCCTATATACAGTGCTGTGAAAAATATATACTGCCTTGCTGATTTTTTGTTTAATTTCTTTGCATATTTCTCACACTTACTGTACACATTATAACACATCACATCATAATTTAATATTACACGAAGATAATCTGAGTAAATACAAAATGCTGTTTTTAATTGATGATTAAGTGAATGTCAGTGAAGATTCTCAGTCGTCCATTATCTGAAAAAATGTTATTCCGTGGCAACTAGGCTTGTTTTAGTTCTTGAAGACTTGAAGGTTTAAACCTGCTACTCCAGCTGGTCAGTCAGAGCTGTTGAAGCCTTGTGAATGGAAGGTGAAACGTCTTCAAGAACTAAAACAAGTCCAGTTACTAAGGAATAACATAGGGCCAGGCAGGTTTGGACAGCTTTTTTCCCTTAATGAATAAAAGCATAATTTAAAAACTCCATTTTATAACCAGAGACAGACGGTAGCAGCATTTATAATAATAACTTTAACTTTGCTTTGATTTAACCTTTAAAGTTAAAGTATTCATTTCCGTCAGATACACTTAGTTACATATTCAAACCTGGTCCTGTCTCCGAAGTTTTACAGTTACATTTGGAGGCACAGGTTGTGCTCACTGGCTGCTTCTTGTACTGTATGAATCCAAGCAGCATATTAAACATTGAGTTTGCAGTGCAGTTCAACTTTCAGAGCAGAATATGAATGTCTCTCTGAAAGTTGACTGTTGAGTGCATCAATAATGCCCAACAACATACCAAGGCATTGAGAAAATGTTTGATCACTTCCGCTAGGGATAGCTTTTGCTTTGCAGGGTCTAATCAGAAAAAAGGTTCATATATTCAAAAATGTCCTGTGACTCTGGAGCCATAGAATTTGCATCAACTACAAGCGCTGGATATCAGCACATCAGGTGTAAAGAGTCCAAAATAATTTACTCAAGTAAAAGTACTGTTACTATGGTGAAATTGTACTCGACTAAAAGTAAAATTACTTGTTCAGAAATCTAGTCAGATAAAAGTAAAATGTAACTTGTTTTAAATTCACTTTGAGTTTAACGTTCACAAATTTCTCAAAAGTGAATTGAAGTCAAATATAAGCAACTATACAACTTTTAAAAATAAAAAGCAGTCAATTGCAAAATTGGAGCTAAGAAATAGGTGAAAAAGTAAATAAATTTAACTCTCTATACTACAGACATATTTGAATCAGTACTAGAAAAGTATTATATGATACAAAACCCTAGAAAAAAAAAGGCTAATGATCAGAAAGGTGCACAGAACTCAAGTACCACACATGACTTGTTTCAGTCCTTTTTTTTCCAAGTGGATTTAAATTTTCATTGTGAAATGAAGTGAAACCAGTGGCTGTATGAAAGTTAGGAAACCAGTCTAAGATATAGGAAAATGTTTCTCCATGTAATTTACAGTTAATGGGCTAAAAGGTGCGGAGCTGCCAAAATGTACTTTAAATAAAGCCTTTAAACTCCTGCATATCTAAGATGCACCAAATCCAACATATGGAGCATCAAACTGCTTCAATGACTCACTCTGAAGTTCAATTTTGCAGCCTCAGAAGAAATTTGCATTAAACATAGTTTAAAAAAAGTTTAAAAACTCTGAATGTTATTTATGACTGACGAAGCTTAGACTGAATCAACTTGGTCAGAATGTGGCTTTGGGTTTTAACCACCGCTGATATTGTCAATACATCATCTGCCACTAACTCAGGTACAAACCCTAACCCCAGAAACTGTGTCTGAAGGCTTATAGTTACTTTATATGCACAGAAAACCGATTTTCACCCCATAATGCTGTGTCAGCATGCAGTTAGAGGGAGCAGAAGAAATAATCAAGAACAGAAGGAAGGAGAAGGAGAGAAAACTGTTTTGCATTGTTTACTGATTTTATAAACTGACCCATGTGCATAGTTTACAGTTAACTTTTTGGATTTACATGCAGCTCTTTTCTCCATGATACAAATCTAATTAACTGTGGAAATCTGAGAAAGAAACTGTGTCTGAGAGTTTATACTTCATACACAGAAAACAGATTTTCACCCCATAATGCATTAGATTGATGGAGCAAAGTATAGGCAAAAAGAAGCAGCCTTCAGAATAAGTGGTTTGGCTGTGAGGTGATGCATGGAGGGAAGCATGGAGTATGGAAGAAAAGTCGATTTAAACCACTAATGGTACACACCCAGTGTCCTGGCACAGCTAACAAGGCCTTTAATGACAATCAACTCTCACTGTTTTACATTTTGTCTCTACCCATCTTCCATCCATTTCTTTATCTCCCCGTCTCTCTTCACACTCCTCTCTTCTCAATTCTAAATTTGCCAATCTGGTTTGAATTTCCCATTTTCCCTCTCTGGCTTGCATATAAATCAGTATAATGTTTTACTCAAAGTTCCCTCAAGCCTTTTCCATCTCACAAAAGAACATCTGTTATTTTCTGGTGGTAAATAACCCGATAAGGTGTTTGGTCTGACTGAATAGATACCGTTGTCAACACTCAAATTAAGATTCTCCTACACGCAAAAAGTTGTTTGCATGTAGGAGAAACCTGGCTATGGTTAAGAGAAGATAAAGGCTCAATTCAAACTAGAATTAAAGAATAAAGCCTTATCTTTAGTATCTATGTTTAACCTTGATGAGCCTTTTTGTTGCTGTGAAGCTTGAAACATCTGGGAAAGAATTTAACAAGTGAAAATGACAGATCATCTTAACACAAAGTCAGTCAGAAACAAGTTACCTACTAGAATTTGAGAAGAGGCACATAATGGCTTTTGCACAACCAGAATCATATTTCACTGTCAGAACCAAACAGCTGCTTGCGGTTGAGTTTCTTTCCATACCATTCCATTCCCGCTCGTGTCTTTCTGTGGTATCGAGTGGCGCTTTCGTTTATATTCACCTCTTTAATTTTTTTCCCCACTTAGTGCGACTCCACAGGCCAGATTTTAGCTTTGCTTTTGGTTCAGTGGCTTATTCTGATGGACCCTGGGTGGATCACAGCTGAGCCAAGCTTGTGTCATTACTTGGCCTAATTTGTGTGCAGGCGATGAAAGGGGTTACAGTCTGAAGATGTGTTTACTGTCCCTTGTGGGAAAGAACTTTCAGTTGATTATGAAGATGCAAAATTTATATCACTTTTTTTTTTTTTTTTATGGAAATGTTTAGTTTTGGCTCTTTTGAACACACAATAAATCTGTGTTTTTTGGCAGAAATGTATTGTCACACCTTCATTCATATACTTGTTCTTTTAACTCAGCTGCTCTGTTTGTCCTGTGTCTTTCCTTTCCCTTGTGTAGGAGTGGGTGGTAACTTGGTGGCCATCCAGGCCAGCAGGATTTCGACATACCTGCATTTTTGGAGCATTCCAGGGGTGCTGCCCTACAAAATGAGGCAGCACTGGCCCAATCCCTGCGTCACCTTCTTTTCCTCAGGTAACACTGGATGCACACAGTGGCATCTGTATACATAAAATCTTAGGGATTCCAACTGAATGAGTGATGAATGAATAAAAGCAACTGCATGTAGTGTTATTTGAATTTCTAGGTAGCAGGTGTTGAAATGTGACTTTCTAGTGAAAATCCATTCATTTCCAAAAAAAAGAAGTGTAAGAGAATATGCAGAATTCATTAGGCTGTGTTCCCATTAGCTGGACCTGAATATGGAGGCCAAATCTCCAGCCAATCAGGAAAAAAAGTATGTTAATAACTTCCAAATCAGCCTGTTTGAGGACAGAGTTGGATATATAAATATGGATTTAAAGGAATTTGAACTACTTTTATGATGTCAAATATTTAAAATACACTCAGTATTAACAAAAATTTGTCAAAAAGGACCACAATACCAGTCTTTTTACAGTGTACCACAGTACTGTTTGTAATGCAAAAGGGGTATTTTATGGTGAGAAACCCAGAGAAAACAGTCACTTTATTTTGCAGCTCCCCTTAGAGCATTTCACTGTCTTTCAGGCCATTCTTTTGGTTTTACTGCCAGCAACTTTAAAGATTTTATTGAGTCTCACTGCTCTAATTAGTGTTTTTGAGCCCAAGTTTTGATTAACAAGTAGTTTACAATATGCTAATATAGCGTCTTTAACTTACTTTGCTACCCCAAAGATAAATGCAGCTTTAATCATATTAGTTTTATCATATTCTAGGAAGCAGATTGGGGAACACATACAGTTACTAGTATGGCGTTAGTCTTAGTCTTAGTGAAATTTATTTCAAACATATGTACGTTCACCATAATTACATATCACCATTACATTCTTC
>JAUMHL010000028.1:4893714-4911438 GCA_032362345.1 Sandelia bainsii
GTCTCCCTCTTAAGTTATATCCCCCTTCTCTTTCTGTAAACAATTTCTGTATTTTTTTTGGAAGTAAGTTATTTCTTATATTAAGTATACATGATAACCAAACAGAATAAAAACCCCTTGTACCTGCATCTTCCAGGGGTGAACTCCAAGTCAGCACGTGTGCTGCTGATGCTGGTTATTCCTGGTCACCTGGTCTTCCTCTACGCCATATCTCTGCTGCAGGGAAAAGAGGCACCTATCACCATAGCATTCACCATCTGCTACTTGTGTGCTGCTCTGCTACAGGTACAGTTCCATACACACATTTTGAGAGATGTTTGAGCAGAGAATTTATTGCTGTGAATATAGTAGAAAACACTGAATGGCTTCCAATGAACTCATTGGCCCTCAGCTGGCCCTGAAGATTCACATGTCCGTCTGATACAATTCAGCCGTCACAATGTACTTTCTGATCAAAATGGCTGCTGCCGCCTGTCACCTAACTATGAAACGACTTGTGCCAGGTGTTGTTGTTTCAGTAGCTCTGTGCGATAAATATTTGTTCTAGGACAGAACCAAAGTGCACTGCACTCCTGCCACAGTCATTTTTCTGACCTCCTCAACCCAACATAATCTCAGCTGGAAAAACCTGAGAGTTAAAAATACAATATTTCACGATATTGTTACTGTTATTGTGCTTGATTTGATTTCATATCCTTTGGTATCAAGTCAGTGACTGTTTGGCAATGTCAACAATCTCTTGGAAATAATTAATTACATTTCATGTCTGCCCCAGTCCAGGAAAGTTTAGACCTTTATTGCTTGGAAGAGCTGCTATTTTATTCAGTCACCTGGATGATGATGATAGCATAAAACACATAAAACATAACCAGGTGCCAGGAGCCCTTGAAGTAAACTGGTCCAATGGTTTCAGTTTTTTTTTTTTCCTGTGTACTCAACAAACTTATGACATGAACTGATCTCTCTCTGAACCCACTGTAACTATTTCATTTAAAGAAATTTGCATCATTTATCATTAAAAGTAGACGTTATAAAATTTTAGTTTGATTTGTTAAGGTATTTAAACTACAACCACTTTGAGTGGCAATATAGATTTTCAGCTGACTACTTCAATTCTTCAAGTTAAAATAGTATCTTTGCTTTAACTTTTTGTTCCAGGAGTTTACTAATGTGTTTTGGCCAATTAATTATTTTCAACCATTTTAAGTGTTTGATTTGAACTATTTCACCCATTTAGCTAACTTTAAAGTTTACCTATCTCATTCTTACTTGTAACCTCTACATATACTTTTATTTATTGTGCAGTTTTTGTCACATTTCTTAATCATTACAAACTTGGACCCCTTCTCATCCAATCACTGAACATGCAATGTCTTTGTCTTGTCTTATTCTTACCACATTTGATCTATTTTGACTTCTCAGCTCACATTCTGGCTAGTTTTCACACTCAATAGCAGCATTTTGTAATATGGTGTTACAGCTGACTCTGGTTAATAGGAAGTACTGTGCAATGAGCCAGTTGTAACACATACCTAAGATATTGTCAATATGCTATTGATTAGCATCAAGGCCAATGTTCTGTAGCACTCTTTTTTTCCTCAAACAATTTTAAAAAAAAATCAAATCTATGTATTGGGGATTACGGCTTTAAAATCATAGGTTTGTTTATTTTCATTGTGTATATTCTTTTCTCTAATTACAGCCTGTTTTCATCTCTCTCTAGGTGGCTATCCTCCTTTATGTTGCTGACCTCATAATCCGATTGATGTGGAGGAGGAGTCTAGACCCTGACAACTTCTCCATTCCTTACCTGACTGCGCTAGGGGATCTGCTGGGCACTGGTTTCCTGGCCCTCTGTTTTCACTGTGTCTCACTAGTTCACAGTCTGGGTCTATGAATTCTTCCCCTTTACTCTTAGCCAGCCACTGTTATGTTGCACCAACTTTGTTACATTTACACAGAGATGCTTTTGCTTGATCTATCACTGTGCAAGTTCATACCAAGGAAATGACTTTGTCACAAATTCAAAACTGTACATGGGACAGTTGACACCCAACCATTTATACCCAATCATCATTGAAGTGATGGATCTCACCTGGATCTAATTCTGTCATTACTAATGTAATTAGTCATTTTTGTTCTCTGTCCTTCAGAACATCAACTACAGTATATTGAACTTTAGTTTAAAATCATTCCTCTTCGTTTTTAGTTCCACCGCTTTAAGTACATTTGAGTTTGTTTGCTCTTCTCACCTCATCTTACAGCTACTCTCTGGTTTTATCAGAGGAATATATAGGTACTGTACATCATAGCAGCATATTAACTCTGTTTTGTTTGTGGAGATTAATTGTTAGAAATTTGAACAAAAAGATTTAAAATACTTGAAGCAATCCGTTTGGGCTTGTACTATGCATAGTTACTTTATTTAGAATTAATTGGACATGTGAAGCTTTAAGGCTGTGAAGTTGTGTAGTGGAATAAAATTAAAATCCACTAAAAGCTATTGTTTAAGGATTTGACGTTTGGGGAAATACACTAATTTACTTTCTTGAGATAGATGAGAGAGGCGATAACACTCATGCCTATACTTTACACATGAAGCTACATTCAGTAGCCAGTTAATGTAGCTAAGCACAAAGAGTGGAAAAACAGACTACTGGTTTCCAAATTCAGTCCTTGGGGCCCCCTGCCCTGCTTGTTTTACAGCTATCCTTGCCCTACCCCCAGGCGAAACGAGCCACGAACCACTGAGTTAAACGGTTTCTGTCCAAAGAAATTTCTTTAGTCCTTACCAAAAAATGACAATTCACTTTTGTACTGGGTTATGTGCCAGTTAGTTTCACCCAGAAATAAAAAAACATATCTGTAATGTGTTCATTCTTAAGTTTTAGGGGTGAATGAGACTTTTGCTTTGATTCTGACAAATCTTCCCAGTCTTAATGCTAACATAAGTTAACCAATTGATCAACTGAATGTATGTTGGAATCAGTTTTCTCATCTTAACAGTTGGCAAGAGAGCAAACAGTCCTATTTCCTCGAATGTCAAAGTTTTCCATTAAGATTTTTTAAATAGGATCTGTGCATTGTGTAAATTGCTTGGTAAAACAACAGTAAAAGTCATGAGCACAGGATCCCTGTAACCACATTTCTCCCACTATGGAGAAGTCAGATTCCCAGCTCTTCTTTAAAATCGAAGACGGGCAGAAGAAATGCCTCAACTCTGACTCAAAGCCGCCATGATCCATCATAAAGAAAACTCTAAAATGTCTAATATGCTGACAATTCATTGCTTTTCATTACACATACAGTGCAGTAGATTAAAATGATAGTCATTAAAATGGCCCATCCAAACAATACACTAATAATTAAAAGCAATTGTTTGTTGTTTCAAATTCTACCTAAAATAAAACAGTTCAATGGTTGTTTTCCAAAGCGGCCTGAAGCTCTGTAAATGTCCATACCTCTGATTATTTCTATATTGAATGTCAATATTCAGAATATTTGCAATACTGTATTTATTTTGAATTTTGTGCTGCTACTCAGTGTAAAAAGACAAACAGCAGTGACTTGATGCAAATCAGAACTTGTTTTTATCAGTCAGACGAAGTTTGTGCATCAAAAGACTCGATAGAAACAGTCCCTTTAACGGAGGGTTCACAAAGCCTTACTGTACATTAGGATGTTATCAGAACCATGAAACCTCATCATTACAGCAGTGAATGGATATACTGTAGATGCTCACACTACAAATAAACTAGTTTTCAAATAGACAGTAATGCACACAGACAGTAAACTGGCCAGTTTTGGTTCACTTCAACCTCTGGCACCTTGAACTCCAGTATGGTCTTTTCAGTTTCGTTTTTTTCTGTAGACTCTGTATGTTTATTAAGCAAGTTAAAAAAGCCCTGAAATCAACTTTTATGCTGAAGATGAGACAACTTATAAAGAAAATTTTTTTATTAGGTCATCTAAGGCAAATTTGCATCTAATTGGATCTTTCCATTAAGTTTGTATGCCATAGCAACATGTTGAAAAGCAAGCTTAACATTGGAAGTAATTTTTAAGCATCTTGATCTTCTAATTGTGTATTATTTGAGTCTTAAAATACACGAGATTGCAATTTTCATGAGTAAAAAAACAGGTTGTAGTCTAAAGTAAACTGCAAATCTCTTTGCATTTCTTTCTCATCTCAAAGACTTACAATATTTCAATTTTAATAAAGTATATAACATTGCAACGTCTGTAACTACACTCAGTAAATCACGTAGCGCATTTTTGCTGTTTGCTGTTACGAGTTGTACCTTTTTCTTAGAGACAAACCTCTACTGAAATCTGAGGTATTTCTTAAAACAACCTGTCTTGTCAATGACTGAATATTGATGTGAGGTATTTTAGTGTCATTAGCGCTTTGCTAAAAGCTTTTGTCGTGACACTGTTAAACAGTACTTTGTACAGTCAGAGGTAATGAAATATTGATATGTGCTATTTGTATCACAATTTATTTCACTCTTATTTAATGTATGAGATCAACATGTTAACTGTGATACTAAGAGAATTAGACCACAGCTAAGGTTGTGTTGTACCAGCACAAGTGTGTCTTAATACGTTGGGCTGGATGATAGAACCTGAAGTCTGTATCATTATACATTGTCACATAAACATAGATACATCATTGCATTCATTTTCCAGTACTGTGTTGGCTCACTTCTGAGGTTTGTCCTAATTATCTACAGTGTGACCAGTTTAAGCTTCTAGACATCCACACATAATATCTTGGTTGGTTAAACTGACTAGTTTAAAGGAAGAGTTCATTATTTGGGAAATGTATTTATTCAATTTATTACTTTACGGGTAAGATTTAGATGAGAATATTCAGAGTCCTGTTGACATTTCAAATAACGCAAAAAAAGAATTGGAAGATACTGTAGATTTTCTTTACAATGTGTGCTACATAAGAAAACATAGTAATTTTTAGCACTAATGAATTGTATGGATGTGGATGAAACAAGGTTAATAAGAATATAAGTATCCACAGTCCTGCTGGCAAAATTAATTAGTGCTTTAGATTCATATGCTATTTTAACTCCAATAACATGTAGAATTTTCTCTGAAAAACTTGCATGAACAATAAATCTGTATTTGCCAAATATGAATCTATAGCCAGATAGTAGTCAGCTTAGCATAGCTCCTTAGCTGCTGATTTAAACTTTGGACAGAGCAAGGCTAACTGTTTAGCTACCACTAAGCTATGCTAACCAAATGACAGCTACAGCTTCATATTTGGCAAACTGACACAGTGTGTCAGTCTTAAAATCTAACTCTGGGCGAAAAAACTATTTCCCAAAGTTTTGAACTCTTCCTTATAAAATAAGTGGATTTATCATTCAGCCCTATTTGTAAGATGCAAAATTAAAAACTTGCACTTTTGGTTTAATAGTAGTTGAAGGTTGCCTTGAAATCAAAGTTAATGTCAACTGTGTCTTACCTAAGGTCTAACCTAAAACCGCATAAATGTGAAAAAATAACTGATACTTAATTGTTGTAATGATCCTTTCTCTCCTGCTTTCAGTAAAAAACTTTGTACTGTACTTTAATGTTGACACTGCCACATTAAGACTGTAGGGGCTTTAAAAAGAACGTTTTTTTCCTATTGTTGCTGTGTTCATTGTCACCTCAGCTTCCACAGCTACAGTATGTTAAGTCTTATGTGTGCACAACGATGAAGTCTGAAATTGAAAATGTGACAAATATCTGGTGAGTTTTTGTGATTCTGTGGCTATGAACAGTTATATTTTAATAAAAACCAACAGTGTAATTAAAGAAGTTGATGTTACTTTGGCATAATCCCCTAGTCAATCAAAAGATATGATGTTAATGGCATTAATCCGTAATTCCATCCAAATGTAGCACAATGTAGCTAGATTTCAGTTTTGTTGTCTGAAAAATATTAAAAAAGCAAACCACATCACTACACTAGGTGATAACACAATATATGGTGGTATTTTATCTACAACTGCCCCACAGGCCAATAACCATCACTTTCAAAACCTTTGGTGATTACTGTGAATGTATAATTCATACTGTAAGCAACTCTAAACAAGTTAGAAAAAATGTTCTGTACCTTGTTCTATGAATGTCCCGACTGATGATTCTAGTCTCCCCGACTCACTTCCTTGGCATTGCCGAGCTCTGGCAGCAGCTGGACCACCACTCTTCTATAGTTCTGTTTGGGGTGTTCAATGCCTTGATAACAGTCAGTAGGGTAAATGTTAGTGTCGGCCTCAGAATCTTGTAATTATAACATAAAATCTCACAATTATGATTTACTGTCACATAATTATGAGATGTGGATCTTATAATTATGAGACAATGTGTAAAAGAATAAGTGTGTGGGAATGGGAATGCTTCAGAACTTGCTTGAGAATCTGTTGAAGATATCTTCAGTATCACAGTCATTCAGTCGTCGGTACTTCCAATAGCCCATAGCAAAATGGAACGGTTGGTAGCCAATTCTTTAACTTTGCAAATAAAGAGAGCACAACCAAATTAAAAACATCAAAACTATCGAGACATGCTGATCTCCAGATCTTATAGCTCAATAATCAGAAAGTAAGTTTTCACTTGTGTGAACAGATTCTCAGCCACTGTCTATTGTACAATATCTGATAATTATAAAGTCAGTATCTCGTAGTTATGAGCCAAGTCATAATTTTGACATAGGGTCTCAAAATTTCTTTTCTTTTGTAATTGCATCCATTTGTACAAGTACACTAATATAAATCCATCACATCTTACAGTCTCACTTCTTCAAGAGTGTAAGCACTACACATCACATGTCAAAACGTTGTGACATATAATGCAGAACGCTAGTCAAGCAATGTAAACAGGACAAAGCATACTGTATTAAAGATCTCCACCAATTTAACAACACAGGTGAAAAAAACAATGCAAATAAAGACAGCACAACTAAAAACGATCAGCAAATAGAAAAAAAAAACTAGACCAAATACAGAACCATGCTGCAAATAGACAATTACTGCCTCACATTTGTATGCCTCTGCCAACCAGTCAAGTTGCAGTTCGCATGCATGTCTGTCTAAACTCACTGTTAACAATTCATCCATGAGTTTAAGCAAACGTTTGTACCAGATGTAATGAAATTCCCTCCAGGCTTTCCTGAGGTACTGAGTTGATTAGAATGGGGCAGACGTTTGGTCACAGTGGCCTTGACCTGGACGTGCATGCCAATTTTTTTAGAAATTAAGTCGCATTCAAGTAAATGGGATGGACGTACATACAACACAGAAACATAAAAACACAATCATAATAACCTGAAAAATGCATTGGTAATGAGAAACAAAAACAGACCACAGCCAGTGCTGCTGTTAAGGCATTGTATTTGTTCAAACTTCAAAGTAGCCAGCCAGTCACCACATCAGCAAGTACACATCAGTTATCACATTCACAGTTTTGTGGCAAGTAAACTGGTGCATGAGATTCTTTAAGATTGTGCTCTGTAGACGATTTCACAATGACTCACTAAGTCACATTCTGACTGAAGGAACATTTCTACACAAAATGGCTAAAAAAATGTCTACCTGTGTTCATACACAGCACCATCTGGGTATTTGAGGGGAACATACAGAATGTGTAATCCTTTACAAAGAACAGGTTGCTGAGTTATTTGTATCCTGTATCTTTTTAGGAAAAAGGGAAATTAAAAGACAGAACATATTTTATGCAGCATGTTATTGAGCCAATGGAAAGGAAGAAAACAAAAGTTGCAATTGGGTTTTGGCAAGTTACAGATCGTTTAAAATTGTGGCTTAAGTCACACTGCTACATAGAGTGTTAAAAATGAAAACCCTGTAATCATTGGCAATCATAGTCAAACAGAAACAAAAAGCGGAATGAGCATGAATGCATAAAGCTTGAATAAGAAGAAGTTACTTTTGATGGCAACTTTTAACACATTACCCACTCACAGATATTGCACTTTCCAAAACATGACTGGAGGCAGAAAAAGAAGTGTGTGTTCCAGAGTGGGCCTAAGGCCTGTCTGAGAACAATTAAATATTTTACAAAAGACATCTGGAAGATACAGAGATTAAATTAAACCATTCAGTGATATCCTGTCTTCACATGTAATAGCCTAACTGTTTGGAATAAAATTGGAACTAATATCCTGACTGCATGTCTGTTTTAATGAATAGGGTGACTTTTGTGGTTAATTCTGAGATAACTGCAAGTAGCTAAACAGAACTGTCAGTTCCAGATTAATCCCAGAACTATGCGTTTCCAGTTCATCCAGGATAGAGATGTTCTAAAGGATGAGACTTTGTATAGACTGGGAAAAGTTATTTGTTTCAGAAAGTGTTGAGCATAGACAGTGCTGTGAATGAGTATCTGCCCTCTTCCTGATTAAATTTTTTTTGGCATATTTTTTCACACTTAAATGATGGAGATCATCACACAAATTTCAATATTACAAAGATACCCTGAGTAAATACAAAATGCTTTTAAAATGATGATTTCTTTTATTAGGGGAAAAAAGCTGTCAAACTTTCCTGGCACTATGTGAAAATGTAATTCTCAAATAGGAAAAAGGTCTCAAAAAGCAACACATCTTGCTGCGATTTAAAGAAATTCAAAAACAGATAAACAACGTAATTGACATATCAGTTGGACTCAAGCGAACCACAGTGAGAGCCATTATCCACAAATGGAGAAAACAGTGGTGAAATTATTCCAAGAGCACAACAACAACTCATCTAGGAGGTCATAAAAGAACCCAGAACAACATCTAAAGAACTGCCTCAGTTAAGGTCAGTGTTCATGATTTAACAATACGAAAGAGACTGGACAAGGCTGACCAAAAAGAACAAAAGTTTGTCTCACATTTCCCCCAAACATTTTGAATATCTCTAAGACTTTGGGGCAAATATTCTGTGGACTGTTGAGAAAAAACATTTTTGGAAGGTGTGCATCCCTTTACATCTGGCGTAGAACATCCATCCACTATCTTAACCGCTTGTCCTCGTCATGGGAGTGCTGGAGCCTATCCCAGCTGTCACTGGGCGAGGGGGGTACACCCTGGACAGCTCGCCTATCATCTATTGCAGGCCTGACATAGAGACAAACAACCATTCACACCTACAGACAAATTAGAGTCACCAATTAACCTAACATACATGTCTTTGGATGGTGGGAAGAAGCTGGAGTACCTGGAGAAAACCCCCCCAGACACAGGGAGAACACACAAACTCCACACAGAAAGGCACCCGACCAACCCATGGATTCAGACCATGGATTCTTGCTGTGAGGCGACAGTGCTAACCACTACGCCACCGTGCCAGCCTAAAACTAACAGCATTTCATAAAAAGAACATCATATGGTTTGGAGTGGCCTTGTCAAAGTCTGACTTAAATCTGACTGAGATGCAACACACCTTAAGCACGGCCTTCAAGTTAAAAAACTTACAGTGTGGCTGAATCAAAACAATTCTGCAAAGAAGGGTGGACCAAAATTCCTCCACAGTGATGTGAAAGACTCATTGCCAGTTATCGCAAATGCTTGATTGCTGTTGTTGCTGCCAAGGGTGGCACAACCAGTTATTAGGTTTAGGGGGCAATTACTTTTTCACAAAAGTAGATGTAGAACTTTACAGCCAAGTCAACAACACTTCCTCACAAAACAAGAAAACGACAGATTAAGTGTATCCATGGGTTAGACAGGGGTTTTTCCATTAATTAACTTTATTAATTCACTTGAACCACAGTTCCTAATTTTCCTTCTGACTGACGCAAATTTACAATTTTAATGAAACATAGCAAGATTTTAGGACTTTAGAGAGCAGGAAAGATAAAACCATTTTAGTTGGACAAATGATTTATGGCCAAACCTCAAGTCCATTTTTTTATTATTTTGTTTGAAAAATTATTCAGCCTGTCATGGGCAAGATAATTACTCACAATTAGGTAGCACAGTTTCCTGTACTAGTGTTGTACTTGCACTGGCAGATGATCAAGAGAAAATACTGTGAAACGATTTGAAAACTTCAGCTCTAGTTTCATGAAATCACAGATTCACCTGACTTACAATCTGCATTACACTGACAAAAGAAAGAAAAATAAATGATGGATGCAGCAGAACTAAAGATACTAGTGGAAAAACTGTAAACTACATTACCTGCCACACAACCGGTCTGTGGATAGTTTTATAAGAATTCAGGTATGTGATGCTAGCAGCAGCTAACATGGTATCAAGCGCCAAAAGACAAAATTTTTAATGATATGTAAAACTGGTGGAATTCCTCATCAATCATTTAAAACTGCAAAGACATACAGACGAGTGGCAAATTTAAGAAAAACCTGAAATGACTGGAGAAATGTAACAAATGGAGATTGCTTCCACATAGTTCACAGTATTTAACATCCAATCATGTTCCGTGACATGTATAAAGATTCTGACCAAAATCAGTTGATTCCGATTGGGAGAACATGCTTGGACCACCACCACCATCATAACCCAAAATGAGGGGATAACTTTTGGAAGAATGGTTAAAGATCCAGAGGCTTGCACTGAAGCTGTTCTGTAGTAGTGGCCAAACACTTTCCTAATTTACACTTTGTGTTTTACTTTTTTTCCCCTTTAATTTCTCACCAACCTGCATGTCAATATTTCTACAGTACAGATTGTTAGATAATTTACTACATTAGCCTCTGCATTATGGTCATATGCTGAACAGGCAGCACTAAACAAGAATAGTGCTCATGCCCTGACCACAGTTATGCTGATGTTTATCCAGTCTACCTGCCCAAAGCTAAATACAGACAAAAGAGGAGAAATAACAACAAGCTTTTGCTGAAATTAGCCCTTGAAATGAATCTCAGATATACATTTAAGATAGTGTCCTGGGTTAGAAAAGTTAAAAAAAGAACAACACTGTGATGTGGCAAGTTTAGAATTGCTCATAAGATTTATATTTGGTTATCAGTTTGTGCAAAAGCAAAGAAAGCAAGTTCACTCTTTCAGAGTAATAGATTTACTTGGACGAATATCTCATTCTTTCATATAAAATTCATTTTCACAAAATCATGAGCCAAAATCCTTACTACCTCACATCTCCAAAATAAATACTTCATGCCCTGACATACATAAATAAAAGCCTTCCAGATTCTTTGAAATAACCTCCTGTGTTCTGTTTTACAGTCAGCACATTCACCTGTATACCCTGCAAGAGGAGAACCTGCTCCTCTGAAGTGTGATTTTAAGGTATGGTTCACCAGCTCTTGAAAATAGCAGAAAAAAAGCTATGGTAAAACTTTTGCTGTATTGGGTACTGCAGGAATGCTGGCAAGGCACATTACACCAACTCAACAACCACCATATAACACAAAACAAAATTAAAAGTCAAGAAAGAAAGAAGAAAGTTTTATCAATTTCTATATGAAAAATGGCAATGGAAAAATAAATACTGCATTCTAACTGCACCTAAAAGACAGACTGAAATTACCTCGTTTGTGAACATAATGTGTCACCTGCAACATTTTGGGAACAACCTATCTTCATTCTCATCTGCTAAACTGCAAAATACTCTGTTTACACCCAAAGCACACCAACAAATGTGACAGATGCTTGGAACAGTACAGCACAAACTGCCTGTCTTTTCCTTCTCTCGAAGAAATTTGTTTTCATTTAGGAAGTTCCATTCACTGAACCAAAAAAATCCAGTTATTCTCCACAGCTGTCAGTTTTTGTTGGGAAGTAGTAGTGACAATTGTGTGCCTGTGATGAATGACCCTGTGCAGGGATGATAAAAATCCATAGTAATCATATAGTGCAAAATTGTCATTGCTAAAACATCTGAATGGGATGCGAAAGTAAAGTATCACAACCAATCCATCCATGGCACTAATGTCAATCCTCTTTTCTCTGTCCATCATCGAGTCCTGAGATATTCTGGTGTGGAGTAATTGAAGAGCAGGAAGTCCATTCGATACAGGTTGAACAGTTTCTTCTGGTAGAAAGGACTGATGTGCTTGAAGAAGTGTGCTGCCATGTTACTATCAGTCCGAGTGCTCTTACCAGAGGTTGGAAATTTAATAGTCCCCTCTACTCCGGCTAATCTGAGCACAGCCTGAGCATCTGGCTCCAGAGTCTCGTACTTTCCCACTACATCATAGTGGATCAGACAGGGGTGGCAAAGGGAATGCACGCGTTCCCAGTGCTCATTAAATGGTTCCTCTCTTTGGGTGCGAGGGTCCACGAGATACTGCACAAACTCCTGGAAAGAAACGTCATTCCCTTCCCTCAGTGCTTTGGGCTCTGGGTTGGCCCGGTGGCGGCGGATGATCTTAGTTCCGTAGCGCTTGTGGAAAGCGGTGTTGTAATTACGTGTGAACTTATTCCGGTAGGCCGATACCAGTCTTTCAAAGGGATCCCGTACAAAAATGAACTTGAGGTAGCTGCGAAGCCGTTTGTTGATCTCGGGGACTGAAAACTCGGAAAGTGTGCGAAGGTTACCTGCTATGTGTGCCTCATTGGCAGGAATGGCAAGGGGTTCAGTGTAGCGGCCATCACTGGTGAGGACCATGAGGACACGTTTCCAATTGGTGCAGGCTACCTGGAAGTGAGAGGAGAGAACAGATTTTCTTTCAAGCAAAAATACACTGTTGTAGAGAGATGCACTGTTTTTATAAACTGACAAAAATAAAACAAAATCAAGACAACTGCAATCCCACTCTTCAGCCCCAGTTCCCTCCTTGTTAACTGGAAGTATAATGTTGCCATAGAGCAGGTGATTTAGGCGTAAGCTACAACTTGAGATGGTTTTTATCAGTCTTCTGTATTTGTTAACCTTTTAGCTAACTGGCACCATTAAAAGAAACCATTTATTACATTTAAAACACTGATGAGTCTCAGGCAAGTTCAGGGGCATGTTTTACTATAATTTCAGTATATATATATTTCATGTATATAACAATCCTTTGAAAATGAGAATCAACAATATATATATATTGTACGTGTGTCGTAAAAGAGTTATTATACAAGCAGTGCCTTTTTTGGTGCAAATTCTTTCATCTCACACAGAACCTTCACCTTATGTCTCTTTCTCTGTGCCCCATCTTGTGTGACAAACAGTGTGAAAATCTCTGGTCTAGAATTTCCGCTGCACTACTTAATGTAATGGTAACCAACCTTGGGTACATAGCAGTAAATAAGTCTGTGTTTATCATCCACAATGAGATGTTTGAGATCCTCAGGCGAAAGCACCCGACGTTTCCTCGTGTGGCTCAGACACGCTTGCTCCAACAGCTCCCTGCGGCCTGGGAGGGACCTATGAGCTGCCAACAGCTCCAGCTGCTAGTAATGAGGACAATGCAGGGTGGATGAAAGAGGGACCAAATGTGTGATTGAAGGAGGAAAAAGCACAAACAGAAACACCTCTTAAAATTGCTGCAAGCAAGATGTCTGACAATTGGATTTTTCCTATACTTAACACAGGTTAATTTAACTATAATATTTAATGAAATGTTGTGATTGTTCCTAAGGCAGAAAACTGTTGGGATATACATAATTTGCACTTCACTTATTAAAGCTGATAAACTGAGAAATAAACTAACGCTCACTGCAACAACAGTTGTAGAAGGTGTGGTGAAATGAGATTGCTACATAAAGAAATTTAATACTTGAGATCAACAAAGACATCCTGGCTGAAAGATGTGACAACTAACATCTCAGCAAAAGCAGCAGCATCTGCACTATTACATTATATACTTTTAAGATGTAAAGAGTTCATGTAAAATACTAGTTAACATAAGGTTTGATTGTTTGATAAAATCAGTATCTCTGACTCTGATGTCTGTCTACTAAAGGCTAGAGACACCAGCTGGAAAGCTTAGTTCCACTGGTTATCTGGCAACCAGATCAAGAAAACCATAAGAAGCCTAACCCTAACCCTTTAACTTTGAGCTTTAGATGTGCTGGTAGTCTGATTCTCTTAAGTCTGGAGCTAGCCAAACTAGCTCTTTCCCTGTTTTCAGCATATGTTAAGCTAAGGTGACTGCTGGTTGTAGCTTTATATTGAGCAGACAGATTGAAGAGTGGTATCTAACTCTTGGGAAGAAGGCAAATAAGGATATTTCCCAAACTATATCTTTAAGTACATTATGATCCTGAAATTTATAAACCCATAATGTGAAACAGCAGTTATCTGTATAAGCAAACAGCAATCAAAAATGAAATTTACCCCAGTAGATCACAGGTAAAAGTTTAACATCTAAAAACATCAGACCCCCAATTTATGAGAGACTGTGTGGTAATGTGATATCAGTCATTACAAAGCTGGCAGAATCTCTAGAAAATTGACAAATTTTTTATGTCCACTGGCAAGAAAACATTTGGAAACCCCTCCACACATATGTATTGTTATTTTGTTTTGTGGATTTTCAAATCAACTTTGCATGTTAAACTTTGCTTTCATTAAAAGAAAAGCAAATAAAACAACCTTTGCAGCAATAACTGCCTGACAAATATGTGGGATTCTCCTGATCAGTTTTCCAGATATTCAGGTGTGAATTCCTCTGAGACCTTCTGTAGCACTTCCCAAAGGTCTTATTGTTGGTTGAGCAGTGTTCCCGAACTCTTCGGTTCAGCTTGATGAGGCTCAGATCTGGTGACTGAGGTGACTCTAAGAATGCTTGGGGTCACCATCTTGCTGCAATTCATCTGCATCTTCAATTTCCCAGAGGGAAATGCAGTATGGCTTGGTATCCATAACGATTACGGATACCTTGCACACAATGCAGATCACCAGTTTCCACCTCCATGTTTGACTGATTGTGTTAGGCAGGCATCTGTCATCTTTTCATGATATCTGCATCTGAGCTCTGTATTGTATTTTCTTCACTTAGAGCCAAACACCTCATACCTGGACTCATTAGTCTACCAGACTTGGCTCCAGTTATCTAAAGTCCACAGCAACCTTTTCTACTGATTTCAACAACCATAGCAGGGTTTTTTCTTGGTGAGTCTGCCCATTATGCTAGCTGACCTAAGTCTCCTACAGACAGTGTGTGCACACTGGTTTCTCTCTTGTTTTATTTAATGATGCAGCCAGTTCAGGAGGAGTGAGGCATCTGTTTCCCAGGGACACTTGTAAGCACTTGTCTTCTCCAATACATGTACACTTTAGCCTTCCACTGTGTTTTCTGTCCTGACTGGATAGAACTGCAGTGCGTCTCTGAAGACTATAGTGTATACCTTTTAAAGAAATCTTTAATTTTTTGGCTATATCTCATCTCTAAGACAAATATAGACTGACAAATTTTTAAGGAAAGCAGTTTTTCTTGTCCATTTATTGTTCTAATTTACACTGAAAAAGACAGGTCACTCTGTATTAAGGAAGAGCCAAATATAAATTAAAATTATTGGTTTACTGGACTTGAACTTACTTTAGGATGTTTTAACACTTGGGAAGGCATGCATAAGTAAAGCAAAGTGTTCAACTTTAACACTGTTTTGTACAAGGTCAGCTTTAAAGTTTTAGATAACTTTTTTTTTACTCACTCCACTCAAAATGTGTTTTTTGTGTGTTTTGTATTTTAATGTTTATATACCCTAAACTGTCAGATGTAGTAAACTTCGCAGTAAACTTTCATCAGTTATGCCGGAGTGCACAGTTTTTGGATGTAAACCAGAACCTGGAACTTCTTTCCACTATTTACCAAAATATTCCATCCTGTGGCAGCAATGTCTAGAATTTATTTACAGACATCATGCTCACACACCTAAAGGATGTTGAAAACACTCCAAATCTGCATTGCACATTTCAGCCAGGAGCCTTTCCTCAACTACATGCAAAAGTCACAGGGTTTTGCCAAGAGACAAATTTTGAAGCCAGATGCTGTGTGAAGTATTTATGTTGGGACACCTACAGCCAGCGGAAGTCAGCATGTAAGTACTGTTTTACTTATCTAAAGTAAAAATCTGTTGAGCTATATAACATATTTCCTAAGTCAGTGTTTGCTTGCTAAAATCAGCCTTTTGTTTTTTAATGGAGTCTGGTGCAACTGTACTAAAAAACACTCTGAAACGTCTGCCAAACGCCGGTTTTCATGAAAAACTGACTCCTCATGTTAGTCTGGTTCAGAGTGAGGCTCAAACATATACGGCTAAATATCTTCAATATCTGTTCGCTATCATATTGCAACACGCAGTTTTTTTACGGGTGTACCAGGAGTGGGTGAAGCCCTGTGGCAGGGATCATTTGCATATAATGAATAGTCATAGGTCCTGGAATTCACAATGACAGAGACAGACTAGACCTCTTTCAAGGGTTTATTGAACTTTTTTCTGGAAAGAAGACTGTGAGACTAGAGAATTTATATAAAATATTAAAATGTGACTGGAGTGGGACTTACTAAATATAAAAATATATCTTGGTGTTTCCAAACTTTTTTTTGCCTGCACGTGTGTCCTCACCTGTTCACCATTGTAGAGAGTCTGCAGCGGACTTCTCCTGCTTTTCCCTTGTCTGCTGCCAGTCTTCAGACCAGGTTCTACAGTTAGACAGAAAGATATTTAAATCCACACTATTCTTGATTACCTATGAAGCAAACAAAGGCCATTTAACAGAAAAGGTCTGTTTCTATGTTATCTTTACGACCTCACATTCCAATTAATTTCTCATATTTTCACAGGATTTATGTATGAAAACATCACAATAAATCTGTTACAGGTTATATACAACAGGTCATTAAAAGAACAAAAAATTTCCAAGTGCACTTGCTGACTGATTTAAGTCTGACCATATTACTGTCATTTTTCATACGTCTGTATGTAGGTCACAAATGACAAGGACTTCTTTCCACAATGTATCATGTGTTTATACAGAGGTTTAAATTACACTGTAAAAATGTCCAAATAGTTATAGGGAAGGTCAGTTAGAGTAACTTTTCCAACGCTCCTCTGGTCTGCAATGTGTTCCTCTTTTACTATTGAGAAAATGAATCTATTCTTAGCAAATTAACTGGAAACAATACAAAACAGATTCCCAATGCCCAAACCTTACAACCAAACAATAACTGATTAGTAGTGTATTTATAAAAAGTTTCCAGGCTCTGCTGGTTTGAAGGAGTTAAAATATCAGAATGTAGACTTTGTTGGTGTCTCTTCTTAAGGTTTGCCTTCTCCTTCCACAGCAACTCCCACACCCATCCCCCTTCTCTAAGCCTATGCCTGATGGCAGTGAGTGTTGGGGTCTGCAGTTAATGGTAGTGAGCAAGGAAAGTGATGTGTTTTGCACATGTGGCTAAACAATGCTTAGGGCTGCTTTCAATGTCTTAGCTGGAATGAGAAAGGACTGTAGATGAAGCAAGTGGTTTATGTACATTAGCATGAGATACAGTACTTACTACTACTTAAAGTAGTAGAATTTGCAATGAGGAAATGCTTTATCATCATATGGAAAGCATATCGGTTAGTAGTAAAAAGAAAGGTTAAGGGTTATGTTATCTCCCACTGTTCCTCTTATTTCTGCTGAGCTGAGATCAAGCAAATAACATTTCATTCTTTTGGAATGGCACACAAACTTAAATCACTGTACACTTGCAACTCTTATATAAAGCTCTAAATAATGTAATGTAATGCGCAGGCGTGAGCCTTGCAGCAGGCTGTTTCGCAGTCTCTCTCTTTGTGATGTCTTTTTCTTAAACTTTCTT
>JAUMHL010000028.1:4911531-4931906 GCA_032362345.1 Sandelia bainsii
GAGCTGCTGTAACATGCCAAAATAATTTCCCTCTGGGATTAATAAAGTGTTTTGAATCTTGAATCTTGAATTGAATTGAATAAATCATTACCGCTTCCTGTCATTTTAAAGAAGCAGAAAACAAAAAAGGAGAATTAGTGAGTTAGCAATTACAGTACAAAAAGAGGATCTAAGTTAGACCGTGAGACTGAGACTGTTGTGATATAGCCACTCCCCGTCTGACCTCTCTGCGTGAGCTCTCATGAATCACTAAAATCCTCAACTTCCTCTGGGTGAATCTGTGCCACAGCATCTAAAAACACAGAGATAGACATCTAAGTCCAGCTGGACTGTCTTGAAATGCTTTCCTGGATACATTAAATAAATCCACATCTTGGGCCATAAGGATAAAGCGCACAAATTTAATGTCTATATACTATTTTATGAATATAGAATATAATATAAAAATATGACAAAATTTGTACAGTTCTCAGAATCAAAGTTGTAGTGTATGCAACATAGTTTCTTCTATGTCACATGAACATAATATTGACATTTTCGAAACCGGTTCAAAAAGCCCACTGAACTCAGAGATACCACCCACTGAAGATAATAAATGTGCCTCCTAAGATCTTAGTCAACAGCACTGTTGTACACATTTTAAGCAGCGAAGCTCTGTGCAAACACAGGACACTTATCTAGAAAGTTTCAAAGTAGGTCAAGAGATACTTGTGGAAGCTCTACTCATTAATGGTTTATTGTCTGTCTTCAAATATAAACACAACATGATAATATAGCAACAATAGTAAAATGTGGATTCACGTCCCCATCTGGAGCATGACTGTTCTTTCTCCCAATCTGTATGTTTTTCTAAAGAAAAGGAAAATTATGTAGTTTGTACTTTCCAAGCAGTGGTAGCCTTTGCAGAATTCACCTTAACGCACTCAACTATCCACCCAGTAATCATTTGGAAATCTCAAAAAAGTACACGGTAGCAGTGTGACTCAAGGGACGATGGTCTGTCAATGTAAATGGCCATGTCATGACTCAGACTAAAATATCTCAAAAACTATTGGATGGAAAGCCAATAATTTTGCACACACATTAATTGTTCCCAGATACACTGGGCTGTCCTGTAAGACTACCTCTAGCAGGTTTATACCAACCTAATGACAACATTTATTCAGGTAACTGGACAGAAATGTTTTTTTGTGGTTCCCAAACAATCCTTTGGTGATCTTCCGACTTTTCACTTGCCATACAGGATGTCAGATTTTGACTTTATACTTCACATTGATTTATGATCAAATACCTGCAAAACCAATTACATTCCTATCAGCCTTAAAGATCAAAAATGCTTCCTGAGGACCATGTGCAAACAATGTGTTCACAATGAAAGGGTTAGGCTATTTTTGTGATTAAAATTTGTAATCGCGATTAATCGCATTGTTACGGGAAAAATTTAATAATGAATTCAAAAGTAGTTTTTTACTTTTATTTTAAAAGTACTGCTATATGAACAAAATTGAAATAATATCTAGTCTGCAAACACTTTAAACAAATAAGATCAACTTAAACATTAATATAATCAAATCAAATAGAAAACCAAAGCTATTTGCCATTGCCAGGACATTAACGTTTAATTGCCTTCAGAGTCAAGAATCACCTGTGTGTAACCACAGGTCTGTACCTAGTTTTTTTTTTTACTAAACAGCCTCATGTTATTTATCGTATGTATTGTCTTATGTTGCGTTTACTATTCTCCTCTGATCTCTGTATCGCGCACGGCGGAGCTCCGCTCTGATGCGTGCACACACAGACAAGGAGTGCACTTTGCAAAATATTTCCCGTCAACCACCTGAAAAGTGTTTTTTAAACACAGTTCATTTGACTGCTGTCATTAAAAGAAAAACATAAACGTCATGAGTGTTTGTGTCGGTGTCCGTTGTTTGGGTGATTTGCTGCATCAACAGTGTGTATTGTGTTTAAGTGATACCTCAGACTCCAAGTTCTACGGTGATAAGAAAATTCTACTTTGCAGTGGTTACAAATAACTGTGGTTCAACTCCGCCATGTGGAAGAGATTTAAAATGAAAATGTCCTTGTAAGAGTTTGATACCTCTAGTTTGTTTCTGATGCAGAAAGCTGCAGCTCATTGTTTGAGACACATGATGACGCCAGTCCAAAGCCAGTACTGATCAACATCCCACCTCTCCTGTGACTCATGGCTTGTCTGTATGTGTATTCAGAGCCAGTGAGCAACGGACTTTCATCATCATCATAATAATAAAACGGTGTTAGCACGCGATAAAATAATTGTCGGCGTTAATTAATTAACACAATAACACGTTAACATGCCCAGCCCTAATTTTTTTTATAAGCCTCACTCTCACCTGCATTGTTCCACACATGTTGGCCATTGTAGAAGTAAGCAGGTGGAGCTGAACAGGACATTTAACGCTTGCTTTAATATTCTTTGGGTTCCCTCAAACCAACGAGCCTATCAGCAAGGAGTCGCAGAGGGTCCAATTCTGAGAAAAACTTGTTGAGTGCACGGGCTGGCCACTATTGCGTCACCTTCCACGAGTAATGTGGCAGACCTATACTGTACTGTGTTTAGTCTTAATTAGCAAAAGTTAGTATTTAGACACACTATACTAAGTATATCATACTACTAACTACTGCTACTAACTTTTCATTCAGGGATCAGAATTAAATTTGAGAGCTTTGAGAGAATATACATACTGTCTAAAAGCCTGTATTGGCACCACAAGGCATCAGGAAACCTACCCTTTCTGTTCAACTCTGGAATGATTTTCCTATCGTTTATAAAGCATTAAAGCATTTTCTGTTATAAGAAAAAGCACATTTCAGAAGCTACTCTATTCTGATCATCACAAACCACACCTTTTTTTAATATCTGGTGTGTTCTATCACATACACCAGAAAACCACCACTTCCTCTCAGAACCAGGAAGTGACACAGTGCTGACAGTTGAAGAAAAGCAGAAGAGGCTCCAGTCTTACTACACATACAAACAGACCTACGTTGGAGATCAGTGTGTCTAATGTTATACTCCGAGACAAACAAGGTTCCATTAGGCCTGCACGCTGTTTTTGATCATTATAAACAGACAGCACTTGCATGTGATTAATCAGATAACAGAAAGGCAGTGAAGTATACTAAAATGTTTTCACTATGTGGGGGCACAACACAAATACATTTTAAATACATTTTTTGTACAGACATATCTGCCCTCCAGTCCTGGCAAAAAAACTGATCTCAATAAAGAGGAGAGATTATATAGCTTCAATAACGCAAATGTTTACTTAAGGAGGTAAAATTGCATTCTTTTTGTGGGCCACGTAATGGAACTTTCCATGAGCTGACAGAAAACCACAATGTAACTTGCTTTGATCAAGACTTGTAAAAGTATGTTTCACTATACAACAACCAGTGACTGAAAAAAAATCGGATGTCAAATGAAAACATCTGAAGACATCAGGAGTTATCAGGAGTAACAAGTGGTCAGACATTCTGTGTTGGTTTGAGCGTAGTCTGTTCTAGTTTGCTAAGAGGTGCATAAAATTAGGTAATTACACTATCAACATTAGGTGAATTTACAATCAGTGGTCTACTTTGTAAAGAGACAGGCACTTCTATTTAATCTTGTTATTACTTTCATTATGTTTACTTGCACACTTCTTCAAAAGGGACCAAAATATAACAGATACATTGCTTTACCAAATATCTAGAGTAATTACTATATCTACAAGAAGAAGTATGATGTCAGAGCTCAGACTGGCCTGAAATATGTCTGCAGGTCACCTCTAATTCTCTAGAATGTTAAAAGGCCTTAGTCCATGAGCCACAAATGTTTGACAGACTGAGTCTACTCAGGTTCGGTAGCTGAGGCTCCAAGAAATTAAGATTATTATTCACAGTATTATAAATACAGTGCACACACTAGAGCAGGAAAGAGAGGACCCTTGAACAAAATGCTTGTAGACTGACTACCAAACCTGTGCCATATAGCAAACCATTTTAGGAGAATATTTGTTGAATGAGTTCATAACAATGTAAATCAAGTCACTATTTCTGTTGAGGTACAAATTCTGATATCTCTAAAATCCCAAGCAGTAGATTCAGAACCAGAGAACTGAAAAACAACTTCAGCTGCTAATTAATTTGTGATGTCTCTATCACAACATGAGCCCCTACTGACAACTTATTTTTGTGTGCATCTCATATTAAACTGTTTCAGATCTAATGTAAAACAAAGGCAACCTGTGCAAACACAAAATACTAGTTTTAAATGATTGTATAGCATTTTTAAGCAAAAAAGCTCTGTAATACCAACTAGGTCTACGGAAAAATTAAAAAAAATATTTGCCAACTTAGTTACCACCTACAAAAGACTTGGATCAGTTTGGGAGAGTTACTTCTCAGGCTCTGGGACACCCACACATCCAAAGTGAGAGACATAATCTGCAAATGGAGAAGACTTCTAACAATAGTGAACCTGAACCCTGAAGTGGACAACCTTCCAAAATAAGTCCAAAAGCACGACAACGACTCATCCAGGAAGTCACAAAAGATCTAAGGACTGCAGGCCTGATAGACACTGGGTAGAAATGCCAAAGTCCAGAAGAACATTAAGGCTTGATGACCCTCAAACCTTTTGGACTTTGGACTAAAGTCAAATGTTGAAAGTGGTGCCATTATATTTGACATTTACCAAACACAGAATTCCACAAATAGAATATCCACATTTGCAGTATGTTAGTTCTTGTTCGAAGATGTAAAACAGTTTAATATGAGATAAATATATAAACAGAAGAAATCTGTTTGTTGTTTCAGGAGTAAATTAATTTGCTAGTTTGGGATTACCAGAAATACCACAAATGCATCACAGCTCACCTGCAGACAGAAAACATGAAAATCATTACCAAAGATACTTGTTTACAACAAAACATTCAGGATTAGTGGCACAGTCTGATAATGAAGCAGCGAAATCTTGAACTACTTAAAGCACAAGCCTCCAGCTCTTGTCTTTGCATATAAATTCACTTATGTTTTAAGGCTCTCTCTTTTAAAAAAAAAAAAACAGCCTTAACATTGTCAGTTTTAGACACCACACAGAACGAAGCAGAACAAACAGCCACCAGGTGTAGCATGTGGTGTGCAGCGTGCTCTAAAGAGCTGCCTGGCATTAGCCTTAAAGGCATCATCACATTCTTTGTTTCACAACAGCTGCACCAATGTCGATGTCAGATAATAAGTGACAGCAGGCATGTACTCACACAGAGTAGTAGTTATGTGTTCAATTATTGGATTACACTGTGTATGAATAGGCATGTACGGGGTGAACAAGTGTGTTTGTGAGTAAATACATGTGTTCGATGACAAAGATAACAGTATGTGTTTGTGTGGTCGCCTACAGTGGGTTTATGTTTTTCATAAAATGAATATAAATAAAGTGAATTGTGCATGAGCTCATGTGGGCAAGACACACAAGAGCAGGACTTTATGTTGCCTCTGCTTAGAGTTGTGAGGTGGAACCCGTCACTGTCAAAAGGACAAGAATGTAGAGCATCAGAGGTACCTAGCAAAACAATCTTCAAAAACATCAATTATCTATGACAGTTTCTTTTTAAATCCAGTTCAGTATGTGTGAGAGGAGATATATAAAAAAAAAAAACAGTGCCATGGTGAAAAACAGAACCACAGATTTTAAATACATTATTCAGGTGCCTGCGGGCAATTTAGCTTGTTGATCAGGCAATTTGCTATTGTCTACAATAGCTGGGAAAGAGATAGAAGCGCTTTCCCACCCTTAAGTACACTATGCAAGGTTGTGTAACACTGCCTAGCAAATTAAGTGGAAAACTTGAAGAGGGTGAATGTACAGATATATAGAAGAATATTCAGAAATGATCATTTCTAGAGCAAACTCCAGACACATTCAAGTCCTGCTTCAGCTCAGGGGCAGCATTTCTCACCTCAGACTGAATGTAATGCAATCATGCCACCGAGTCATAACATGGAGCCATTACATATGATAAAAAATTACTTTACTGTGTCACATTACTGTGAAGAATATCCATTAGCCAAGTGGAAGGGTTGAATAACTCAGAAAAGAATGTTTATTTCTCAAACTGAGCTGTACTCTCATGTTTTTAGGAAAACTTGATATTTGATGCAAAGAGTACATTAAGTTTGGTTTTGATGCTATTGTAGAAAATAGTTTCCTGTGTAAAAGAGCAGGGCTGACACCTTTACACTGTTAGCACAAACTAAGATTTGAACTGATCTTGTAAATGCTGACAATTCACTTTGCTTCTCACAAATGTGCACCCTGTGACCCACCCTTCCACAGACTGAAGTTACTTGGCATAGTAACATGTACATACGGTCAAACGACACACACAATGACACTGTGCCACAGCAATTCTGAGTCAACGCAACCACATGACAGAGTCTGAGGAGAAAAAGAAAGTGGGTGTTCATCTCTATTTTGGTTCAAATTATGATGTATCTAATAAGAGAGGCTGACTGGAAATAGCACATGTCAGGGAAGTTTCCTCAGTATGTCAAAGACTAGTTTGAAAGAGGATTTTTGGTGAAATCAAACAAGTAAAATGCAAAGTTTGAATTTTATCTTTGGTAAGACTTAATAGAAATATACAGATTTTTTAAATAGAGAAAGCTTCCATATTTTAATATTTCCAAACAAGTTTCATGACAGCACATGGGGGTGGTAAAGATTTGTAATAGTATCAGAGATGCACATTTGAGATTTGAAATATCACTAGCAACTCCGTTTGAGAAAAGGGACAGTGATTACATGTGGTATTTACAGTACATTACATTACAAGTGGTATGCTAGTTGTGCAGTCGTTCAGCTACACATGAACTGATTCATAATACAGTGTAAACTGCACTGGTTATCATTAAGTTTTCATTATGTTAATCAAAATATTCTTTGTTCTGCTTATTCTCTAGCAATATACAACATAATTTCTTTACCCATGTGTGCAGTATCTTAAACACTGCCGATTTCATTTGAACAAAATCAGAGAAAGTTGTCATTGGTTCCCTCTACAACTAAAAGGTAAATAAGGCAGCAGTGCAGAATGTCACCAACTTAAATAAACCTAAATAAACTAAGTTAACAGAGCAATAAATCTGATATGGTTTAACTAATGGGTTTATAACAGAACACTGGATTTGGCTCATATTTCTTTCCTCAGGGCCAAATCCAGGGAGTTGGTGCAGGAAGTCACACAATAGAAGCACAACAATCACATGCAATGTGCTTCCTGTACGGTGCCAAACAGTCGACTTAATTGAGAGATGTGGTTCTAAAAGCCAACTGGAAACATGAGACCATTTTAAAATGAGATATTTAAGGCCTGTGCTCAACTGTTTGATTTTATTATATAAGAGGGAAACTGACCTGCGGTCTAGGCATACACAATAAAAACAGTTGGTTTTTTTTCTTTAAAAAGTGACTATAAAATACAAGGATCAAATATAGGAAACCAATGTTTGTATAAATACAGAAATATAAACCATACTTACCTTCTGCATTTCAAAATACAGTTCTGTTATGACTGCTTTTCGGCTTCATGCAAGACTCGCTTTTGTAAGTGTTTGCACCTGGCTGCTAGCACTGCAACTCATGCTTGTGTGTTTTAAAGTGCAATAGGTGATGGGTTAAAGGAATTCCCTCTTCTGTTACTCTTGCCTCTTGGGGCCTCAAAGTCTGATGGAGGGGCCTGAAGCTCAAAGAACAGGTGTTGTAGATTAGGTAGTAAATTTTTTTTCAGATGGCACAAGTTCTGTAAATGTCACAAACTGTACTGAATACTAAATCCCAAGGTGCGGGTGTTCCTCAATAACTTGAATCTGACCGTTTATGACCGTCCACTGTGTTTCAAACATTTCTGAAATCAAATGTCATGATTTGTTTTGTTAGTGCTGAGGGATAAATAAGAGTCAGTGCACCACTGCACTAACTCTGAAAGGCTAAAAGTTAAAAGTCAAACTGTGTCATCAGTGTACTTTAGCTTTAGCTGTCTGTATACAGACTGGTACAGCTGTCAGTGTTAAAAATAAACAGACGCAGAAAGCAGCCATGAGGAGAGTCCAAAGTGGTGACTGTCAGATCTGTCCGCTGTTCATTTGAGAAGAGTGTGTATAATTATTTTGTAATTCATAAGACTTTGACTGCAGTACCGCAGTAATATCACACCGACCACAGAACTGAGCTCATTACATCACCACTTTTTTTTTTCCTTCATTATTTCTCGACCAAGGGCCCCCCTTTCCATCAACTATCAGCCAACATTACAGGAAGACAACTCACATTTCTCATCCGCTGTGCACTGGTGGTTCGACAGTTTACAAATTTCCAGTGAAGAAGCATATTAATGAATCTCAAACTCTCTGTAACTTTGCGTCATAGAGAACATATTTCTACTCAGCTTAGAAAAACACCTGACAGTGGAAATGCTCTGTCATCCACTCAGAGGTATCTAAGACACAACATCTGTTCTTATACTGGATATAGGACTGTTTGATCAAAACCAAATCTGAACTCAAATGTGTAAAAGAAATCTCAAAAACTATCAAGAATGTAGGTTGACATATTTACAAAATATTATTTTAAGTAATAGAACATCGTGCACATAGTGTTGTAATATTCTCGTAAAGAGACTACCGGCTGGTTCCATCTATTCTGTTTCAATTCACTGTTTAGTTAGATGAAAAAAAAGAAGAAGAAAAAAGAACAGAGGTGAGAAATGAAAAGGTACGGCAAAGACTGGGATAATACTGAACTACACAAGAAACATAGCATTGGTTTTCAAACCCAGTCTAACAAGATACACAGTAATTGAGGAAGCTTTGTGCCTTGCTGACACCCTGTGAATTAGTGCTTTCTATTGTGGCTCCAATATGCTTTTTATGTGGCTTGAAGGGCTACTGGTGGGGCTGTACAGTAGACTAGGGTTAGTAAACATAACATATAGACACCTAGCTGGTGTAGGGAGGTCAAGAGGAGTGCTAAAGGTTGTTGCTTGCAGGTTGGGCAACATGTGGTTTGTTAGTCTGTCACTGACTGCACTGCATTCATTCAGTGTCTGGTGGTCTTTAAAAGGCAATTTACTACTGTGGCTTTGTACAGTTTCCTCATGGGACATGTGCTGGACACAATTCAGAAATTATGGGTGCAACAATCCTTTTGTAATAATATTTTATACGCACCATGATGTGTTTCATTATTATAACACATATACAACATTATCAAAAGCTGAACACTTACTCCTTCCCTCATCTCTAACAAGCACATGCAAAATACATCTATTATTATTATTATTATTATTATTATTATTATATGTACTTTCGCCTTCCCCTCTGAGCTCATGTTGTACTCTACTTTGCCATGTATGGTGAGCAAAATTCATGGACCTCTACCTGTCTCACCTCCCTCCCTTCTCTCTGGCTGAGCTCTGATTTCTCTCTCTGGAAGTCTGCAAGACAGGTTTGCCCCTGGGAGCAAACCTGTCTTTCAACGTCCAGAAAGGGTTCAGCCCAGGAAAGAAATCGAAAGGAAAGGAGCAAAGAGGTAAGAAGTGGAGAGGAGGGTTACAATAGAGGAATGCAGAAGGTATCTGGGAGGGGGGCTTTCAAAACATTTGCCTGTTCACAGTGAGCTTATTCATACTTCATTTCATTCACATCTCATTATGTCTGTGCACATGCGCTCCGTTTCGCACAAGAACACCAACATACACAGGTGTGCCAGCATTGCTGTCAAAATTAATGTATATCAAAATGCGCGTAACACTTGCAAGAATACACAACATGGTTTAAAAACCTGAATATGTTGCAAATAAAGCATGTAACATCGGAATAATATAAAATTACCATTGCAACATATTTTACACCCATACCATTTCACTTCAGTAATCAGCATATTCATTATAGAGGGTTCTATTATTTAAAACACTGAAGATATTGCTCCACATGTCTAGTTAACGTACATGCTTAGTCTTACTTTCTCTGCAGTCGCCGCATTAGCTGCACTATATCTAAAACACTAATTCGTATGTATATAGATACAGAACCTCTGTTTAAATCATATTAAAACACACAGACTGTCATTCTTTTTTGTGATAAAGTAGGGTATCCTGTGAGTGGGATCCTACCTGGCTTGGTAATGCTCTGAAAGTAAAGCACTAGAACGAAGAGCGAGCCGAGGCACGTCGCCAGGAACAGACGTCCTCCTCTGGGCATCCTCATCATCAAGCCCGGCTCTGCTGGCGGAGCCCCCGACGCCTCGTCGCTGCCTCGACGCGGTACATACGAGCCCAGCCTGCGGAGGATGCGAGGCTCTCCGAAGAAACAGAAGCCTGTATTTTAACTGTGGTAAACGAAAAAAAAAATCTAACAACTCATCCAACAATAACTTAAAACGGACGGTTGGACGACACCGACATTAGCCGTTCATTCTAACGCGTGTGGATCGTAAATCGAGAACCACCCGCTCGAGTCTTTGCCAGGTTTTTAAGATGATGTTAACTTAATAACGAAGGCAAATTATGCAGTGTCACCTCAGATAAAACACGACATAGTCTTACGCTGACGTGACGAGTCCTAAAACTAAATAAAAATTCATAAATATGCAGTTTTGTTTCGTCTTAGCTGTAGTTGCGACCCACACCAGTTGTTTCCACAGTTTGGCGAACTTCTCTCCGCCAAATTTGGAGGGGGCATCACCGCGCCATGACGTCACCCCCTCCCTCCTCGCGCACCTCGTCACTCTGTTGTGCTGCGTTCAGGTACTGACGGAATACTGATTAAAACCCGACAGCGTTTGACGTATTTTCAGTGTGAGGTATACTCAGCTGAACGAATACTACAAGCAGTTGGTGCTCAACAAAGTAGGCAGCAATTTGGCCCAATCATCATAAGTAACCATGCGCTCACCATATTTCAATTTTCCACTGTTGATCTGAAGAGTATTTCCTTAAGAGGAGCGCTTAAAGGTAGCATTGAAGTCGTTGATGGAGATTTCAACATACATACACCATGTCCTGTCTAAGCCACTTAGAGCTAAGTGACACTAACAGAGAACGCAAAGACGCTTTATGAACAAAAAAAAACAAAAAATATTGAGTTGGAGCCACGTGACACTTTCCAGACTCATAAGCACTTAGCAAAGAGGCACAAAAATTATATACAAAGTGTTTATATCAACTAAAAATCTGTGGACTAGGCTAGTCCACGTTTTATTTTCAGATTTGAAATTGTTTGTTGCGAACATAAAACCTGCAACAACAAAAAAAGACTATAGTACCACTGTTAGACACTTAAAATGCTGCACTGGCCTAATGTGTTCTTGCTTTGAGCGTCATCATGCAATATGAGATAACAGCCCTACTCACAAAAATTCAATAATTTTGATTGTAGTGCCATGGGTGAAGATTTTTAATTTCAATAAATGCTACATTACATAGTAATAGTAATATAGTGCATTTACAAATCCTTAATCTGAGTTTATAGACATGTATTGCATTTTCCTGTATTCTGTTTCATGCAATCAACCTCAAAAACTGAGCATTTACAGAAAGTGAATGAAAGTCATTTCAAAATGCTGTCAGTTTGAGGCAGCTAAAGTCTGACTTTTATTACAAGCTGCTCTCTAGAGTTTAGTTATATTCATTATTATTAACTTGTACTGTACGTCAATATTAGCACTAGATTTTACCTTCAAAATACAGTGCAAACTGTTTACACTAAGGCAGGATTTAACCAGATGAAAAGCTAAAGACGTGGCAGAAACTGAGCCAAGAAGTGCCAGGTCAGCGTGTGAGCAACATCATCATTTATGCTGCCCTATCTAAGAATGCTGTAATTACCCACGTGATCGGCATCGGGCCTACATTATCAAATGCCTCTTGGGTTTCTTGAAAAACACCTAACAGAGAACTCAGACTTGAGAATGAGAGAGACTTGGTTAGTGATGAGTTGGCAAATTATGTGGTTGTCTGGGCTAATGTTAGTTTCTACCACACAACTCTCACCAGTAAATGGTTTCCTGACCACCCACAGTTTTGATCTACTCCCTACTTCTCAATGAGGAGTTTCTCTTCACTTTACAAGGTGGAGCGTCTTCACCAGCCCACCAACTAGTACTGCAGGCAACAGCTGCTGCTTATGAACAATGAATGTTTGTTATCTATTCTTACAGTCAAATCGATGGCAAATAAGATGTTCGAGTTCACCTGAGCTACATGTTTTTGGACAGTAGGAGGAAATCTTCAAAGTTCACCAAAGGTATAAAGACCACCTAACATAACTCTTTGATCTAACTCCTTACTAAATGTATGGACATTCGCATATTTCCTAAAATGTCAAAGTATTTCTACAAAAAAAAACTGTTAAAAACTAAATATTTACATGTTTAACAGACCGATACATGAGTGTTAAAAAGTTAATATAATCTGCTCGAGCCTTCTGCAACTCATCCTTTTTCTGGCATGCAGTTATCTAACCAACATACTGTACTCCTAATACTTGCGATAATGATTATTTATTTGTATAAGAGTGGATATCTGCTGCTTTATCTTTGTTGTCATTCAAGAGCACTGATAGTAGCTAAATGAGCCCAGCTGGAAGAAATCAGTCTTCAAATGTATTTAATTTATAATTGATGACTCTTTCAGAGAAGTAAACGTTTGCCGTTTTCCATCTAGTATGTGTTCTTAGACCTGCAGTTAGCGGTTAACTTCATTACTATCCTTTGATCTCATATGGTTTTCTGGGATGGGCTGCAATGACTGGCCTAGTGTGGAAACATCCTCTCTAAAACTAAAAGACAATAATAGGGCCTTAAAACATGCTGCACAACATGCAGGGGCATTTTCCTGGACATGTATTTGAGCCAGAAAAGATTTAATCACAAGCCTGTGAAAGCAGCCTGTAATACATCGACTGCAGAAAGATATGTTCAAATGATCAGCTCAACAGGTCACAACGTATGCAGACACTTCTTCTGCAGCAAGTCTAGCTTTTTGAAAGTTAAAAAAAATAGTCTACTTAGTGTGTATGTGCTTACAAAGGCTTACACACCATATTAACTCATTCATAGATTAGCTGGCACTAACATGTGCACCTAATAACTTCCAGCTCTAACTGCTACATAGCTATCTGAACCAAATGACAAATGCAACATTTGCTTGTTTTTATACGACCTGGTTAAGGTGGAGACACACGTAAAGACTAATGAAGCTAAGAGTTCCAAAGACTCAACAGTTCACACTTAAAGACTGTTTTCATCACAGATTTCTAGTTTTTGACAGTCTGGAAGCAGCAAACACCTGACGACTGCAGCCATCAGTAGCAAAGTTCTGGCAGTAGACAATTCTGCAAACCCAGCGAGATCGTAAAGTTGCATTCTAGTGTATTCTTGTGTAAAGAAAAAAAACCATGGACACCAACCAGCAGCTTGTACTTTTCATAAATACTAAACAACAAATAAAGCACTAAGTTTGGGTAGGACCCTGGATAAAGAGGCAAGGACGACATAAAACGTACAAATTAAGCAGAAATAACCGAGATTCACTGACAGGTTAAAAGGGCAAGCCTCATTCAAAAAGTTTTAGAAGTGATTATTTGGACACTGCTGGCAGTGCTGTTCAATGAGTCTGGGTCACGGGAGGCTTCGACAGCACATCTTCAAACAAAAAGAAGTTTTGAAGCATATTTCTAGAAAAACTATTTTAAAAAAGGTTACCTTGAATTTCACAACATTAGCTTTACCTCGCACTACACATTTTAACCTGCTTTACTGCATGGCAAAAACATGTAACTCTTATTCGCACAGTGTGCATAATCTTCACATTTAAATATTTAATTTAAAAAGATCCCTTTTTTATGTTTGTTTATTACTGTATTTTTCAGTTTCTTCATATTCATTTTGCTACAGCTTATGATGCTACACTGACTTCTAGTTTACACAGTTGATTGCTTTTGACTGAACAATGCTACAAATGTTTTAAAACAATTTGATCTGCATTAGCTAGGACATCAATAACTGTACATTAGTAACATTTTTGGTTTTTAATGTACAGATGGACTTAATGGATAGTTAGATCAACTCAGGAAGTGTAAGAGGAGTGCATTTTTCTGTCTGTGTGACTTCTTACAGAGCTCATCTTGCAACACTTTGGTGCTTTTCCAGACCCCTGGTTTTAGAACCATCGCTCCAGCTAAGACTACTCTGACATTGGATCTCATTTTCCTCTCTCTGTTCCATGCAATGAGGCTGTTAATCACCCTATAGAAGATTATTGGACTGTGAAAACACTTTTACTGAACCATTACTTGCACCATGGAAAGCATGAATCGTGTGCGTGTGCGTGGGTGTGCGTGTGTGTACAGACACATTTCCTTTAAGCTGTTATGGGTGTATGGGTTGTATATGTTAAACACTGAAGAAGATCAATTGAAGCAAATAGCTTCCAGACAGTGTGTTGCGTAGAATGCTTAGGGATTTTCTTTTGCAGGCATGTATGTGTTTATAACTCACAGACAACAGCCAAAATCAAACAGACTAGCATTACAAGTCTTAAATGGGTGTTGTTGCACCAAGAGATGCCAAAACACCTTCATAACGAGTCTGAAACTCAGCTGGAGAGGAGCAACACCATCCCTCCACAAGCCATGACGACATCTGATGTTCTGATGATGACAGTGGAAAGTGCTGGCTCTCACATGGCACAACAGAGTTTCTCTGAAGTGTTTCACTGGGCTGAGATCTTGGGCACCAAATGTCTTCTCTGTTTTGTTTTCCTGGTCTTCAAACCATTTGGTGAGCATTTGTACCTGCTGCAGACTGAACTCCCATTTAGACTCAAATCACTACTGAATGGACTTAGTGAGATCACAGAATGGTCCTGGGTATCCTTCCTCTTTGAAGAACTGAAAATATGTGCATGGGTCCTTTCTTGAAGAGGGGGTATGCATCTCAATTTTCTTAAAATATACATTAAGAGTGACTGCATATTTCCTGTATGTGCTTTTTTCTTCTTGGTGATCATGACACACTGTCTTCACCTTTCCAGATATTATCCCCTCACATAAGAATGCAGTACTTGTGTTCCTTTTTTTAAACTTTGAGTTAGTGTTAGGGAAAATATTTAATTTAAAGAGTATGTTTTGTCAACATGTCAGTCCACATTTATTTTAAGAACAGTGCCTTCTTAATAACTGCTGATTAGAGACCCTGCAACTACTGTCCGAACTTAGGTCTATTGGACTATCATGTTTTGTTAGAATAACAGCCAGTGGGTGGTGTATGTCATTCCTATCACAATAACTAGGAAAGTTATTCAAGCATAGCAATACAAACTTTAATTTCCTATCAAGTCAGCTAACCCAAGGTAAAAAAAATAGCAGGATTGACTTTGTGATGTACACAGAGAAAACAGCTTTGAACTGTGCACACCGTCAGCGACATAAGTTTCTTACAGAATTTTTATTACTTGTAAACTTGTTAATAGTGAGGGGAAAAGGTTCGGTGAACATAAGCCCAGCACAGCTGAGAGGCACTCAGCATGCAGCAGCAGCAGGTACAATAAGCCAGTGTTGACTTTAATAGACAGTTTTTGATGTAAGGAAATGAGTTCAGTCGGTCCATCCTTGTCTGAAATGCAGACAAGAGGCCCATCCAGTTCCCTAGTACCTTGTCATCCTCTGGATTTCATGGAAGAGGGGACAACAACCTGACACATTACTGTGGTTATTTTGTGCATGGTTAAATTGGTGTGCTTATTGTATAAACCACAGGGCACTATGTCACATGCATATAAATGACAGCAATTATTCCCTAGAGAAACAACCATTTACTACACTGAAGTAAAATAAATGAAATAAAGGGTAATAGAGGAGTTTGAGAAAGTTAGCAGTTTGATTAGCTTCAGACCAAATCTGCATTGTTCAGATATTTCTAATGGTATACATATGCTACTTCAGCCTACTTTTGCATGACTCTCAAAGGTCTCTCCAAAGCCAAATACAGTATTATGCCACTAAATATACATGTGAATGCTCATATTGGAGGTTCATATCCAGCGACAATGCTGCCCACTGCTGCGGACTGGCTCTGAACATTGGCACTGGACTTAAATCCTGACATGCATATCTTTCAATATGTCTGTAATATCTGAAGAGACATGTTTCTATTGCTGTAGCTATGCATTTTAAATATTTGTTGTTCCCCCCACCCAAAAAACAGCAGTAGAGATGATTATGAATGTGATAGGGGTTTGTATTATATGTCTTGGTGGACTGACTAGTCTAACTTGGCTTGTGCAGTACTGACTGAATGTCATCAGGGCCTCTCAAAATCTTCAGCAACTCTGTGGTCTGGCCTAGTGACTAGATCTGGATATCTGTGATCTGGATGGTTTTTTTTGGTAACTTTAAATTTAAAACTGATGGGAGATTAACACAAAATGAATGAAGACCAATGCAGGTGAAGTTAATAATTAACTTTTCAGCTTTTTCTGTGAGTTCTTTACACTGTTCTTCCAACACAGCAAACTTGCTTCCTTGTTGAACACATCTAAAGAGTTGTAATTCATTTGTTTAATCCATATAAAAATGATATTTTGACTTTGTTTTTATGCTAAGTTGAAATAACTTGGCTGTAGCTTCAGATTTAACAGATAGACATGGGAGTGATTTCAATCTTCTCATCTAAATCTTAGCAAGAAAGCCAAACTATTAATTTCCAGTTGAGCACTGTGCTCAACTGTGTAACATGTGTTAACCAGACCAGTCACTATTTCTTTGGATCAGGCCTTGCTCTGTCATTGGGACTCTGCATAGCCAACTGTTCCAGTGCTGGAGGTTTGGCATAAGACACTGCAGAGGGGAACCTCTTATTACGCATCTTCCCTATTTCCTTCTCATATTATTTGAAACCAACCTGGCCAGCCTGTGAGGTCACTGTACGATGACCTCAGAGGCTGTGGTCTTTTCCACTGTAGCCTTAGCGATGCGGTGTCTTACATATGAGAAAACATTAATCCTCTCAGTATCCTGATGATCTGTCCTGTGAAGAGGGAAAATGTCACCCATCACAAATGTGAATGATTGCAATTCAAGACTTGTATGATGAACTAGTGCAATCATGCATTTCATCATTTAATTTTATGAGTGCTATTACAGTGTATGAGGGGAAAATGTGTAATATTCAACAGATCTTGTGCTTCTGCCATGCCTCATTTCAACAAACATTACTCTAAAAAATAAATAAAATTCCACAGACTGGACAAACTGCTGGGATCTAAAAGCATTCTCTAACCAGGCGACTTGCATCTGCCAAATATGAACAACATTTTACAGGCCTGTGTTCCTGCAGTAGGACCGCCATGATGCTAGATTAAACTATTAACACTTCTTCACCCAAAATGCAGCTGACAGATGAAATAAATGCAGACACAGTGGAAACATCCCTTATATAAAACAGACACCAGATGGCAACAAAAACAAAAACACAGCAAAGTATCTGAATATACGTCAAGTCAATAACATCCAGTGTTTTTTATTTTTATTTTAAAAATATACTATTTTAATACAATTTCCTAAAACAGCCGAGGACTGTAGTCAATGTTAGTCAAACATGAGCAAACTGTGTCTTTTGGGGGCTATTTTGTGCTGCAAAATAACACACATTTGGTGTAATTTACAGCAGTAGAGTTTTGTATTGGGATTGACTTGAAAAACATTACAATGCCCATGTTTATCCCAATTAAGGAACACTGCAACAGTATGTGATCTATCTTTAATAGCACAGTGATCTATTTTTAATAGTACAGTAACAAACGCTGGAGCTCATAACCAGAAAACGTGTTCAAACTAAACACATCTGTGCCACAGTTTTGACCATCTCTGCAGTAACTGCTGCTGTCCACTATGGCTAGGTGTTCTTCAGAGGGCAGTAGCCCTAACACAGCTTGAATACTTCCACATGCTGCATCTTAGCTAATGGTTTGGCATGCTGGTTTTAATGAGAGCCCAAGTCTTGGCAATTACATCCTGGGTACTTCTCTATGATGCCACATCAATAGCAGGAATAGCTTGTCATTAAATTTATCTAATCAATTTGGAGTTTGGAGAAATTATAATATGCAGGGTAGGTCTTTGATTTCTCGGCACATGATCAGAGAGTACAGCGAGAAGTAGATGCTGTTATAACTATCCACCATGACACTGCTAATAATTGTAAAACCTTTTCTTTCCCAATGTTTGGAAAGGAAAGCAGCATAACAGTGAAATGTCTCTGTATTTCATCCCTAAAGCTACAGCTTCTTCTGCTCAAATCCAGCTGGAAGGTAAAACTGCACTGGATATATTACAAGTGGGTTTTCTAACCACATTTAAACCACTTGAGTAGTTCCCAAAGTATACAACTTCACTCACGTTGCACTCGAGCTGAAGCAAATCCTCAGCACTTCAGCTAACTGAGGTTGAGGCATCTGAGACACGAGGGTAACTTAAGGAGAACAGAAACATTATCGATTTCTAATTATATTCACCAGGGAAGAATTGACCACAAAGGATGTACTGATTACAAAGTACCATTATTCTGCTTGGGTGTTTTCCAAGCTCTCATGTTAAATGAAAAACTCCTTCAAATTTATATTGCTAGGAAACATTAACAAAGGAATCACATTTACGGGATTTTAATCATGCCCCATTCAGACAATGAGAAAATAAATTCATTTGGGCTATTTACTTTGTCAAGAAAGACTGAGTGAGACTGACATCTGGTTAAAACCGTTAGGCCGCAACTAACTTTTGATGGTCAACAAATCCATTGATCATTGAAACAAATAATCAACTATTCAGATTATGAACTGAACAATTATTTAATGGCTCATATAACTAACAATAAAGACTATCAAGATAAACAAAAATAAGTATTTTAATTAAATTACAGGAGGATACACTGACAGGGTGGATGTTGCAGGAATGTACAGAAAAGATCAGGATCAGTGCTTCACATCACAAATCTTGCAAATGTACTTTTTTTATTATCAGGATGCAATCTGATATATCATTTGGAAAGCCTAGAGGAGCTGTTGGATTATTTTATTATAGGCTATATTTTAGGCCATTCAATTGCACGGTGAGCGGGGATTAGCCGAAATGCTCTGAAAATTGGATGCTGCTGCTGGAGAAGGATGCCTCAAAAAAAAAAATGATGTCATCAACTAGTGGACAACTAAATTTGTCGTCAGATAATTTGGTTGTTGATTTTAGTCTAATCGTTGCACCCATAAACAACATAAAGAGATGAGAACTGTGCTGACCTACTTTCTTTCTGAAAATTTCATAAGAAAATCATCACAAGTGTTCTGTCACTACTAAATATGAAGCTACAGCTAGCAGCTGGCTATCACAGCTAAGAAGTTCAGGAACAGTTTCTCCTTTTTTTCTAAGCTTTATGCTAAATGCAGCTAATTACCTTCTGGCTGTAGATCATATCAGATTTTGAATTGATGGTACAGATGGTAGGTGAATAAAACTCTCTCAAATGTACTGTAATTTACAAAAGAGGTACCACTATAGGATAGTACCTGTGCACCACGTGAACAATTTTTGATCTTGCAGGAGTTAGCTGTAGTAGTTCATGAAACTGTCAAGAATAATAAGGATGACCCTGTATCAACCTGTGGAGGTGTGACCCTCTCCAACTGCGAAAGACCTCAGGGCACTCAGAGCAGACCCAGAACATCCTGGAGGGATTACAAATTGAAAAGAATTTTCAGAAGAACTTATTTTGTGGAAAAACAACCAGTCTGCTACTCGCTCAAAGTCATTCTCAGCACAACCCTTCTGAGATTCTGAGAGTTTTCTCATTATAAACTGTATCTATCTATGCTTGAGTATCTTGAATTCTGGTTTGAATTTGAAATATTTCCACTTCAAACATGTGTAAACATGATTTAGTGCTAAATTAAACGTGCACTTTATTCTGTAGCTGTGATGTACTATATTTAATTCAACTTCAGGCATGAGATCCAATTAAGATAATCAGCTTTTATTGTCATTGATCACATTTTACACATTACAATGAAATTTGACTTCTGCAAATTCCCCTTGGGGGGGAGCAGTGGGCAGCCACAGGCGGCGCCCGGGGAGCAAGCGCTGAGTGTCTTGCTCAAGGAAACACCTGGTATGGGGGATGGGCTGGGGTCTGGGCTGGGATTCGATCCTGCCCTCTTCTGCATCCCAATCTGACGTCTCATGCTGTTCACAAGTCGACTTATTGTCTGCTGAGGCATGGCATCCCACTCTTCTTGAAGGGCGGCCCT
>JAUMHL010000028.1:4932006-4947306 GCA_032362345.1 Sandelia bainsii
GGTTATAGTGCATTTTAGGTTCATCCTGACATTTCACCCGAAAGCCGAATATCCCTAACTTTTTGTGAGTAGTGTATTTGTTATACTAAATAATAAAATGACCCTGATAGGTTATACCTATTATTAAAGAAACATACTAGGTTGTAAATGATTTTTCAAAATGTTCGTTCTAGGACAAAAAGTCTGTTTCTGTTTGGTCTTGTGTGACACTGCCCACTGTGGATTTTCGCAGCAGTCGGTATTTGTTTTCAGGATAACAGGCTTCACTTTGGCTGCAACTACTTACTGCCAGCCATGCATCAACCTAACACTGAGGTCATAGAACATCCACAAGAGCTGAATTTGCAAACAACAAACACTGCAAATGTATAGATTAGCTGAGCAACTTAACATACTGTATATGACTTGTAGTTGCCTGCCGGGCCACATTCTCCTCTCTCTGCCATCAGCTGTAGCTGCGGGTGCACCCTGCCTCTGTCAGCTGCACCTGATGAACAGTCACCGGCTGGGGGGTAAAACATTGCTGTTCAGTATTTTGAATATGGACTGCAGTACCACTTTTAAACGCTTGGCATCAGTCTTGCATATCGTTCCTTTAAACTTCTGTTAACGTGTCACACAGCACAACTAAGTCAGCATCAGTCTAAAAACCACAAACAATTTGTATAGGCCAGAACTATGAGCTGCATATAAACAATTATTTAAAAAAAGAAAAAAAAGTCAATTTCACCTGTCTACACTGAAGCACTGAAGATTTTTCATTATGTGTGCACTAGAATATTTTGTAGGTTTGGTGGAGTCATGAAGATGTATCTCATAGCATAATTTAAGGTACAAAATAAAATTAGACATTTTTCCTACTTCAGCTCCACAAACAGCTCAGTCCTGTTTTCCTGTAGAATATTTCCCTTTCAAACACTGTGGTTCAAGGAACAAACTGCTGTCAACTGTGCAACTAAAGATCTTTGATTGATATGACTCAGGGCTAAATGTTTGATATGCATATACAGTGGCTTATTCTCTAGGTCACTTTTATTCACATTTCAATAAAAGCTTAGTAGTTGCAGCTAATCTTAAAACTAAGTAAAACTCTTTTGCCCATGGTGAACCATGTGATTTAATGCTTATCTTCTTATTTATTCTACCTTTGCCAATTTAGATTATTTCACAGTGAGATAATTTCACAATATATTATTACAAAAACATTAATTTGGGCTTTCTCAAACCTGATAGGCAAGAATAGTAGGAAAACTAGTAGAGCTGAGGGCCTTAAGGACCAATTTTAGGAACCTGTGCTTTAACTAATGTACATTTGTGGTGTTGTGCACAAGATAAAACATGTGTCTACAGTGGTCTGAGTGAAATTTTAAGTCAAAAATAAAATAACACAGAGCAGGGATTAGGCAGGAGTCCAACCACACCACCAGGAGGCACTGCTGTTCAATCCACAGACACCATCAGGCTGTGAGGACCATTAGGTGGATGAGGTGTGAGAGACAAGAAGGGGGATAGAAAGACTGACAGACAGATACAAAAGAGAAATGAAGAAGCTTTCCTACAGTAAAGTTACAAGTTTTCCTACAGTAAATTAATCTGCAGACACTCCTGTCCAGTTATGTGCCAGCTGGGCATCAGAGGAACAAGCCCATTATGTGCCAGCTAAATATTTTCCTGCTCCACCTACTGTGTTAAGCACACAGACAATCAGCCATCCAAGACCTACTTAAAGACTCATTAATCAGACCAGGTTTTGTAGCTGTTGTTCTTGGTAGTTTCAGTGTAACCACATGCCAAATGACTGTGCTTTAGTACTGTTTATTGTCAAACAAAAGGCTGCTGTATGTTCCCACAGAAGAGAAGCCAAAATTAAATAAAAGTACTTTTCAGAACAGAGGCGCATGCGGCCTCCAGACCAGATCTTGGCAGATCAGGGATCTGTCCACAATTACGTCTGCCACCTCACTGATAAACAGTTCATCAGTCTCACTCTGTGTTTCAAACGCCAATAGCAGTGGAAAAAATAAACTGTAAGCCATTTGCCACACAACTACAGGCACATCTTACTCTTTTCGGTTCGGATTGAGTAGTCGGACTGAACAGCAACAGTCATCATGCCTGAATATGCAGTAGCATCACTGCCCACATCTGTCTCACGTTAAGATGAGGCATCTTAATGCATTCCATGCCTCCTGCAGGACAGCACACAATTAAACACACATGCTTTTCCCTTTTGCTTACTCTGCAGCAGCAACATTTCTCATTCCGACAAGAAACCTTCTCCCTGGATGAGGTGCATCAACTGAAGATATGGCAATGTCACTGCATCTAATGTCATTTCCAAACTGCAACTTCAGACACACAAACAGAAGAGAAACTGACAACTCCCAGTATCTGCTGCTATTTATTTAATATCAAACACACATGGAGCTTAATAATAAAAAGCTGCTTTTTTTGCCCTTCTCTCTATCTTAAGCTGAAAACTTATAATTTATACAATTTTTCATGACTGTACCACTACAATGAAAGAAACAATGAAATACACTAAACCTGGTTCATGAACTTAAGTCTACATAAATGCCACTACTTCACAGATGACTGAGTTTATTAAAGAACTTAGACAGAAATCTGCAGAAAATCACTCAAAAACAGCATTCTGTCCTATAAGCAGCAAACAAAAACTTTAAAAGATACATTTTTTGAATCCCATCATATAGTGCAAAATTAAGTGAAATCAAACATGAATAGGAATGGCCATTTTAGACAGGCTGTGCAATAAAAAAATAGAGCCTGTTTACATCCAATCTTTCTATCCACAGAACACATCTGAGGCCAGTTTACTTCAGCAGTCCATGTAAAGTGGGTAAACTATGACCTCTGCTGATCACAAAGAAAACAACCACCAGTGCAAAACAAATATTACATTTATACTTATGAGCTTAAGGTTTACTCTCCACTAAATCCATAGCCATACTTTGTCATCTGATAACAGTTCAGTGTTTCTGTTGACATATAAATCTGAAAAACAGGCTGTAGAAACACCTTTTTCAATTCTGAGGCTGTGCTACAGTCAGTTAAGCAAACTGAATAATTTCTTCGATGATGTTTTTTTTTTTTTTAAGATGAAAGGAACACATATTATGCCAATCGACATAACAAATAACATACAAATCAAACTATGTGTTCAGCCCACAGTTGTGTTCATGTCACTTCCTGGCTGGATCAGCAGCTGATCAGCTCTGCTGGTGTTTCTCAGTAGAATAACTTTAAGAAATTTTACAAAAATCTCAAACAAACTTTGTGAATCTCACTCATCATTCTCACCAGGTTTCAGCAGTTCATCTTTGTTTTCTAGATACTGTAAAAATAATGATTTTCTGTTACAAAAAACCCCAGCATGTGTGCATTCTGAAACTTTACAGCAAATATACTTTACAAACTCCCAGTGCTGAGCAACAGCACATAACTTAGCTAATATGTTCCAATAATTTGGTCTTTTGCTTTTAGTGTAGAAACTGGTCCAGTATGTACTGTTAAAATAATGTACTAATCTTTAATAAAGTGCATTTCCATCCATGTGAAGCAAAAAATCAGCGAATAAAAAGATAACTAAAAGTGTCATCTTGCACTAGTTATATTAGGAGTTGGTTCATCCATTTACAGTCTCTGTACACATCTGCTTTTATTGGTTATTTTTAGTCTTTTCAGCAGACATTTAAGTCAGAAGCTCCATGCATCATGATTTATTTACCTATTCCGTTTCCATTACGTAAATTTGTTATTACCAGTCAACCAGTTTTTCCACCACTGACAAGTGAAAAAACATTTTTGAAATATTGAGATTTGAATTTATGATGTTTCCACTCAGTTGTTTAAGTGCAAACCATTGTTATCCAAAGAAATAGCAGCACAGAAATATTTGCACATCTCCTGTCCATCATTCCTCCACCCAACGAAGTGGCACAGCTATCACTAACCATTGTTTAACCATATTTCCAAAGAGGAAAGTCAAATCTCCTCAGTGCGTTTTATTTCTGCAGCTATATGAAAGAGTAACTGTGAATAAGGGAAAGTGAAGAGGCTGGTGGATGCAATTCCCTTGGCAACAAGGGCACTTAAGGAGTCTTAACCACAGCAACATCACTGGGCATGATCCATGCATTCAGAGAAAATAATGTGTCAGATCTTTGAAACTTATTCAAACACATCAAACCCAGATCAAGAAAACAGGAAAACCCAAGAAGCAAGATTCCTCTAGTGAGAGAGTCCTTCCTTCCCACCTTTAACAGCTCATCTCCTCGTTTCATCTTCTTCTCATCTTTGCTACTTGACAAACCAGGGCCATCCCATCTGTAATTGAAGTGTGCTCTTTTGCAAATGGAGCCACTTGTCATTGCTGAAACTGTTCTCTGCACTCTATTAGCAACTTGCCAAAAACAATCTGTCCCTTTTCCTCACCGCCTCTCAAAAATAGAAATATGGAGAATGATTCTCTGCTGCCTGCCTGCCACAAACATGAAAACACTGAAAATTATAGTTAGTTAGTTATAGTTACGAAAGTGCCCCATTAGGAACCGACTTCTCTGCGCAACAATCTGACAGATATACTGATACAATAACAGTGTGTTTTAAACCAGGTTGAGCTTGATGTTGCTGATGACATGAATCTACAATCCAAGTCCAGATTTTTTCCCCCACTTGTGCGTCATAAATAAAGTTTCTGCAGAAATCAAAAAATGAAGTTTCTTTCATCAATAGATTCAAGGTAAAAAAATAATAAAAAAAATTCAAAAACATTCATTTCATTTCTTCTATAGAATTATACCCTTGAATTAGAAGCAATAAAAAAGCAACTGGGGATAAACTAAACTCTTTCTTTATTGTCAGGTCATTTAATATTTGTGCTGTATTATGCAAACTATTTTCAAAAGGTGAAATTTTGGCAAAACAGAGCACAAAACATAAAACAACTAATATATCACTAAGCACCAACTAATTTCTTGACTTACAAACAGAAGAAAACCAGAAAACCATCTTAAAACTCCAGTGCACATTCAGCGACAGCATCATATTCATTATTAATAACCATAGCATTCAAGGTCGTTCAGCAGCCACAGCGGCAAAAAACTAGTATTTTATCATAACTTACCGTGGACAGTTTGTTGGGGATAATACGACGCCATCTTACATGGAGTTTTTTGTATAATCCAATGAATCTCATGTTCATGTGGCTGTAAAGTTGTTCAGACGTGTCCTGGTCACACGTGTAGACAAACGTCCTGTTTTATCTAAATTTAAGCTAACGTTAGCTAAATCCTCGCTTGTTTTTGTACACTTCCTCCAAACGTGTCTTCCGTAAACACCTTGCTTTGATGTGTTAAATATGTAATTTAGTGGATACAACGTTTAATAAGTGATTTTAACACCAGGTGAGACACAGGTGCGCGCAATGATTCGAAATCTAACGTAAAAGGTTAGCCCCGCATACACACACAGTCCAGACTTTTTAATTTTACTGATGACGTCAGTAGACTGATTATGGGAAAATCCATCCCATAATCCCCTGCTTTTGTCTTTTTAGTGTTTTTTCTGCCTGTTTTTGGTTATTCTGTAATTTTTTATTTCTTTTTTGCGTTGTTTTTATCTGCATTTTGTCTTTTGTGTCAGTTTGTCTTTTTTTGCTTTGTGTTTCTCTTATCTCTTTTTTGTGTTGTTTATGTCTGTTTTTGTAAAAAAAAAAATTGTATGTGCTAATTTTGGAGACTGTCCGTTTGTGAAATACAACTTTCTACTGATGTTATTGTTATCAGTAATGAGACAAACGTGACCCGTCATAACGTCATGTTGTAACATGACAAAGGTCGTGTAAAGCTAAGGAAGGAGTAATTTTTAACGCTAAAAAGCCACATTTTAGTAACCTTACCATTTTATTCAGTGCTTAAACCCTACCCAGATGTCTATATATCTAACCCCAACCAGCTTGCTTTGTTTGCATTGTCATAATGCATAAAAATTATTTATCCTAAGCCTAACAATGTTTATTTAGTACCTAAATTAAGTGTCATAAATTTTTTTGCCCAATCCCAACTAAATTGCCTTGTTTGCACAATTGTTCTCCAGTGTTTTTGATCGTTTAGGGCGAAAATTAGTATACAACAGCTGCCGTTTTGGTGCCATTGTAAAAGAGGGCAACTGCCATGTTGGTGCCAAATGGTGACTCTGGTCATAAGAGAGGATTAGGACAAACGACCTGTGTTAAAGTGGAAGGAGCCATTGTAATTTTGTGTCGCTTTTTGAACATTTTGTGTCTGTTTTTGGTCTTTGTGGTTGTTGTATGTTTCAGTTTTGTTGCTCTGTTTAGCTTTGTGATCATCTGTCTTTCAACTAAGCACTATAACTTTCAAGTGGCTATCAGGCACTTTGTACAGAGACTTGGTCTGTAGGGGCCCCTGATCTCTTGGGCCACTGAGCATGTGCTATAAGCCTAATCAGTGTCCAGAAAATAAATCACACAAATCACTTACTTGTGGCCTATTTATAATGCTGCCTCACTCATAATTTACAGTACTTCAAATGTAAATTTACTAATATTTTTGGAGCTTTAACATGACAACTTTGTTAAAATACAGCACTGCAATAACAGTTCTCTGATGTTGAACACAACCTTAGAACATTTCATATGCTTTAATACCATTTCTTCTGCATCATTTGCAGCACCTATCGGGAATGTTACCATATCTTGTCAGACCATTCCTTCTTAGATTAGCCCTCTTAAAAAAAATTTAAAAGAAGAAAAAAACTCTATTGGGCTGTGGTCAAGCTGACGAGGGCCTATCTAGTACTATACTTGATGCATGGAAAGACACTGAGAAGAAGTAATTGGAAAAGAGAGAAAGCAATTAAAGTATAAGGTCTGTTATAGGATTCAGTGCCTGGTGAGAGGATTCAGTGCCTGGTGAGAGATAAATCAAGATCAACAACTCATGCTCTTCGACTGACAATATTCTCATGTGCAGGCAACAGCTACATAAGATTTGATATTCACTATTCAGCTCACTTCAGCATCAATACCTGAAGAAGCTCAACGGTTGACCAGATTATATCGCAGCTGCAGTCTGTCACTGTGAGTAGCAGAAACAGGTTATCAAAGCTAAGTGAATTACTGAGACTGAGACGTAGAACCGTTACAATCTGTGCATACCTGATAATATTAACTTGTAATATAAGTTGGGCAAGAATTAGATGAATTGCTTATTCATTTTTGCATAATTATTTAGAAATTACTTGTTTGCTTTCATAATGAAATTAGGTGATGGAAGTCACCTTTAGTGCAGCGTAACTTTTTATTGTGGTTATGTTAAGGCAATCACATCATTTAGTTAAGGTTTATGGAAAGACTGTCTTCTGGTTTAACACAGAACATTGACTTCAGACATGACATATTTATGTACACGCAACCAAAACCACTATTTATGCCTAATAAAACATGTGAAAGGCATACAACCTCTTCAAACACGAGTATATGAAGAACTAGACTTGTTTGTGATTTTTCTGTTCTCTGACAGGGTAGAAAATGATGTGGGCATATCATTTTGAATGAAAGACAGTAAAAACAATTCACCAGAGGGGCTGAAGATATACCCTAGATAAAACCTCATGTTAAGGAGTCTCAGTTCTGGCTGTGCCGTGCACGGTTGAGAGGATAGTGGGGAGTTTTCCTTGCATTTGTGCTGGTGCTTTCTACATGTTTACATCAAAAGCAGTTTAAAAAAATAAAAAGAAGACAAAAGTGGTTAATGTTGGAAGCCTTGTGGGAATGACACAAGACAAGAATCTTACTATGAGTACATTTTATTTTACTTAACTTACATATTGCTCAGTTGGGAGCAAAAAAATATGTGTCTGTAGAAAATGTACTGAAGTAGCGTGGGACTGGTGATGGGCTGGATAGAGCAGAGAATTTTCACATATCCTCTGTAGTTTTTTTGCGTTCCTTGTTCTTCTGTATACACCTACCTACATAGTCATTGACATGTTTCACAGAGGAGCAGTTTCCGGTTCAGTGCCCTGCTCAGGGACACTTGTGCAACACTGGTGGGCTGCTAGTTATAGTGACACTGCAAGTGATGTTGGAACTAGATGATGACAATTCATTCACTCTCATTTATTTAGGTTACAGTTGCATCCACTGGTCTTCATACCTCACATGGACCCTGACTCACTAAATTACATTACTGTGCCCTGTTCCCTCACTGTTTGAAGCCTTTAGATTAGAACTGGATACAAGACAAATATGAAGACTGAGGATAAATAGATTATCAACACTCTTGTTTGTGTTTCAATGCTACAAAATACTAGAAAATTGATTTAATTAAAGTGGTGTTGAAGTTTTTCAGTAACTCAAGGCTGAAACTTGTGGCTTCATCTGCGTTTTACCAATTAAGTTTTGTTCAGCAATCTGTAAAAAAAACATTTCTACTTTCCTCTTCCACATTTGCAGCCTTTGTATATTTTTTTTCGAATGTCATAAATTATAAGTATGTTTTCTAATATGTATGATGAGAGCTAACATAGGCACATCAATAATAAACAGTCTCATCTTTGATTTCTGCATTTTTCCAGTGTTGCAAAGGACTCAAAACAAACTGATGCAACCTTGACTGAAAATCTAGTTAGTGGTCCTGCACAACAAAATAAGACTCAAAGTGGTTGCTTAGCAACAGATATATCACTCTGGCCTTCCTCCAGCAGCAGATGCTGTTGGAGGATGTTTTTCAACCCATGACAGAAAATCACAAGTTGACATGACTCAGTTTAGCGCTCTTCAACAAAATATGACATTTCATTTATTCCTGTGAGAAATTCGCCTTGCAGTTTGGGAGGTCCGATGTCAACATCTAAATATTAGACATGTACCGCTTGGAATTTCATATTCTCTTTAGACTGTTAAACAGCAGAAAGGATTTCACCGTTGGTGCCTAAACCATTATGTACTAACATTAACTTATTTGCTGCCAAAAATCAATTTCCATCTAGATCCATGCATGAATTCCCTCAGTCTCGTTTTTCTTCATGTCCCCTAGCTACATCTTTTATTCAACAGATAATAACCTCTTAACAGCTTGATCTGTACCCCTGCTGTCCATGTGATGGTGCTATTGGTTCATGTGAGAGACATCCCTGTAGCTTGAGCCTGTTGCAGGTGAGTCTCTTTGTAGCTCAGATGAAAAAAATAAGTCTCTTTACATCACTATGGTAATTTTGGAAGTTTCTAAATACGGGCTTCAATATGTACCCTCACTGTAGCATGAGCACTTAGGCTAGTTGATCCTTTGATGTCTCAGAAATAGGCTTGGAAGCAGGTATCATTAGGGTTATCTTTTCCATCAAAGCCTGTGTGCTCCCCTTTGTAACTGAAACATCGGATGAGAGCGGCACTCAAGGAGTCTAGCCATAAGTTTTCTTGTTTGAAAGGCAAATGCAAAACATGCCACACAGCGCAAACAATGTCTCAAGTGTTTATTGTCCAATCTATAAAGCAGAGTTCAAATGACCAATAACGCATATGAAAAAAAGTTAAAACATGTTGTGCTGTATCACAGTGAGCCTTTATCAACATATACTTACAGCTACAAAAAAGGAACAAAGGTTCTTTCAACCTAACCCTACTGTGTAAACCTTCATCTACTATATGAATGCGTTATATTTGGTGTGGTAGGTGTACATAGTTGAGGAGAAAGTCAGAAAAAAATATATTTGTGACAAAAAAGGACTATACCAGTGTTTTGCAGGTTTTCTCACTCCTCTAGACAGCAACAGGTTTCCATTCAATTAGTCCAGTGCTGCATAATCTGTCACTCTGAACATAAACTCTGCTTTAAATTCTCTTATATTTAAGTCAGGATACTGTGGCATTAATTTACTTGCCTTACAAGACATAAGAAATAATGGGTAAAGGTTTTTTTTTTTTTTTTTAAATATCTAGAAATGTAACAACAACGTAGCGACAATTAATGGGAATTAATAATTTCAATAATGTAATCTGGAAAAGTGAAAAATATTCTGTGGTCCAGATGCTCTTCTGTGTTGTTTGTATCTTTTAATTAAAAATCTTTGAGTTTTTGACCAATGGTTGGACAAAACAGCCATCACAGAAACTGAATTTATATACACTGCTCAAATAAAATAAGGGAACAATTAAGTCACCCACTGAATCTTGAAAGTTGAAAATCGTTACTAATGTACATTGTATAATTTGTTCAGAAATAAATGACATAACAATGGTCGATGGAACCCAAAATCACCAAGCCATGGAGGGCTATATTCAAAATCACATTGGACATCTAAGTGAAAAATTGAAATCACAGTTGCTAGAATGTCATCATAACAACTTCTATTGTGACTCACAAGTGTATGGTTCCCATGCCTGTATGTGCTTAGTTGGATTTAGGTCAGGGGACCATGGGGCCCAGTCAGTGGCATCAATGCCTTTATCATCCAGGAACTGCCTACACACTCTGGCCACACGAGGCGGCACACTGTCCTGCACCAGGAGGAACCCAGGGGCCACTACACCAGCAAAAGAATTTCATCCCAGTGTGAACCTGCTCTCATCTGTGAATCGAAAAGGGCATCATTGGTGGACCTACCAATGGCGGTGTCCTCTGACAAATGCCAGCAGAGCTGCACGGTGGTGGGCTCTGAACACAGGTTGCACTAGAGGAGGAGAAGATGCCACCCTGATGGCTTCTGCTTCTGACACCAGTAGTCTGCTGGAAGTCATTTTGTAGGGCTCTTACAGCGCTCATCTGTACAAAGGAGAAGGTACTGGTCCTGCTGCTGGGTTGTTTCCCTTTTACAGCCCTGTCCAGCTCTCCTGGTGTAACTGCTGGTCTCCTGGTATCTCCTCCATGCTCTTGAGACTGTGCTGGAAGACACAGCAAACCTTCTTGCAACTGCACATATGGATGTGCCATCTTGGAGTAACTGCAACTTGAATGAACTGAAGGTAATAGTGACAAAGATACTAGAAAAACACAAAACCTGAGAAGAATCGGTCAGGATAAGGAGAAAGCTTCTGTCTGTGGCCACCACATTAAAAAACATTTCCTTTTTGGCAATCATTTTGCCTTTGCACCAAAGCAGGTGAAACTGATTCACAGTCACTTGTGCTTCCAAAATGGACAGATTGATATCCCTGACGTTTAATTGACTTGGTGTTATTCCCTTCATCATTTTGAGCTCTGCAACAAAAAAACCTGTTCTCAAGGAAACCCGGGTTACATCTTTTCTCTAACAGCATAGTGTTAAAACATTGTTAATGATCATATATGGCAAGTGGAAAAATATTGATACCAAAAGTATTTGCAAAACACTAAACAATATGTTACTATGTTAATATGTTCTCCTAAAGTAGGCCCTATCTGCTCCTCCTTGGTTCTTTGTTTAATACAGAGAAAACCTACAGTGACTTAAATCAAAGCTGACTGTACTATTTATGTTATGTTAATCAAGTTACTAATTGTATTATTGACTTGTACGTGAAACCATAATTTTTCCCTAAACCAGTTATCTAATGAAAAGTGAGTCTCCCTGCACTTTGTACACCCAGTATCCTCGCTGACCACCTCTCTACCACATGCATGTGGTATAAAAACATCGCATTTCCTTCCAGTAATTGCATTTATTCATACAGTAATTAGTTTTCACACACACACAGCATAATTAAGCATTCTAATTAGTATTATCTAAATATAATTTCTAGAAGATAGGGTTGATATTTGGAGAAGTCACCTTGTCCAGGGTCACTATTTTAAAATATTTCACAGACTAACCAATTAATCAAATAATTGGGCAAAATAATCTAAAGATGAACTGAATGTTTGGACTTTCTGTTAAAATGTCTCAACACATCATATATATCATAATGGGATGATTCCCATTACAAATACAAGTTTTCACTAGTTTCCTAGATTTCAGTAAACAGGATATCTTAATTAACATGTGAACAATAAAGCTGATCCTTAAGGGTGTGTTTATTATACATGGGAAGAAAATATAATGAAGTAATTAAAGAAAAGCAATTTGCTAGCCACTCTGAATAATTGCAAAATAATAAGACAATGTTTCTGAAGACAATTAAATGAATTAATTTTGACATGAAAATGGCTTCAGTTATTTGCGTCAGCAGGAAATTACAATGCTGTGGTTTCACTTTTCTAAATATACCCCATGGTGAGCTTACACCTTGCAGCCAGTGTGCTGAATGTATATGGATTCTGTGCCCAACCAAGTGCTATATATGCTACCCCAGCAAAATTTAGCTGCCCTTAGATAACATTAGATAAAAACTATGACAAGGTAAGTCTGCAAAGTTGTCTGTGCCTTTGTGGCTTGGCCTAATTATGCTTATAAATCTGGCTAAAATCTATGCAGTAGCTGCTACCTCCACTCAGACTGTGACTTGACATATTCCAGTTTTTACAACAGAATCACAAGGGGCATCTCCTGGAGAACATAATCCTTAATGCTCCAATTCATCAAGACCCAGCACTGTAACAGCAACACAATGAAGAAAAAAATAAAATACAGCAGAGAGAGTGCAAACTTTCAGGTTGTTAAAACTCTGCGCTTATCCATTTGGCATCAAGGCCCTTTTGCTCTGCACTCACATTAGTCCAATCCCTTATCGCTCTCACGGTCCACACACACTCAGATCTAGGCAATGGAGGGAACATTGAGTTTTATATAAATCAATACTATGTCCCCAACACTTTGCTGCTCCCAGCACCCTGGGGAAGATTATAAAATGCTTGGCCAGATCATCTCTCCCCCATCATTTCTTTCTAAGGTAAAAATAAGTTGAATTGTAGAATGATTTCTGGGAGAACACGAAGACAAACAATATGGTATCCTGTCTGCTCCATTGTCATGTCAGTCAGTTCGCACACAAGTAAATGCTGTTGTCAAAGTCATGAAATTGGTGCTTCCTGAATTGCTTGTTGTCTTCAAAATTGAACTCACAGTTACAGGGTTCTCCAGCTTTAATGTCTATAAACAAGCCACCATGGTGTTATTGAAATATTAGTTGAAAATGTTATTCACAAGACTCAAGACTAACAAGTAGTAAGCTTATAGGAAGCCTTTCAGTTCGACAGGTATTCAGACTTTGGGGAGATGGGAACAGGTTGGATTAGATGGGATAGTCTGTTGCCTAAGCAACTGCTACACTCCACTGTGTTCGAAGAGGTTGGTTTATCTGCGAGGATTACACTGGGTGTGGGGAGGGGAAAAAAAAAGCTGTTTGCCTGGAGTCAAACAGTTCAGCACCGAGGCCAAAAGCTGTGTCAGTGCAGGGCTAAATCCTCTCTTGGTTTAAACAACGAATAAAAAGAACGGAATCTGTCAACAAGGTGCAAAAACAAAGTCAACGGAATCAAAGAAAAGGTGACAAGGAAGAGGGGGGAGATAAGAAGCGCAAAATGAGGCTGATGTATGCTAAGTCCACTCCAGACAAAAATTATCCTGAAAACGCAGCGCTGCGTACCTAAGCTCTCAGGTGAAAAGGATTAATTTTGTTATTTTTTTGCTGACAAGTGGAAACAGTAAAGCCACATGTTATGTGTCACAATCCCCCAGAGCTTTTCCCACCCTGATGGAGGTGACACTTGTTAATAGCATTTAGCTACATCTTTGTTTCAATGTGCGGCACACCTACATCGCTGGAGCTCCAGCCTATGTTTGTGCTGTTGACGTGGTTTATGTTTATGAATTTCCATAAGAAGATTATAAAAGTTGTGCGCTGACAGAGGGATACAAACAACAACACAATAACCACCATGCTTTCATATCTAGAGCTCCAGGTGCCTTTGACAGGAGTTTGATTTGACCTGCTCCTACTGAACTACACCCCCATCACACACACACACACACAAACACAGGAACATTTCTCCTGCCACTATCAGTATGGAGATTTAAAAACTATGCATACGCAGAGATGTAAAGACTCCAAATATTCAACCACATTACCAGCAGGGTTGACACATTAGAGAGTTTTGAATCAGCATCATTAAGATACGGTTGGACAGACCTGACTTTGAATCCTGTACCCCGTGTGTGGATGGTTTAGACAACAATAACACTTTAAATAAGGTTAGAGAAAGACTGCGGTTTTCTTTGAAGCTTAATAAACACTTTGCGTCTGAGGTCACTGTTAAGCTTTTCCCTGTTAAACCAGACCCGATCTTTCTGTAACCTAAACCCAGCAGATATTGTGGCACTCTGGATACATATATGTTCTCTTGAAAAAATAATTTCTGATTGCAGTTTAGTTTCATGGAACTAAAGTAGAGTGAGTGTGACTTTCAAAGAATATCATAATTGCATAATGTCCATCATGAATGAATGTCCATGAATCTATGCAGAAATCACAGGATAAAACATTTTCATTCAGTATCAAAATAAAGCAGCAATAGTTATCAACAGTTTCTGTAAACAGAAACTGTTTATTCTGCATACTTTAAAATGTTGACAAATTGTCAAAATGTGAATATAGGCCAGGTGTGGCAGTGGATGAGATGCTAGAGCAATTGTCCATGAACTCCAGGGTCAGAAGTTGAGACGTCCTTGGATAAGACACCCATAATAGCACCTGGCGACCTGTCCAGGATGTACCCTGCCTCTTATAGGCTCCAGCACCCCGCGACCCCTGAGAGGATAAGCGGTTAGAGTAATGGATGGATTGATGGATGGATCTTTTTGCAGCTGTCCAACAATTTCCCCAAGGGGATTAAGAAAGTATGTAATGTAAAGCTAATCGAAGGAAATTAGTTCAAGATACTTTTTTAACATGAGCAGTGATTGACTTGTCTGGGACTTTGTGGGATGCAATTCCAAAGTTGAGAGGCAAAGACAGAAAAAAGCAGGAACTCAGAAGACCTGAGGTTTGTTTTTGTTAACAGCCATTCTGGACCAGATGGAGTCAAGCTGCAGAAGATTTACTAAGACAAGTAAACAAGCTGTCACAGAAATAAAGATGTGCTGCAATATAACTAAAGATGAATTTAAGGCTTGATTTCTGCAGTTCATTAGTTGAAAACAGTGTAAATAATGAATCCCAAAATGCTTTACTGTGTGTTAAACATTTGGGCAAATGGAACAACTAAAGTATATTTAAGTAATTGTGAAGTGTTTCTGTTTTGTTTAGTTGTAGAACTTCCCTTACTTCCCTTCCCTAAACTTTTGAATGCACATGTCCAACTGTTCAATGTTTCAGTACTTTTCACACAACTTGCTGTTCTCTAA
>JAUMHL010000028.1:4947406-4981794 GCA_032362345.1 Sandelia bainsii
TTGTTTGAGATGAGGAAATCACCATTGCATGCTTCTACTTAAATGCCCTACTTTCATGATATAATATCACTGTAGTGCGAACTTTCTATGTTTTCCATAAATTTCACCCGAAAGCCAAATATCCCTAACTTTTTGTGAGTAGTGTATATTTTTAAAATTCAAATCTACATAACCAGGTAGAATCCCATTAAGTTTAGCAACATTTATTGTCACGGCACAGAAGATCACAGCTGAACTCTGTGAAATAAGCTTGAAAAGGCATGAGGGTCTTCGGTCAATGGTTTTTAAGTTGGTGGCCAATTTAAATGTATTGTGATAAACAGAGCATTCGTGTATAACAAGTCATGTAATCAAGAACTGGTGAGAAGTTGGCAGCAATCAATCCTATCCTTCCTTCCAAAGAATAATCAAAACTTGCTTGTTAGCTTCTGAAATATAAACTTTACTCTCAGTTTCTTCACAAGCTCAAGGTTTTTAACATGATTCTTAAAAGAAAGACATTGATCAAGCCACACATCAGGGTAAGTGTCTACTTTCTTCCCCTGAGATGTTACAATATCAACAGCGTCTGAAGGTTTTTTCTTTCATCAGAAAATAACATTTTGATTAAAAGAGAGACACAGATGTGTGTCATCATTAAAAAGTGACAAGAGATATCAAACAAAGAACTGGACTTGACTTAAAGCACATTACATAAGTTGATGGAGAAATATAATCACAGTTGAACAGATTTATATCGCTCGTACACCTCTTCAGATATTCCTACTCAAAAACTGTATGTTTCCACACTGAGATTAAGAACAACCAAACAAAAGTTTGATGAAGTTATGAAATCACTGGATCATCAGGCTTTAATTACGACTAATCTTATGATGTATAGGAACATATTACACTTACACACACGATCAACAGAATATGCTCAAGCTGAGCTAAATGGATTAGCTTCCTCAGAGGCGATCTCAACACGGAGACTGAGTTGTGTCAGTGTACATGGTGTCATGCGTGTGTGTGTGTGTGTGTGTTAGAGCTCAGCAGAGACACTGAGAAGCGCAGCTTGATTGCTGCCGTGTCTTCGAAGTGGAGGCTCGGATACTGTAATAACGAGTGATGTGTGTTGTGCACACAGCACTGCTGTGATTGGACTCGATGGAAAACAACAAACTCATTATGCTAGACTTGCATGTGCTCACACATATGCATGCACATCCTAAGAGACACAATTATTTAGAAATAAAGAAATTAAAGCATCCCTAATGTAAGTATAAATACACTGAATGCTCCATTAGTGTTGTGATAGGGTCTCCGCTGAGTTGAACCCTGCTTGTTGTGTTTGTTTAGTTTGTTTGTGTTGTGATCTGGCTTCAACAGCGGGACCTCCATTTACCTAGGGTTGCCGGCAGGTCAGTGCATTAATGGCAAAACGCTGAATGCTGTTGGATACAAGGCCAATGGAGATAGTGGGGAGTTATTTCATGTGGCACTGAGTGTTGAATACAGATCTATTCATAAAAGAACATACCCAAAGCTACACAGAGACAGAAGTGCAGCTGTGACACATAAGCAGTGACTCAGAGAAGAAGAGAAGCACTCATGATGTGACTTTTAAAGCTACATAAAGTCTATGTGCTTCATAGCATGTGCTATATAAAAACCAAAGGGATGAGAGAATGTCAGGGGGTGCAGGTTTCTACAGAGGGAGCGCTCACTTGCTGCTGTCTGAGTGATTTTTTTGGATTTGTATTTGATCCACCACCCCCTGTGGATGTGAGAAGCAGGGGTCCAGCTAGAAATTTGAGCCCATTCAATACAACATTTTGTGACTCAGTAGATACATTCATTAACAATGCCTCCTCATCATGAAGTTTCAGACTGACAGATAAACAGATATCCTTTACAACAGTGTGTATGGAGGGCGGTGGTAGTGTTTGATTTTGAGACAGTTTTAAGACAGTTCACGAAATTTCAAAGATGTGGTTACTGAATGTGTGAAAATAAATGAAAAAATCAGTTCACCCCTCACTAACTGTTGTTGTGTTGACTCTAAAAAGTTTTATAAATGGGAACTCTGGTTAGAAATTTGCTGTTGTCAACTGTAAACTGTAGTATATAAATATGATATGCATTTAGGATCTACAATCTGATTGTTCATGATGTAAATATGCTATATGGAAGCATAAAACAATACATAGTGAGATTTTTGCATCACTGTAATTGATCAATTTAGTATATTTACTATTTAAGAGTACAGATGAGTAAGTTTGATCTTTAAAAAAAAGGCAACATAAGAAAAAATACTCAATGCAAGATTGCAAAGAATTTAGATCTTTCATCATTTACAGTACATAATATTGTGTTATTGAGTTCTAAGAAAATCTTAGTCCATAAAGGCCAAGGGCAGAAACTAGTGATTTCTTGCACACAATTTCCTCTTCTGCAATAATACTGGATGTAGGAGCCAGAAATGCATTAGAATGAAGGTACAGAAATTTTGGCATTATATGCTACAATTTGTAACTTGTAATCATAGTGATTAGGACACAAGAGAAAAGGGCAGAAGTAATTATGGTTATACTTTATAGACCGTTCACCTGCATGATGGCTTGCAGGAGAGAGGATGTTGACCACCCTCTTGATTTATTTAATCCATTATGATTATCATTTGATTTTGTCTACATTACAAATGGATGTTTGTTTTGATTTAAATTCAAAGAACATGTTTCTTTGTTTAGTGAGACTGAAACTAACTATAAATCATGTACAGTGAGAATTTTGCACATCTAAACAACATAAAAAAGACAGTTTTTTAGCCAAAATACACAATTTTAAATTTTAACCAAACCTAGATTCTGTTAGTTTATTAGTAAATAAGGACAAATGCAGTTTGTCTGTTTAGTGTCTATAAATGGCTGCAAATTCTGACTGAAAACCTGGGTGGGGGGAGTTAAGTGTTCTGGCAGATAATCATGAAGTAGAAGACAGAACACATTTCACCAAGACTGAGAATTCACAACTTGGTTTTGGAAAGTTGAACAATTCACAGCTGAATGCACCCTTTGTTGGCATTCTCTTCCTGTCAAATTTGAGGGGAGACACACACAAACACACACACACACACACACACACACACACACACACACACAGGTGCATCACTGCCAGTTAGACACATAAGAATTTGGACAAGCAGTTTAAGAAAACACTCCAGACAAAGACTCATCTCAAAAGAGCTGCATAATTGCTGCTGAGCTAAGATAACCACATCATAATAGCCTCAGTGACACAACACTGTGTTAAAACAGACAGTGCCAACAAGATGGTATAAAGTGCTTCGCAATTTTTGCACAATTAAATAAAAACTACAAAGCAGGAGAACCAGATTCTAGCATCTCTGGCATCTCTCGGCACCAAACTTGTTTGAAACTTTACTACTTAATGTGATTTTTTTCCAGAACAGGGTAACAAAAGTGCCTCATATTAGCAGTACATTACCTTTCACTTGCTGATTTCTTCACAAAGTCTCACTGGAATTTTTACAAAGACACCAAAGAAAGAAGCCAGGTAACTGCATTATTAAAACTGTGAAAAACAGGAGCTAGAAAAGTATAGTTTGAAAGGCTACTGCAGGCAAACACTGGGGTGACATAGTGTAGATGCAAATGTCATATCATTCACATCCGCACTAAGAAAATCAAAGTGGATTTTTCATTATCTACCAAGTGTCACAAGCTTCACTCGCTTCTTTGAAATGGATTATCAAGAGGTGCTCCAGCATGTTGTCACAAGGTGGCTGTCACTTCTACCAGCTGTTGAGTGCATCCTGCACAGCTGGCCTGCTCCTCGCTTCAACTTTCTCTCTGAAGGAGAATAACAGTGCAGTAAGGTGTTGTGGCATACCTTCTCCCAAGAGGAATCTCAGTCTCTGTCTTTACGTTATGAACATTTTACACACAATCTGTGTGCGTGTGTTCCAAACAACAATCACAATTAGGATTTATGCAACTGTATCAGAGTTGCACTCAGTGGAGGCTGATATGAAGGAAGCAGGAGGAAATCTGTGGGAGTAATATCTGAACTCCTGATACTCCTAATAAAGCTGGACTTATGTTCCACAGGTATACATATGAGCAATTTGTATTAGTACAGCTGCAAAAGATAGAGATGGATTAAGATACCTCCCTCATGTGCTTCCAGTTGTTCCCTTGTACTGTGCAAATGTACACTCCAAAGGTGCAAAGTTTATATGAAGATAATAAGTTTTCAGCAGCCTGAAGTAGGGGGGTTGTCCAAAGTCACAGGGTTTTAGTAAAAATTGGGAAAGAAAGAGTGTTTAACTAAAGTAGAACGGCTTTGGAAGACAATCAAGATAACTATTTGGAAGATATTTGTCTAACTTATACTGTTGGCAGTTTGGATGAATTCACTGAACATGGTTTGAAACTGTGAAGCAATATTTACAGGCTATAAAAGTTCCTAGAAATTCACTGGAAAGACATAGAGGCAAACAAATGCAGGTCTTTATTCTCCAGCATTAACTGAGGCTCATCTGCTCAAGTTAATAAAATAATGTAGAGTAAGAGGTCAAATCAGGCTAAAAATTCCCTTCCTGTTATACTTTAGCACAGCTTTCTCAGTGGGATAGAGTTTATCTTGGAGCAAGACCGTGGACTCCCATTCCACACTGTGTTCATGTATCCCATTTGGGAGCCAGTTAGTTATCTTGATCATTTTTCAGTACCGTGATGCATGATTAGTCTTTATCACGACATCCTGATCACTGCTACTCTGCTAGCTGTCAGTCATCTTGCTGCACCTCTAAATTATTCTACAATGCTACAAAAGTATGAATCAGAGGAATCAGTGAAGTGCAGCATTTCTTTGCAATTCGTATAATGTATGTAAGTTCCTCGACCACCTTAGTTTGTCAAAGTGAAAACCAATCCAATAAGTCACTCTTTGAGTCACTATTTTGTCTCTGGAGAAACTCAGTTCCTTACTTTGTCTCTTTTTTGTGCTAAAACTGGGATGTATCTGCCCATAATCAAGCATTATTATGTGACTTTGTTCCAACATTCACAGCAAACTACAGAATAATACACTGGATCAATACACTTCTTGATTACAAATTTCTCCCGGGACCTGTGCTCAATATATATTGTTAAATTGATCGTTAACGTCACGCCAGAGTTGCTTATATGCCAGAGGTAGAAAGAAAAATGAAACTCTGGAGACATGAAGTGAAAGAGGAGGGAGCTTAGGGGAAATAAAAGAAAAATAGCATAAGAAGGAAAGAGAGAGCTATTCAGACGTGTAAAGTGGCAGAGTGTAAAGGCAATCTGTTTGCTACAACAGTGATGACAGGAGTGGGCTGGCGTTCGATATCATAACAGCACAGAGGTGGAGCGACAAATCCACCTTCCCTCTGTCCCTGCCATCCATCTACCAATTTGTCCATCTGTCTGTCTGTACATGAGGAAGGAAGGGTTGGCATGCAGTGGAGTGATGCCCGTCATTCAAGAGAGGAAGCATGTGAGGTGTGGAGAAAAGCTGCGGTGATGGATGGCTGAACAGAGGAGGAAAAAGAGGCCAGAAAGGTGGAGAGAATTGGAGAAGATGACAAGCGGAGAGTGTTCTTTTGTAGAGATATTCTCACCTTGAACCCCATATACATCTGGTACCAACATGTGACACGTATACATGATCTGGATGGATCTCTGCTGGCCTTTGGATTTACACTTGGTATTAACATGCAGCTCTTACTCAATAGAGACCACTACAATACACAGTAGGCTACTTTTTGGCAGCTTGCTACCTGGGCTAATGTTATTTTAAGAGTAACTTAATAATGATGTGTTATTTTCCTGTGTTATTTTAGTGCTGTCTTGTAAGTTATATTTTCAGCCCTGTAGAGCCCTCCAACTATCAGCAGGTTGAAACTGAGCGTAGCAGTCAAAACACTAGGTTTTAGTGTTTTGTTGTTTGTGGTCAAGTTAAACTTGGGGTGTTAATTTGCTCTTGGGTGGAACAGTGTTGTATATTTGCTTGCAGTGGGGAAGGAAATATGTGGGAATCCTTCACATTGAGTTAAACTTTGGTGAACTTCAACACATAAATTATTTAATTGAACAATAACAAACCTGACAGTTCTGACCTCTATAGGAAAGAAGAGCTTGAGAAATGGAAAATGCAGAAAGCTAACTTAGTAATTAGACATGATGCGCCATCCACTTAAAAAAAACAACAACAACAAAAAAAAACTTCCTCGAGTACACACTGTTCCACAAGAGTTGTATCTAACTAGCTATGTGGTTATCATTGTGTCTGACTAATGGCAGCATGTTTCCTGCTCAGCTGCTACAGTTGAGGGGTGGCTATGGCTCAAGAAGTAAAATGGGTCCTCCACTAATTGTAGGGTTGATGGTTTAATCCCTGGCTCCTCTGCTCCGCATGTCAAAGACACAGGACCAGGTTGCCCAAGGTGTGTGTGTAGGCTGCACACACAAGTGTCCATAGAGTGTCTGTCATGGCCATCTCGTACTGGGGTGGTGACGCAGTTTATGTCATGGATACAGACATGCAGATGTGGAAAGTATGAATTGGAAGGTAATCAGAGTAAGTGCAGAAGCTTGCTGGCACTCGTACTCCATAGGTCAAGTGGCCATCATGTTGCACATGGCAGCAGTCCCCCCAGAGTGTCCAAAAATGTCACTATTGTATGGGCTATACTTATTTTTTTCTTTGCAGAGAAAATTCCTGCCCAATGCCAGGTGTAAACACAACAGGGTTGAGTATACAAAGATGAAGAAAAGGTGGTCTTCACTTCAACAAGAACAGCTATTTAGGGTTATACGTATGCAAGACTGTTAGAAAACACAGGAGCTTTGCTTTGCTTGTTACAGACTGACTGCGTTAGGTCCATCTACTTCTCACTTGCCAGTGGAGGGCTTAGGGTGACTGTCAACTGAGCCTCAGGATAAATGACAGGTCATTAAGGTGAGTGACAAGCAGGGAAGTGCAGACGTTTTAAGCACCAGTCATTCAAGCCAAGAAAAAGGGTATCCCACACACACGCTCATCAACTCACAGTAAGACCTACATGCACAGATATTTAATGTAAACATATATCATTTAGATTTGACAATGCATCTGTCAGTCTGAGTTGACAGAGAGTGTTTGTCATTTAGATGAGGGAAATGCCTACTCTGCACTATCTGTAATTAGGGGTCAGAAGGTTTCTAGGCTTCTCATTTTAGCCTGCAACAACTATAACCAGCAGATTTTTTTTTCGCACTGAAGCTACTTAATATGCATTCCATAAGTTCGCCAAAGGACACAATTAAACTGGCTAATGTGAGTTAAGTATTCGTACTGTTTACACTTGAAGAGAGATGGTTCCTTAGAGAACGGCCAAGCAGTAGGCGTTGCTGTCACTCTGCAAAACTTATTTAGAGAGACACATTTAAACAGTATTATTTATTGGCTGTACTAGTTCTTATAGCCTACATATACTATTAATGTGAACAATACTGTCTCTCTCTTCATGATTTATTACACAAGCTGTAATCTTTACATGACATTACACCATTTAAATATATAAAAAAAGGCTGTGAGTAAATTAGCCAACATTCAGATTCCATCTCCCCTCGCTGTTTTAGCCAATAACAAGGGTAACTGAAAGGAGGCTTCCTTCTGTACTTCATCATAATAATTGTCCAAGTTAACATAAAATAAATAATTGCATAATATCTAAATTGGACTCTATTTATATAATTACTTATTTTCTTATGTATTTTATATTACTCAGTGGAATGTATATTAAGTGTTTATATTATTAATAATGCTCCATACACATAAGCCGTGTCGACACAGAAGGTGTTTGAGATGCATTTTTCAGTTGTCCATGCAGGCCTGCAGCATATTTTTATGCTTTTAACCTGTTTTCCTGCATTTGAGTGATGGTCTATTGGGCTTGGAGCACTTCCAATAAGCAGAAGACCTACACTTCTTACTGGATCTGAATGCCTCACACACGGAGCTCTGGAGCTGCTGCTCCAGATGCCAAAAATACAACTTATTTGTTCTGACTTGAAATAATAAATATCATTTATTTCAGTTACAGATTTGATCAGTTTCCTTGTGTAGATGTTTCCATGTTCATTTATATAAATTATAAGGCAATTACCTACCACCTTCTGTGTTTGTCAGTGGTGGCCAATTAGATTTTCATTAGAATTCTGAAGCAAATAAAAAGAAAACACGAAAGCAGAGGTATGTTTCAAGGTGCAATGGCAAAAAAGTGAGGTTAAAAAGAGTCAGAAGACTTGGGTGGTTAATGGCGGTTCTGAAAAGAAAGAGGGCAGAGAAAAACAAAGAAGTGACACACTGTTGGAGTTTACTTCTAGTGCAAGAATGAAGGCAGTTCACACATCAACAATCATACACACACAGACATATACTATACCTGTCTGATGATGACGACTGTTTGTATGTTGGGTCATGGTGACTGAGTGCTGCTAGTGCTATTTACCCATGACTGTATGGTTCAGCAGTATGCCATGAAAAAGCACTGATGGTCTGGTTTCAAAGAGCCTTGGCTGCTCTTTCAGCATCAAAAAGTGCACTTAAGAGCCTCTGTAATTTTCCATCCCTTTCCTCAGCTCAGGTTGGGTTATATTATGATGAGCAATAGCTTCTCTGTCTCTCATCCTCTCTCCAGCCACCAGTCTTTCATCCTCACCTCTCCTCTCCAACCCCCTCAGTCTATCTCTGTCCTGTCACTGTTTCACATTCTACACTGACGCTTTGTTGCATTAACAACAAGCCTCGACTTTTACCAAAAACACAAGTTCACTTTAAGCTCAGTATGCTCCTGGTGGTGATGCAGCTGTAATCATATTTTTGGCATAACATTGAGATATAAATGTGCAGTAGACGCACTGAAGATGTATGTAATAATTCAAAGCAACTCACTAGGTGGCCAGAGATAAATTTGAGGTGGTAAACGCAGTGTGATGGAAATCAATATATTGCTTACATAAGGGGGTAATTACGTATGGTGGACGCTCATTTGCATGCGGATCTAATCAAGATCATACATGACAGGCAGCCCAGAAGCAAACTGAACTGCACCATGAAAACAGGCCAGGCTATTTCTTTGTGTGTGTGTGTGTGTGTGTGAATTAAAATGTGAACACTGAAGGACTTAAAACACCCTAAAAAGAGTTCACAAACTCTTAAATGACCATGCTCAAATATCTTCAAGTTAGAACATTTTGCTTCCCAACATAAAGGTGCTTCTTGAGTCTTTTGGAAGGACACTGGATGCTAAAAGGAAAACACAGGGGTGAAGTAGGAATATAATGAACACTTATTTTCAAGGTCATAAATATACCAGGTTTAAAAACATTAGAATCTGAGAACCTTGTTAGCTGATTGAAGTACTTATCACAAACAGTCTCAGTTGTTTCCTTGCTGTTTCTTCGCTGTTATTTGTGAAATAAAAGCAAAAACACCAACAAAAAATATTAGTTAAAAACACTGGAATTATGTTGCAGGACATAATTGCCATGTGAAAAGTGAGTAGCTTAGTAAAAACCCCACAGAATAATAACCAAATTGTAGCTCCCCTAAAGCCAGTCAATTCAGTACTTTTTAGTTTATTTTTTTTATTTCATTATTTTGGTCACTTTTCACTGTAGGAACGTAAATTTTAGGAGACAGGGTTGAGATAAGGTGGCTCATATGTCACCATTGCATGTCATTAACTTTGTGTTTTCTCTCTCCCGTAGTTGTGCTTCGTCCTCTCTGTCTCCCTCTTTCTGTACTTTTCTGCAGGTATCCCTGGCCTCGGGGCTGTTTCCAGTTAACAGTTACTAGCCCTACCAAGCTGCCCAGTGTTTCGTCTGCAGCTTGTTGTTGCTCTTTGGCTCTGTTGTTTTCTCTCCACTCACCGGTCGAGGCAGATGGCCGCACACCCTGAGCCTGGTTCTGCTGGAAGTTTCTTCTGTTAAAGGGAGTTTTTCCTCTCCACTGTCGCCTAGTGCTGCTCAAGTGTGATTGTTGGGTTTTCTGTATTATTCTATAGTTCTATTCCATAAGGTCTCCAACCTTACACTGTAAAGTACCTTGAGATGACTTTTGTTGTGATTTGGTGCCATTTAAATAAACTGAATTGAACTGAATTGAGATGTCCAAACAACTGTTACACAAAAGTTGTGAAGTTGTTTTGTTTGGAAAATTGACGTCTTATAAGAAAGTGATAGTCCCACCCAAAAAACCTTGGCACATACAGGATAAAGTTCCCATTGTACTTGTATTATCTTGTATTTATTGTAACTTCAAAAAGTTATTCATAGTTTACTGTGTTTATCCCATCTCTGGTAACAACAACAGTAAATTTCAGACACATTAATTGCTTAATTGCAGAGACTATTTTAGCTGCCATATTAACATAAGCAATTCCTTGGAAGGATAGTGCTAGCATAGCAGAAAATTGGCCTGGGGGGCTTAAGGGAATTAGAAAGACAGATTGCATGACGTGGTGGAGGGAGAAGTCTAAGCTAGTGGAACCGACATTTGAAGCCCTCCTCCACCCCCTCTCTGCAATTATGATCCTTCTGTGCACTGTCTTTCCTTCGAAATTCAGAAAGCTAATTTTATTAATTTGGAAGGAATTTGTCATGTAGAAAATAAGCTTCAATGTTTTACACTTTTAATTATTATTTTTTTTGTACTGATGAAGAGACATTCTTCTTAAATGAGATGGCATTTTGGTTCTTTATTTAAAGTCTATTGAGTACTCTGAAAGAAGGAAAAGCTTTGAAGGATCCTTATTCTAATTGTTTTATTTGAATATTTATCACAGTCAAAGATGTATTACACAGATCGTATGTGTCCCATTTTGCAATTCTTTTTCTCAGCTTGATTTTTATTATTTCAAATTTGGCTCAGTCTAGGAATTCTTTCGCTTTCCAAACACTCTTCAATCTTTACTGTTTACTTTTTGTGTTTATTTATCAGTCGTTCTTCCTTCATTTCCCTCCAGACATTGCCCACCCATTCAGCGTGAAACAAAGAATAAAACCTCCTAAACCAGATCACCCACCATGTAATCTCGCCACACAAATGACGAACACCCGCTGCTTTAGCGAAACGCTGGCCGCGAACGGCTCCCGCTGTCCATGATGGCAGCTTGTGTGCATGACTAAATGCACCACGCTGATGGCAGCCAAAGCATGGCTTGACACTCCGCTTTCATTTCCATTTACCCTGCGCTGTTTGCTGACTCCAGAGATGCTTGAATTAATGTGAAAGTAATGAAATACCGAAGGAAGAAATAAAACTCACCCCTCCTCCTTCCCTTTCACCCTGCTATTGCCTCCATCTATCCATACCTGCTGTGAACATGCACATTACCACACCGTTGTGCAAAACTTGCCCCTTGTCCATCCTCACTCATTATAATGATAAAGGTCTGTGAAAAAGCCCTGATCTTTCATTCTCCAGGCTAAGTTCTGTCAGCACTTTCCCCAAGATATTGTTGGGGGAAAACTGTCGACATTACCTTCACATTTTCTCCCCCCTTCTAATAACAGCTGACCTCTGTCGCTTCATCTTCATGGTAGTCAAAGGCCACAGTGAGAGCAGTTGTATTACAAGTGATTCTGACTCCAGTGACTGACTCCTTAAATCTGCCTTCTGGAGCTATGACATGCAGTACTTTCTGCATTGTGCCTCAGTATCTGGACTCATCACTCTTCCTCCTTTCCTTTTTCTCCCCATTTGTACCTTCACCCCCCCAGTTGCTAACTTTGTCTTGGTGAATATTTGGCTGATCTGCAGGAACAAGAAAAGAGTTTAAAAAAAAGATATTCTAAGTAGCTAACATGAATCTTCCTGCAAGGAAATACTGTTATGTAGCGACATTTCTGACTATGAAAAATGCACAGTGGGAGTGGAGTTTGACTTTCTGAGTGCTGCCAGTCCGGCATATCATACAACATGTGGGCCGCTTGATGGCTTTTTAAGTTGATGTTCGTGACATTTTTCCCTATTGTATTGGGAAGTATTCTATTAAAGAACACCAGAAGAGTAAAACCCTTCTGGTGTTAGCAAAACTAGAGGTTGGCTGATAATTGGTAGACTAATTATTACCACCGGAGCCTGTGAACTTCATACTTTCATGTGGGTTATTTTCCCATGAAAAATTCCCAGCTGAAATTACCTCCTCTATTTTTGATGTCCTGGGCTAATTTAGCATGTGTTCTATTACAAGATAAGCCATAACAGCCATACAGCCAGTGGCAAAGAGCGGCATTACTATCTACTAAGGATGTGGTTTCATAGTATTGTATCAAGAAGGAATCCACTTATGATTCATCTTACTGAATCCGAATCATTTATTGAATCTTTTGGCAGAATTTGTGCAGTTGTGAATGATGACGTCTTACTGAAAAATTACTGTTTTTTTCAATCAGTCTCATATCTAAATAATGGATATTCTGCTGTGCTGGAAGGGTGCAGCGCTTTCACCACATGTTTTATCCCTGCTGTGTGACATTAATTAACCTTCCACTGAATAATTTTTACTTTTGCTGCAGGGGAAAACAGTTGTTACTTCTGACTGGTAGGTTGAGATGCAGCAGAAGGCATATAAAAACAGTACAGTGGAAATACTATTAATTCTACTTCATCATTCACCAAATAAAGGCTGCATGCATGATGTACTTAACCTTATCTGAAGGTGAACGTGTTGCACTGCTACAGGCCACAGCACACGTGGTAAAACTGACATTAAGCTGAAGTGTAGTGCTTCTAAATTATCACAAATGCCATGAATTTTTTTTTTTTTCACTGAAAGAGGCAGAATGACTGAGAAATAAACACAAAAGATAAACAGCAAACAATCAGAGTGTTTGGAACACACAATAATGCTGCGGAGTACCTTCAGAGGATGCACAATTTTTAAATAGTAAAAATTCTTAGTCCTTACTTTACAAGGATTCATGCTGGATGCACTAGGGAGATCAAACATCTTTGAGTTGAACATTTTGAATTCAAAGTGTTCCTCAAAGCAACAATCAACATCAACATGGATGACCATGAGAAACCCCGAGGATGTATGACAACATGTAAATATTTGTAATGTCAGTTGAGCTGATATTCATCAGCAAAATGCGGCACTACTAAGAAAAGATGCTAACATATAATCATTTATAAACGTTTAGAATTATAACTTACACACAGTAGTACTTAATTTACTAATATAATTCAGTACATTATAATATAATCTATCATATGAAGTCAACAAAGTTTTACTAATTTAACAGCATTTTAAAAAAGTGAATGAATGCTGTCATGCTGAATCAGTGAAGCTAGGGTACTTGAAAGTGGTCTGAGTTTCCCAGTCGTAGCTCCAACTTCAAGTGCTGCTCCTTCACACTTTTTGAGGTGGGAAGACAGAAATATCTGACTTCTGATGAGACATCAAATGCAGCAACAGAGCCACTCTAGCAGAAATTTGGCCATTTTGATATACCCTTTGTCTGACATTGTGCATTGTCCTTAAATTGCCGTAGTCCACCAATAAATAATGTTATTGTCTAGATGACTGACTGACATTATACCAGTGCAGATGGACAAAAATCAAACCTGGAGAGAGCAACAAGTCCCCTTTTCTCAGTCTAAATTTTCTTCTTGATTACCTGATGGCAGACTCTGCAAAACAACATCAGCATACTTTAACTACCAACAAGTCAGTGGGAGAATAGCAGTATTCATTCAACCAAGGCTACTCTGTCTTATAAAAATATAATGTTCTGACATTAGTTTTCGGAAGGGAAAAAAAAGTGTCGCACAGAGTCAACCAAGTGACCTGAGCTGATAGGAGGCACATGGTGACTGACACAGCCTTGGCCGCAGTGTGGAACACTTAAGCTGGTAATACGCTTGATAAATCTCCCACTCCATTAAAGCTATAGGCAGCGAGGGCCTTGTTAATTGCTGTGTTGACACATGAGTGCTCTAATTTCAGTTCACTTTATTTTCTTTTTCCCCTCATCAGGCATAATTTTCCTGCCTTGCTTATAACATCAACTGTTTTCTAACTTCAACTTTTCAAGCACTACATTTTACACTATATAATAACAATTTATACTGCAGTAATTCCCTTGGGGAAATTCTTGTGGACAGACAGCCCCCTTAAAGTGCCAAGGGTTCAGTGTCTTGTCCAGGGACACTTCAACATGTGGCCAGGAATCAGGGGGGAACTGGTAGTCAAACCACCAGCTCTGGGGTTCATAGGCGACTGCCCTTCCAACTGAGTCACTGTTGCCCCAGAAGGATTCACATGGTACATAGGACTATGTCTAATGGATAAAGCTAGTTTCTCGGAATTTATCATGCAGACCAAATATCAGAACACAAATTTGTATCCAGTATTTTCTTTGAAATAGTGAGACAGACTTAAAATAATGCACTGAAGGAATCCAGTTGAACTTAATATCCTTCATGTCAAACTGCAGCCAGTGTTGACTTTGTGGTGACACTAAAATCTTTGTTGTGCTAATTTTCATTAATTGATTCTTTTTTTTTCATGGCACAACAAATACATTTTTTTGATTCCATGATACACAGCATGACACCATTCTGACATTACAAGGAATATGGGTCCAGTTTACATGTGGGCAACACATGCCAAAAATAGTATATGCACTCATGATGCTGCCGTAGCACTTTGGGTAAAAGCAGCCATCAGATGGCATGCTCTTAGTTTTTACCTATTAGACCCATTTCTGTCATGAATAGCAAATGCAGTTAGAGCAGAGACAGAATATACTGTAGTGGGACTATTTAATCCATGAAAGTGAGACAGGGATTGTGTTAATGGCTGTTTAGGAGCACTCGGAATATTTTACACTCAGTGTCATGATATTCTGTAAAATACACTGAATATCCAGATATGGCATAATTAAAGCCTTCTCATGAAATTATATTTCTGCTGAGCATCTCTTCTCAAGTATTTGATTGTCACGCTGTCTCCTGTTTAAATCCACCAACCGTGTTTAAAGACGTGTGATTAGTCTCGGTGGAATATACTGTACATAAATAAACATCTTCCATGTGACAGATTTGAATCCACTGAAACAATGAAAGGTTTAACTCAGCCTGCTGCACACAATATGGTGCTGCTGCAGCTATTTTTGATTCACTTTTCAGGTTTAAAGGGCTTCATCACTTTCTTTAATGTCCACTTGTAATGTCTGTAAATTTTACAACAAGGATTAAGGTAAAGTAAGGTAAGGCAATAAAAAATCCAAATCTAGATTTACCACTAACATGAAAATTTCTTCCTGGATTTAGATCATTTTAACACCTAAAATATATATGACCACATATATATTAAATTACCAAATGTGTATCATCCTCAGATGATCTTCCATCTATTTTATCCTTCATTCCTGCTCAGAAAAAAAAGAAAGGGAGAAGGTATTAATTAGAAATGAGGGAGACCTCAAACACCTCCATTATCACAGAATTTGTTTTGGTGTTTTAATACTTATACAGTGGTAAATTCAAAATTAATTTTGCATGAACTTGATGCATAAATTACAGGATGAGACACGGGAAAGCAAAACCCAGATGAAAATGGAAATCAGGGGCTATCAAAGGACAATGTAAAAAATCTCTTACCGTGTGCAGAAGATGGGAAAATAAATGTTTATTTTCGGGTCACTGGGAATGTTAATTAGAATAGCTATTTTTTTTTTTGTCTTTCTCCCAAGCATGAGTGGTGCTGGGCTCATAGCTGAATTGGACTGCCAGTGCAAGGCCGTCTTTGATGCATTGTAAATGACTCCTCGTCAACTTAAAGGACATTTTCAATGACAGGTTGTGTGTTCCTCTGAAGATTATGTCCTCCAGCCATATAGCTCCAAGGAGAAGTGGATGCAACACTGTTTGGGTGTGCACAATACAGTATAACTGGTGTTTACCCTGCTTGGTCACATAGAGTTTGTGCTTTTATTTCACTACAAAACTGAAAAATCGCTTTGTAAAATGCAGTGCAGTTCAACAGCAGCACAAACTACAACTGCCAAAATGACTAGGGTTGAATCAACACTTCTCTAAAACAGTTTGAACAACAACTCAACACCACCTCCTTCATAAAGAACCATCTACTGTAGGACTGTTCAGTATCAGACTGCATCAGTTTTATCTTAGCACACCTAATAAACTACCAACTGTGTGTATGTTCCTTGTTCCATGTTAATGCAATAAAGCAAAACTTTGCTAAGAATTAAATCATGTAGGTTTTGCAGGTAGTAAAATTGGCCATAGTTCATGCATAGTGAATGACTGCATGGCTCCATTTTGTGTGTGGCCCTAAGTGGCCGCTTTATTTCAATTTCCATCAGAGGCTCTGATTGCAAGCATAACCTCTCAACAAGCATCTGAGGAACGCGCTTGCTCCGTGTTCGTCAGCTCCCAAATGTACACTTCATTTAACAATCTGCTCACAGCAGCATTTTCCCCCAACGTGATGGCAATCACACAATGCATGTTTCTCCCACTATGGCTTTCATAGCGGGAGAAACATTTCAGATTTCAGATGTGCACCAAACCTTAGCTTTCTTGAGGAGGACTGATTGAGTGTGTCTATGTTTACTGTGTGTGCAGGCATGTAAACATGATTCACCACAGGGTTCTGATCAAACCTCTGCTGCAACATGGTGTGCTGGGGAGTGGGGAGTTTCTTTATCCTGGCTAAAGAAGAATCAGAAGACCAACAAAAGTGTCTCTTCTGTTTGCAATGGAAGGCTAAAGTGCACAGACACTTTTGAATTAGCCCTGCATTTCTACAGGTGAATGCCAGCAAGGTTCTTACACGCTTGGTTAGTCCAGTATACCTGTAAAGAATGATTTATTGAGGTGTAGAGCTTCAGTTGGCATTCGTAGCTCTCATATGCTTCCTCAGCCTCTAAAGTGTTTAGATACAGTGGCCTTCCACCAACTGCTGAGCTCTATAATAGCGTGTTGTGTTTAGAGTACGCCTGCAGATTCACCATCTGTTTCATATCTGCCACTCTGATGAAAGCATTAAATAGGCTGATTATAGACATTATCAGTAAGTGCCACCCATTGTGACAACAGATGTGAATCGCTCTAGTGGTGGTGGTGGAAAATGGTTCCCTCCGTATTGGTTAAATCAAATGGTCCAGTGTCTCATCTTTCATTTGGAAATCCATTTAATTGTGCAATTGGAAGATTATGAACATAAAACATTATATAACTTTGTCATTTGGAGCATACAAAGGTCAAACAGGCAAGAAACTGTAAGTGTAAAGTAGTTATTGTAACCTTTGACTATATAGAAGACAGACAATCTGACTTTCAAAATCAATAAAATCACTAACAGAAAAAAGAAACACCATGGTGTGTATTTCCATCCTTTTCTTGTGAACATTGATTCAGCCACATATCCCTTTCCAGACACCTTAAAGTAATTAGGCCCTCGAAGTACACCAGGAGAGAAGTATCTGACAATTAACTCTAGCGCTGTGCTCCTATGGCATTTAGTTTTCAGTGTGTTTCATTGTTAGGTATTGACTAAATGCCACATGGTCATCGATTCCCCTCGACCATTAGCATGCCTCTGATCCTCATCTCATAATGCTGGTTATATTGTGTTTACAGTCAAAACACTTGCATGCCTGCTGTTTGTCAGGGCAGATGAAATAATGATGTGTTAGTGCTGATGGAATATTACGTGTCTCTTGGACATCGCAGAAGACCCCCATGATGCCACCTCTATTTACTGATAATGAGTGAATCAACTGTCACACACTGTTTTTCAGATGCTGTCTGCATGTGTCCAATAAAGTAGCTGGTTGCCAAGCAATTTACTGCAGCTTCTGATTTCTAACTAAAACAACTTAAGACAAACACAACACACTGTTGGTGCCAGTTTGACCAGTGCATGCATTAATATCCTGTTTCTCTATGTTTGTATTTTAACAGATTTTCCTTTAATGGTACAGCTATACGAAAGCATTTTAGACATTGTTCTCAATTGTCCCCCCAAGGGATTTTAATCAATCTAGCTGTCTACACAGGCTAAGAGGTCATGTTTATGAGCATAAAGTGAGAGTAAAAGGCACATTTTTTATGCTTCAACGCTATTTTCTTGCACTTAACAAATGTACAGTCATTGTGTATCCGAAACATGATGACCTACAACTCACTACTTTGAACGCCTCCAGTCTAGACACTCACAGTGCACTGGAGCTGCTGCTGCCCTGCTAACATGCTGCTCAGTCTACGCCATCTATGTGAACATGGTATAAAGGTGTGTGTGGCCTGGAGAGGTACAGTAGGGAACATCCACAACTAATGTTAGCAGATCCACCTGTGCTTTTCCTGCTATGATATATTAAAATGTATGCTGTGAAAAAAGATCTACGTATTCAGATAGTTTCAAGCTAGAGACTGAAATAATTCTCATACAACAGGAATTGTCTGTGTCCTTAAATGTCCTGTATGTTTTGTAGGCAACATAATTGCAAACAGATTACATAGTCTATTAACACAATGAGGGCATGTTGACAATTAACATAAATGGCAAATTGCTAATACATTGATGCCGAACATATCAGTAAAATATGGCTTTCTTTCTGTCCAAATATTCAATCTACAACAACCAGTTTTTTTCCACCAAAATATCAGATCTTGCAGTACAACATCCAGTTTTGTGACTACAACTTTTTTGTTGTTTTGGTTGTGTTCAGCCATTCACAGCACTTGGTTAAAGCTAGAAGAAAAACATACTTTTATTGAATGAACAACGTGTGTGAAGTTCCTGCAAATCACCAAAGCATTTTTTTGACTAAGCCTAACCCCCCCACAAGGTACTCCGCAGTCAAACTGGGATCCGTGGTCTTACAGTCCTGCACTTTGTATGCCTGACATCCACCCCAACTACCTCCTTGAAACTTTAAAAAATAAAGAGCTTGCATGCATTTAAAAATACACTGCATGACAACACAATCCATATAGTGCATTATGTTATCTACAAAGAGTGATTTTGGGTAATATACATTTATTCACTTTCTTATTATGAGACCAGGCCAGCAGCCATTTAGCTTAGTACAGCATAAAGCGATGAAACAGATAGGAGCAGCTAGCCTGGCTATGTCCGAAGGTAATACAATCCGCCTCCCAGCACCTTTAAAGTTCACTAATTAATATCTCATTTTTTGGTCTGTACAAAACGTTGTGTAAAAAAGTGTACAAATTCTTGAGTATCTCCGCTGGTTGCCTGGCAACCTCATGTTGACAAAGGCTCCAGGGAGTCACTCCTAGTCTGATTTACTATACACTGAACGTGTCAATGTACGTTAGATACAGCAGCATTGGCAAAATGAGTCCGTGTAGCTAACATTGTTCATTGTCTAATGGATGATAGAAAGGATGTGATGGGACTTTTCATTGAGCATGTAAATTTAGCTACACATGCCGTAATCACCACCTGCGCTAACATAAATACACACTTACATGCTGTCTGTCTCTCCTGCTTTTATTATGTTGGTATGCATCCATAGTGCACATGCTGTTGCTGTCTTTGCTACCATTACACACACACAGATGCACCTAACAACTTGCAGCCAATTATTCTCTCTTTAATTATTTTGCATGCTGCCCTTTATGGTGATTACTGTGACCTTTCCCTCCAGAGCATCTCCTTCACTCTGCTTCTGCCAGCCTACCATCTTGGAGGCTTTTAGCCCCCAATGTTTCAACTGCGCTTCCAGAAAGCAGGCCTCCATAATCGACCAGGCGAAACACTGAGACCAATTAAAAGTATTTTACCCAGCACTTAAAGTTGACAGGAGCTGGCGCACTTCGCTCGGCAAATGCCATTTTAACGGGAAATTCATGAATGTGTAATTGTTGGGCTAATGAACCTGATGGTTTGAGTGTTATAATAGAGGGACCCCCCACCTGGGCCACAACACACATACAGACACACTAGACAGCCATTTCTGCTGTTTTTATTCATTAGAGCTGTTTATTTGACTGGGAAGAGCATCACACTGATGTCTCATTTTCTGAGCTGCTCACACAGGGTTTAAAAAGCCATTTCTCTCTCTCTTCTATGTAAAGTGTCTTTAAATAAGCTTAAAAACATATGAATATCATGTTTTTTAACGTGGTTTCTAGCTCCACTAAGAGCCAATAATTTCAGACAGACACTACAACAAAACTAACTGATGATTTTAGTTAAAGATATGCTAAAGCAAGATTAAAGGAGAGATCTAGTTTCTATCCTACAGGTGCTGATTTTATCAGCTAAAATGACAGCTCTCTGGGTGATTTAATCAGCTGAAGCCAGGTAGTGAATTAAGCTAATATTAGCAACCAACCACCTCCCCCCAAAAAAGTTAGAGCGCTGTGTACAAGGCAAACCTTCCCAAAAAGTTGGGACATGGGTAATTAAAGAATAACCTGTGTGGAACATCTCACAACTAATTAGGTTAATTGGTGATGGGTCAGTGTTATGATTGGTTATAAAAGGTCTTTCAGAAGTAAGGATGGGACAAGGTTCACCACTCTGTGAACAACACAGCTTAATTAGAAGAAACTCACTTTTGAACCTGAATGTAACAAATCTTACAATTTGTATTTTCTGGCTACATGTACAAAGCTGTGCCAGAAAAAGCTGCATGTCCTAGTCAAAAAAGGCATTATCATTATCACCAGAGAAATGTGAAAAAAACATTGCTCTTCTACATAGTTAGTCCTACTATTACATATAAGCAGGATAAGAAAATGCACAATTATTTTTCCCCACTATAATCCCGTTTGGCTGCTTAGCTAATGTACTGCATGTGTTTGTATTTTCAAATGGCCTGTTTTACTTTTTATCCCCGTAAAACTCCCTATTCACTCAGATAAAAAGCTTAACTAGTGGATGAGGATTGGATAAAGAGCTAAAGAGCATGACCATCACACTGTGAGGAATTATTACACTCTTCACTGAGAAATTACTTTAGTTGGAAGTTAGCCGTACATGCAAGAACTGCAGATTAAAGGAGTTGACAGCAAATATAAATCAGTCTCTCCGGTCACTATTTTTATAGGTAAGCTATTTCATCTGATTTGTACAACAAAGACTATGAATTCTTGGAGCAACTGACATCAGGTTTGTGCTGTTTATTGTGCAAAACAGCAGAACTAACATATTTTTACCATATAAATGCTGTAAAAACTTTATGAAAATCCAAATTTCCACTTTACTTGACACACAGTATTTCTGTTTGCACATTTGCATGCTATGCCGATTATTTAAAGAAGGTTTTAACAAGTCTGTTTTATTCCTCAAAAACATAATCAAGAAAAAGGGATCAGCTGTGTGTCCAGAAAGTCTGTGTCTGTGCCTTTCTTTCTCTGTGTTCAGCTGTGTATTTGTCCCTTCCTGCTGTTATTACACAGGCCTCCACAATGCTTTGTTTGGCTTTCCGCAAAGCTCCAGCGGGACCTAATGACTTTCATTATCAGATGGGGGAATTTAATTTGAGCTGCACCGCTGTCAGAGATGAGTAGCCCGATACGGGGCCACGTAGGAGAAAATAAAGAGTGAGTAATTACTCTTTAGGGGTGTGTGTGGGGTGGGTGCAGTTTGTGGGTGACGAGAGCACAGAGGGTCAAGACACTGAGAGAAAGAGCGGGAGAGCGAGTGAGACACAGCGAGCATGGTTTATGAAAGAAATCAATAGTGAGTTGCCACCGTCAGGTTATGAGATTTGAGTGGGGATCCGTTTTCTCATTGTGACCGGAGCAATGGTCCGCATTATTATCCACAAGGCTGCTAGACGGGTTAGCAAACAAAAGGGGAAGCCGGGTGAGTGAGAGGTAGTGTTTGCGAGGACATGAGAGCAAGGCCAGATTAGTAATGTGTGATTAGGAAGGTATTCAGTTGCGGAATTACTGCCTTCTACCTCTTGCCAAACACACCTCCCCCCAACATAACACAAACATAATGTGACTGGCTTATTTCTGAAACAGAATGAGGGAAAAAAACATGAGTCTTATTTCAATTTCCCCAAATAGTTTGATACATAAATGCTATGGCTGTGTATACAAATACTTCTGCAGAGACTATGAGTTAAAATAGCTAAGAGTGTATTGCAACAGATACATATAAAATTACTGCCTTTACTACTCGAAGCAGATGTGGCGACACTGTCTTTCTCAACTCACTTGCAGCTCAATTTTGGCATCAGAAAAGTGACACCATAGCGTCAAACCTTGATGAAGACAAGATGGCTGTAGTAAATGGAAATCTCTCTGAGGCTCCACTCCCTGCTCTTCCAGCATGTGTAAATCTCCCATCTGTCTCCACAGGTCTCTCCAATAGCAGAACGCATGTTCTGCTGCACAGCATCAAGTAGAGTAGCTTGTGCTTATTAGCCAAGTATCAGAGACTGCCAAACAACATAGATTAAAGAAAGCTTATAGTGTGCTCCATGCAACATATAGTTCCACATGACTGTTACTAGAAAATTTTATATGATTTATAAATTCAAAACATATTGAATGTTATTATTTGAATACAGAAATCAAGCACATCTCAAACAGCTAAATAGGCACCATGACATATGACACTAGAGTATATACATTAAGATCAAAGTTGTGTCTTTCTCCTTGAAACATCTTTAAAATCAAAATCCTGCCAGTGTAACTGAACTAACAATCTAGCTGCTGGTGTTTATAAATTCCAGATTCAAATAATTTGATTGACCTCAAAGGGGAAATTGTTCTGCAGTTTTAACAATAGCTCTTAACTTTGATGCCAAGTAATTACTCAAGCCATCCAGCTATTTAGTATAGGCAGGAAGAATGTGCAGCCTTGTTAAGATAAACAAAAGGATAGGTCACTTACTTTCTGTGCACTTTATCTACAGACAGAGATACTGTAGTTGGCTAGTTCAAATTTACTCATGCATTGGTGTTGTTCAAGCTAACAGGAACTAGTGGTCTAAATATTGTTGGCTGTTGGTAAGTCTGCTGAAAGGCTGGCAGGTGGTTGGGGAGGAAATGGAGACTGGTGACACCACCTGGAGAAATAAAAATTAGTTTGTTAGTTAGGATAATGCATTATATTACAACATTATTTATTTATTTATTTATTGCATTATACGATATTTCATTTAACACTTTAAGACCTTTTCTGGTGTGCTGGATAAATACAAGTCAGTGCGTGACAAGTAATCCAAACCACAGTACTGGTATTTCATTGCAGTATTGAATCATTGCAGGTATTGTTCAGCCAACTTTGAAACCCCTTAAACCCCTGACAGCTATGATTGTTTGAATTTCACACATTCAGACATTTCAAACAGTGAATTCCACATTTTTCTGAGAACAACAACAATTACTGTAATAGATGTTCATGTTTGACCCAGAGAAAAGTGAGATTAAAGCTAATATAAGTGACTTTTTGGGGCCTGGTGCAATGCCTCCTCCCCCCTCAGCTGGTCAAGTTACTTCTCCAACACTTGTCACTCATCTTGATGAGCTGTCTACCATGAAACAAAATTTTGCCTGAGGCAAAGGAAACTACTATGTGTAAATCCAGCACAGGCACTGAGGAGGATGGCAGTAAATGCATCCAGTGTGCACATACAGTATAAAGCCAAAAACCATTGCTGGGAGATTTAGATGAACCTATACTAACTCAGTAAACCAGACTAATTATTTATTGCCATTTGAGGATGTGAACATTTAAGGTTTGGAAATGAATCTCCTAAAATTCCACTCCTACCAATAGCAATTCCCCCTACTTTTCCTCACGTTGTTCATATGGTAATAGCTTCCTTTACATGGCCAGCAGAGAGCAGCATTGCTATCTATTTGACAATACTAAAATCTAAATAGAGGACCCAGCCTCACTGTTACCTGCTAATGAGCCAGTGGTGGTGTTGGTGGTTGTCTGAATGAGGAGTTCTAGAAGAGGAAAAAAAAGACTGGCAGGAGGTTGGATAACAGGAAGAAAGAGAATAAAGCAACAGTGAGTGACAGATGGGCAAGAGGGGGGATACTTAAACATTGTAATTCACTGCATATCTTATGGGAGTCAGAAGATTAAAATTGAAATGCCTGATTTAATTTGCGTTACATCCACAGTCACTTTGCACTGTTTCATTATCAGTGTGTCATATCCCAAGTATGGAAACAACCACAATCACCTTCCTCCCATATTAACACATCCTTCCCTATAATATTTCAATTTCAAAAAAGAGCAATTCATGCATTAAAACTCAGAATAATGTTTGTTTAATAATTTTAAATTCTACATAGCTACATATTGTATTTCCTTGAATGTCTTGTTAAAAGAATATTTGAGTGACACTTGAGTGCACCCAATTATGTACAGTTTTTAATCTCAGTTAAGCCCAGAACGGTGTTCACATGTATGCTGTCCTTTATCTGTGTTTCTATCATCTTAATGAATCCATAGAAACAAATGGATGAAAGCACTCTCATGGATTCAACATATTCCTCTATTCAGTGAGAAGGGTATGTGGCACCAGAGGTGGGTAGAGTAGCCAAAAATTGTACTCAAGTAAGAGTAGCGTTACTTCAGAATAATATTACTCAAGTAGAAGTAAAAAGTAGTCATCCAAAAAATTACTCAAGTAAGAGTAAAAAAGTATTTGGTGAAAAGACTACTCAAGTACTGAGTAACTGTTTGATCGTAATGTCTGATTTATTTTTTTTAGAAATGATGTAATCAGACAGACAAAAATATCAATAATGTGCAAATTCTGGTATTTCCAAATAATAAAATAAATAAATGAGTAAAAAAAAAAAAAAAAAGTAAAACTACTCTTAGAAGTACATTTTTTTCAAAAACTTACTTAAGTAAATGTAACGGAGTAAATGTAACTCGTTACTAACCACCTCTGTGTGGCACTAATAGTTTTCATACTCAACCTGAGCATCAGTGGGAAGAAAATTACATTCTGCCTGAATCAGGACTGATTCTCACTTAGCATACTGAGCGAAAAACAAAAAGTGGGCAATACATTTCTGCATAATCTCTTGAACTCTTTTTATTTTGGGCAACTATGTCACCATAGTAGGTTGATGAGCATGTTAATAATAGGACGATGTTATATCTTACTGTAACTGGCCTCGTGCACATTTACATTTAAAAACTTAAACTAAACCAGCAAGAATTTTAACTTTAACTGATTGGTATAAGTGCTTAGTCGTCTTTGTGATTCGTTTTTGCACCGAATCCTAAATACATCTGCGGAAAAGCTACCCCAAACCAGTGCACATAAATTAATATTCAAAATCAGGCCAGAATCAAAAGGACCCAAGAACCCAAACAATACTCAACAGTTCCACTCAATGCTGCAGGTCCAGTTCTAACATTCACTACAAGTGCAAGAAACAGTGTCCTAAATTAAGTGACGTGAAGAGCAACGGTCCCTTTGTGCAGTGAGCAGATGCTGTCGCTGCCACCGTTGTTTTCAGTGTTGCAGCAGCAAGAAAAGGGAGGCCTGCCTACTTTCCACTGTTCTGTGAGTTGATGGTGTTGTTTTCAGTTTGTTGCTGCGCTTCACTTTATGACCATGGCAACCACAGAACCTACACTCATGGAAAAAAAGATGCAGGAGCCTTCCTTATTTTACTGGTCTGCTGGGTAGCACACACAGCACCAGCTGTCTTAAAGCATCTGAAAGATGTGGAGGTGTGATTGAGAGTTCAGCGCATCAGACTTTCTCAGCTCAGCAGGCCAGAGTTTGCATCTTGTCACATACTTTCATTTAACCTTCATTTTATTAACCATTAAAACAATATTTCCCTAACCATCGATGTAATTGTTGCTAAACTTTGCCACTGGTCTTAAAAAATTGCAGTGAAGGCAATCCTATTCCAAATGTGCTCATCTGATATTGAAATCATTATGATGAGCCCCAGCAGAGAGAGACCACCAACCCATCAAGGGCATGATTTGCCACCATGCCAACCATGAAGAGCTTTATTGTTTGGATATGAAGAGACAGGTGTCTCTGATGCTCCTAAAATCGGGGATAACAATACTGCTCAAAGACTCCACTAATATTTCACGTGTTCTGCTCTGGTGCAAACTGCACAGCAGGTTGGGTATGGAAAGAAAAGCAGATACACACCAATGATGTTCATGAAATCTTTACCTAGAGGTATCCTAGTCTGATTTTAATTGTGCTATGGACATATACAGTAGAAAGGTAAACAGTTACCACACCTCTTGTGGCGTAAATGCATTTTCTCTGCTTTTTTTGCCGCATTTAGGCATCTGGTTTCTAAACTGACGGTCACTGCAGATAATACTGGATGGTGTCAATGCAGAAAAGCTGTCATTCATTGCATACTGCACAGTATAATATGACCTTGTTTGAGAGTTGTGTGTAAAGAGATCAACAGTGCAACAGAGGCAGACTCCAGACTAGACATCACATCAAACCTCCTTTTGACTTTTCTCTTTTTTCTTCCCTCTGCTCCTTGTCTACTTATTTATTCCAATCTCAGAGCACCATGTTCCCAGAGAATACTTCACTTGAATATTTCACTACATGCTCTCTCTCCCACACCCACCGCACTTCTCTCACTCTCTGTCTGTGCGTTATATTTATTTATTTCAGGAATAATTTTTTGGCGAATTACAGCAAAATGGCTACAGCTGTAATCAGAGGATAAGTAGCAGCCGACATGGCAGGTGTTTGAGGGGAGATAAGAGGAGAACCATTGTGAGACTGTGCCTCACTTCTATTTAAATGTTTTGGGGTTTCCACTTCCTTGTTTGATTTGTTACCTACAGCTTCCCTGTGAGCTGTCAGGAGGGAGATAGCAAGAATTTCTCCTTAATGTGGTTTCTTGGGCTACCGTGTTTGTGACGACCTTCAGATGTTCGGGGTTAGATTTTGGGCACGCCTGAAGATGAGTGCATGTCAGTGGCAGAGTTCATTATTAGATTACAAGGAATTCTGGTACAAAATCATGTTTCCCTCTTAACTTCAAAAGCAGGAGGAATAACAGACACGTGAGAAAGCATGTGCAAAGAGGAGATGTGGGTGAGTAACGGACCATGTCCACCATTCATACATCTGACCAAAGGTTCACAAAAATATATTGTAGCCACAATGACACACACAATAGCAGACACACACTTGTATCTCAGGAGGCAGTTGTTAATTATATCATTATACTGTTTTGTTCCACCAAGTCCTCCAGAGAAGCTAAAACCAACGTGTTCATATTTGATTTTTGCACTCAATCACAGAAAGAAAACTGTTTCCTCCATGCCCTTGTCCTCCATTATTAAGTCAGTAAAGAAGAATGCAATGCCATCTGTGTGTGTATGAGTGTTGGGGGTGGTGTGGGTTCCACTGTTGAAGCTGCGACTGCACAGCAGTCTCATTTTTATTAGCTCCCAAGACACAATGGACGCCAAGAGAAAACATCAGAGTCTGTGCTGTGCTCCTTGCTTCCTTTTTTAAAATTAAAGTGATATCTCATTGCTGTACAATAGACTAGCTGTCTAACAGCTGGGAAATGGAGGAATGATAGGGATGTCTGCCATCGCTGAAAAGATGTGTCTGCTATGTTTCAAGACATTTTTGGGAAGAAATGCACATTGAGTGGGGAAAGTGAAGGAGTTGCATATCCTGAATTAATGTTGTTCCACCATGTAGTTTAAAGCTTGAGCAATTATACACTGGCAGCTTGATCATCAGAGCTCTGGATCAGTTATCTAAATAAATTAATTGTAACAGGCTGAGACTTGGTAGTAGAGACTCCAAACTCCAAGTTCATATTACATTACTAAGCAAACTTTGTGGGCAGCTTGCAGCCATAACCCTAATACCAACCCTAACTCTATTCAACAATGGTTGCTCAAAGGGGATTCTCAAGGGGTTCTTTCTGTATATATATGGTTTTGACCTTATTTGTGTCTTGAGATGATTTTGTTGTGATTTGGAGCTATATAAATAAAATTGATTTGAATTGAACCTGAGGCAATATTTTTGACCTTTTTTTCTCTAAATACAACATCATATGCTTGTTTTCTTACACATAAAAAGTAACTAACCTGACATCAGCTATAGGCTCATATTAGAAACATTGCCTGTACATTTCAAATGTTTGTCGCACGGTTGTGACCTTTCTGGAACGTTTGAACCAGAATAAACGACATCTAAATGTAGTACTAGCAAAACAGTGAGAGAGCGGTTGACAGCATTGGCGCACTATAAACAAATCATAAGTGTCAGGGACGTTTGCCATGCTAATCTTACATGCATCCCCTCTTTGTCTTCCCTGCATTTCTTTTAATCCTCATTCTTCTGAAGTCGGAGCGAAAAAGACAAAGGTTTGTTTTTAGTTGGCAGGGCTTCCTGATCTGCAGCTGCTAATTGACACTCACAAGATTTGTAAGTCAGAGCTCAGGCAAACATGTCATAAAACTTTCATGATCAAACAATGTTAGCTTTGCTGTCTGACAATTTGTTGGTGAGAAAACACATATATACGCTGTGAGGATCAAGTTAGAAACTTTGCGGTTAGAGTTGGCATTTACTGTTTTGCGTACAAAGCTTTATGGGAGATTAGCAGCTGTGTGTATGCTGTATTTATGTGTATTTTTAAGATAGTTCTCCCTCAGCTATAACTCCTTTGGTTTTTTAAAAGGAATGTGCGTTCAGGTCTGTTCAGGTGGATTTGTGTTTGCGTGTGTCAGTGCTTTGGAGGAGGGAGGGGTCCCTTCTGCACTAACCCCAAAAAGTCATCTTCACTGAGGCAGCTACTCCTGATGAAGGGGAGCCAGATTTTGTTCCACGCCACCAGTCTCTTGCTTTTCTCCCTCTTCATCTAACCCACTCTCTTGTTCTCCACCTCTGGCTCTTCCCTGCCGCTCTCCCTCTCTCTCTCTCCCACTCCACCTGCTTCAGCGCTCACTCTCTGAAACCTCTTTGGACTCCTCTGAAGAAGCTCATCTAAGACATGACGCAAAACTAGATCTTTTTTATGTGGTCAGGAGAAAAGGCGGTGTCTCATTTGAGGCTCTTTGATGCAAAACTTTACATCTTTCCCCCTTTGCAGAAAGTTAGAGCACTCTTGCATGGAAGCTGTCTGGAGTTCTGTGAATGATTCTTTAGAAACTCATCTTTGGTGAAGGACTTTCAAAGCGAGTCTTCAAAACATATATTATTATGAAGTGGATTTCACAGCTGCATGGTATACATAGATACCCTTTTTCACAGCACGTATGATGGATGGCTTTACAGCTGCAGAAAGAAACAGAAAGATAGAAAGTGACGTTAAATATACAAAAACTCTAACACATACAGTACATGCAGAGTCACCCTGCACGGGGTTCAACAGGAACAGTAGAGCTCGACAGTGCAGGAATGTTTCTAATTGGGTAGCATGCAACTAGAATTCTAATGATCCCCAAAGCCTTTTAACATTCACTTGGTATTCACAGTGTCTCTCTGTAGGTGTTACCCAAGCTGGATTTCAAAACATTGCCTCTCTTTTTTTTTTCTTTTGAAGAAATGACTGTCATTTGACGGATATTATTCTATGAAAATCACAGACGAAACATTAAGAGCTGCATGGCTTGAGTCCACCTGCCTACCTGCAGACCAAAAAAAAACGAATTTGCATATCTGAAGCTTCTGTAAATGAAATAGGAGAGCATTTGGGTTTCTGTGATACAATTTCATCTTTTTTTTCAGTAAGTTACTCACAATAAATGCCCAATCAATCTGGTACTGAGCCCAGCTAACCGTATGTTGCTCACTGTGACACTTTTCTTTCACACTCCACTGTGACCTTGCTCGTGAACGGTCTACACGTTCTTTTCTGTTGACTATCTTTTTGAGCATGAAAAGATGTTTTCCTAAGTGCACGCTCCTCTTAACTTGGCATGCCACTTTCCTCATTCTCCCCGCCATCCACACACACACCCCCGCACTGCATTTATTTGGCATCTTTAGATGTTTTAATTAGTAGCTTTTGTAAAATTTGTTAGAAGCACTGCGATGCAGCCAAAAGTCTGACAAAAGGTAAAAGGTGTGTGGGACGAGGCACTGAGAGCACTCCTAATACCCTGCTCATATCCTTTGCAGGTGAGAGAAACCAGATGTAGCAACAGAAAGGAAAGTAGATGCTGTTACTATAAATTACCAAGAGAAAGAGAGAAATCACCAAGGTTTCATTTGTTGAAAAGCTTGTACACCTGTCGAGTGTTTACAATTAGCCGTCAATTACCAGCAGTTGTTGTTGTGCCATCTGTCCATAAATGCTACATCTCTCCCGTATTACAACAGACACTGTAGCAACAGAATGAGGTGATCCTACATGCATGGAGCTACACGCACACGTTTCTGTTCTTTCTGACCTCAGCAGGAGTGACAGTTTAACTGGCATAGATGTTGGTTTAACACACGCCAGGGATGTTGCAAACGGAGAAGGGATGAGGGAGGCAGGGATGGAGAGATGTTGGGGTCAGGCCTGCCTCCTCTCCAGTTAATTGGCCTAGCTTGTAGTGTGCGCTTGACAGATTGAATTATCAAGCTGCCTGCACGGTCTGCAGTCCCCCCGCGGTATATCCTGGTTGACTATTAATGACCAGCTACAGCAGCCTCCTCTGTTCTGCCCAGCTTGGCTACTGTTGTCTCTGTTCTTCTCTCGTTTCTCCCCTCTGCGCTCCGTTATTTAAAACCTTTCGCACAAATTTCTCTGTGTCTGCCTGTCTCTACATGCTGCTGGATGCCCTTTGGTCTTTCACATTCATTTTTCTTAAAAAAAAAAAAAAAAAGAAGAAGAAAAAAACTAAACTTTACAACCAAACTTTCTAAGGCAAAAAGTTGAAGTTCCTTTTGCATTTTGCATCTGGGAAGCTTAATTACCTCTACACAGTCAACACCTCCGCTGTGATAGGTATGGCTGGAGCGATGGAGCAGATAATGTCAAACAGCGGAAACAGGACGCAGGTTGATCTCCTCTCGCTCTGCATTTTATTGTACAGACTAATCTAATGAAGAATCAGCAAGGGTGAAATAGAAACAGAACAAAGCTGCTATGTAGCACAGAGTTCATTATGGTCCGTGTCCTGAGAGCTCAACCACAAATGGAGGCTCACAACAATTGTTCATTTTAGTATACATTTTCTTCCATTTGCTGCCTGACTGGTTTACTCATTTTCTTTTCTGTCTTTTTTGTTTAATAATTGTTTTACAGCACTCACAGCTAAGCTACATACTGTACACTAGCTAAAGACTGTCTCTGTAGGTGAAGGTTGCTAGTTTGATTCTCTCTGGATTATTGCTTTTTGGTTCACTGCTTCTACTACTCGTATCTTGCAAAGAATGTGTATAATGTCATCTCATGTTGTAGTAGAATAACTTTTTGCAGTGCGGAAAGACAGGTGGCGAAGGTCGCAACAATTGATAATACAATGAGGAACTTAGAGATTTGGAGAGTCAGATATTTCTGGCAGGAGTAACTGTATACGAATAACAAAGTTAAAACTAGAATAAATATTGGATTTCATCAGCTGAAGCCTGAACCAAATGAAACTCAATGCTGGACATTTAAATAAGATACTGTTTGCTAACACATTCTTCTTTTTCAACTTAAAAAGCCAAAAAATCTATTAATTGTTTAAACATGACTATAGAAAAACATTCCAGCTGTGTTGGGTCTATACTGTGTTTTTTGAGGTGGCAAGTAGCTCAGTGGGTAGAGCAGTCATCTACGAACCCCAGGGTGAGAGGTTTGATCCCCAATTCCTCCAGGCTACATGTAGAGATGTCCTTGGACAAGACACCAAATCCGCCATCATCTACCAACCTGTCCAAACAACAAAATCCCCACAGGGATCAATAAAGTATGTCATTATCATTATTATTATTTAGACCAGGGATGTACAGCACTTGCTGACAACTACGCAGTTGCTTACACAACATTGTGCCATTGCGTAGCATGCATTGATTGGAGCGCCCTTTGCATCAGACATTAATGCTACATGTACGCAAGATATAATTCCACACATTACCAACTGAGCAGTATCAAGCATCAATCAATATCAATAGAAGTAAGTGTAGAAAAAAAACCTTGCTGAGCTTTTACCCATATCTACAGTACATGCCTTCACTTTATGTCATTGTTTCCGTTTTAGTATACTGCGATTTTAACATTAATCTCTGTCGCCAGGGATTCTGTTTATGTTGTGCAAATGTGGAAGTTCAGATGAGCGAAAGTCTGTTGTCAATCAGTGAGGAGTAGGATCTTGTCTGCCTCCTTGTAGCTAACATTTTAAATCCTCCAAACATACACAAGCTACGGAGAGCTAAAGAGCGTATGAACACTGACACCAATGGCGCTGCCATTATCTAATAATAATAATTGAATAATAATAATACTTTAATAATCCCCTTGGGGAAATTCTTGTGGACAGACAGCTACATTTAAGGCACCAAGGCTTCAGGATTTAGTGTCTTGTCCAGGGACACTTTGATCATCAGAAGTAAGGAGTCAGGCCATGGACCCCAGAGTCAATGGGTGATCGCTCTACCACTTGGATTCCTTTTGCTGTTATCACTTATTCACACTATGTTTCAGCTGTTTATCATGACATTCATGATACTGGTAAATCTTGGTAGTTTGACAGATGATTCAGCCCCTGATCCTCTTTTGCTGTTGGTATAGTTTTGATTAGTTTGATCAAGAATTCATGTCCTCTGTGGATGCAAAACACATCACAGAAGCCATGATGAGATCCTGTAAACAGGACTCCCTAAACAGACCTAAAGACGCAAATTCAGACAACATAACCAAATTCAAACACACTGTCGTGGATATTAAAATCTGATCTATTGAACCTCACACTGCAGGTAAGGGAGGACTGAACCAATATCTATGCTGAGTAGCTTTCAGAGCGACTTGCAGCATAGAGAGGTAATGCAAAGATGAGGCCTGAAGGTCAAGGTAGCATGAGCGGCTAGATGAGCACACCACTGCACCATGATTATGGCTTATTGAGTCACCTCCAGTGGCTTAAAAGACTTAACACCGTGTCTACACAGAAGGGGTTTCAGCTGTGTTTTTTAGACACTGTCACAGCTGTTTTGTATCAGCTTGTGTTTCACTTGTGCTTTAGGCCAAAGTGTATTTTAAGTCCATTTTCCTGCTTATTATGCACATTTCTACTGAGATCCTGTAGTGGTCTCTGAGCTTTTACAAAACACTGGTTACCCACACACTGGACTGTACCTGAACGCTTCCAGTGTAGACACACACGGAGCAGTGGAACTGCTGCTGCTGACATTATGCCTTCTATGCAGATACCGTGTTAGATGCAGAATGTGTTATTTCTCATAATAATGTGTAAATAAACATGTGTTGTTTCTTTTAGCTGCTCCTTTTCAGGGTCCCTACAGTGGATCACTCTGCATATTTGATTTGGCAAGGATTTTTACACTGGATGCCCTTCCTGACGCAACCCTCCCCCTGGCTTGGGACCGGCACTAGGGAGGGACCGGAACACGAACCACCAACCCTGGGGGTTCCTAGATAGTTGGCAATTGCCGCCTGCCCTACCTACTGCGCCACTGTCCCGGCAGAATGTGTATTATTATTTAATAAAATGATCATTACAAGTTATTTGGGGTGGTTAGTAGCTCAGTGGGTAAAACTGTTGTCTACGAACCTGAGGGTGAGCGGTTCGATTCCCAGTCCCGCCAGGCAAAATGTCGAGGTGTTCTCGGACAAGACACTGAAACCCCCGTAGAAGACGACATGTGCTGTCTGGCAGCTGTCCAACAACAATTTTCCCAAGGGGATAAATAAAGTATGTGAGAGTAAATGTTATTTCAGCTTATCTTAGTTAAAATATGTTTGTGTTTAACACAGTCTATACAAAATGGCCAGCACCTCAGCTCATCCTGGCAATTAAACAGAAATGGCATGTTATTTACATACAGTATGAGGTCTACTCAGAATAAAATGAAATGTATTAGAGATACCCCTTTGTCCAGGCTGGCATATTTCTCAGTTTCTTTGAAAGTGGGGCTGGCATAATGGTGATGATGGTGCCATCTCCTGCTGTGGCTAAAACCAGGCTGCCTGCTGGCTTCCTGACAACCCTAGCATTTCTGTATAATCAGTGCTTAGCATTGCCTCCACCAGGCAGACGCACAGAAACAACACATGCATAAACACAAACACACTTGCACTCACAGACATAAACAAAAATACATGAACTAGTGACTCACATGCAATGTATGCACACACTCGCTCGAACACATAATGTATATCACTCCACATAAGAACAACATGAG
>JAUMHL010000028.1:4988890-5017134 GCA_032362345.1 Sandelia bainsii
CACAACTGAAGACATGTATCTTTTCATGAAAAACATGGTCATTCCTATGTCTGTCCAAACTTTTGACTGGTAGTGTATATAAATATATATAGACACTCAGAACAACAAGTACAAAGAGACAAACAAATCTATAGCAACAGGACAATAACAAATAGACAAAAATATATATATAATCAGACTGGAAGCTACCATAAAGACATTTAAAATAAGTATGAATGGACTCAAAACAAGTACAGAGACAAAAATTGAAATGTAATGTAGTCTGTATGGTAGGGGTGGAGGGCCTGTCTGTGCCCAGGACCCCATTTTCTCATAATTCATCTATGTTCAATGCACCAACAACCTGGTGTCCCAAGAAAATTGCTGTCAAAGCACTGTTTTAATACCTTAATTGATAACGGAAAGGATACCTTGTTGCTACTCAGTGTCTGCAGATGTGTTTTTATTTTTTATATCACAGGAGTTGAGAGTAATTAGCCTGCCTTTTTCTCATGCATCTTAAATTTTTTTCTTTTTCTTTGCTGTTTTAACATGAACAATATTGCATAATTCAGAATGAATGTCAGAAATCTGAGAAGTACTCTGAGAGCGCTCCACTGCAAGATAGTTCGTAGTAATAAACTGGATGAATCATTTTGTTGTTGATGACAGAGACAGAACACAAAAAACAGCACAAAAAAATATGCCCTCACATACATAAGACTAAAGCTTTCTAAAGAATATAAGTGAGATCTCTTCGACATGACATGGTAGCTTCTGGTTCCTGCCAGTCAGAGAACACTGGAGGGATTTAGAGCAATGCATATTTATATAAATGTCCGTGATGGAAGCACAGAAGAAAATGTAAGGATTTTTCAAGTTAAAAAGAGATGCTTTTGACATAGGTACAACAGAACCTCCCAGGTGGAGATCCAATAAATGTGAAAAAGGCTAGGTTCAACTACTGCAGGTGCCGTACCTCTAGAGCGATTATCATCCCGAACCACGCTCTGATGGAAAAAGCAGATAGACAGCATCTGCCTTGTATGTTTACTGCCAATATTGCTTTTAAAGAGACGTCGTCCATCCTGAGGATGACCATGACATTTCATGGGAACATTCTCTGAAAGATGGAATCTTTATTGTGATGTCTATTGAAAGTGACAACAACAGCTTATATTTATTGGCTTCCCCTTTCTGTCTAACTTTGGCACAGATAGAAGTATTTGTCTTCGACCTGCCATATTTTTACTTCCACCCCTGAGCTTAAGCAATTTATGAAAATTGCCTTGCCTGGGGAGACTGGAATTCTGGGGGAAATTATTTTGGGTAGAGTGAAATGATTTACTTTTACTTTTACAAAACCCAGGAAATGCTGACCAAACTACAAAATATAGCCAAGTGTTTATAAAATCCTCTATCTGAGAGTATAAAACCTTCTATATTTGTGTAATTTTAAGAAGAGGAGCACTGTTTTGTGTTTTGTTGAGACCAAACTGCATTTCATTCTTAATCTGTGAACATACAGCAACAGGATCTTTTTACTGCAGAGGAAAAAAGTAATGATATAGACTGACTACATTTTTTCCCCCCACATCTGCAATTTGGCATCCCTAAATCAATTGCAAGGAATCTCAAGGCAATCAAAAAATACCACACAGGGGAGCTAATACTCCAAGGAAGAGCAAATGACAGCAATTTACCTTCCACCTTTATATCATACAACAAACTTCCCACTCTCCCCACAGTTCCTTGGCTCATTCTGGAACAAATAGACTCTAAAGACAAGCTCTTATCTCATCCTTTTAAAGCTTGGTGTAATTGTTCTCCTTTGCTCTGAGATGGGAGATCACACCTCTTCCTCCACGTCTTGGTTCTTTTATGCATCTGATGTAGTGGTGAATCACACTCAGACATCTTTTATGCCCCCTTTAATAGACACTCACGGTAATTGTGCCGTTAACTTTGGGGACTTTGGCATGGGTGCTTGTGAAAGGACGGGTCTGTGTTTTGGGGATTGGATGAGATTGAATGGTGGGGCTATTTTGGGCTTCAACTGCCATAATAATGATATGCAAAGGAGGGGAGTTTGGGGTTGCATACTGTGTATTACACTTGTATTTGCAGTTTTATTCAAGTGCTGTCACGTTGCTCCATTCCTCAAGAATAGATATAGACTTCAGAGGTTTTTGTGTAAATTCTGATGAGCAACTACCATATATAGTAGCTAGATAGTAGACCTAACATGAACTGAAATGAGATAAATCAGCAACTAATAATAAAGATGCATGCATTCCATGGACATGATGAAAGTAGTATCCTGTGGAGTGTTCAGAGCTCATATAGAGCAATTCTAGTCTTGCTTAGCGACAGAGGTACGTGAACAATCCCTGGAATACCAAGCAGGCTTTGATTTAAACAGCAAGTTTCTCTAACTGCATGTGAAATGTCCAATCTCCAACCTCTGCACCCCTGCTTTTCTGCCCTATGCTGGGGGTTAAATGGCTTTAAGTCGAGGGGCAAAAAGGCACGATGGACATGAGGTAAGTCGGGCGGTGCAAGGAATTACTGGGAAATGCCTGAGAGTGTGGAAGGTGGGAGAAGTTTGCTGTTGCTCAGTACCAGTGTTGAGGGTGAAGCACTGGTCAAGCACAGCTGCCTGTTTGTCTGGAGTGACCAACCACCATGTATGGTTGGCCTCAGGCTAATTTCACCCTCCACTGAGCAAGGGAGCAAAGGGGAGCTGACTGTCCTTCGAGGCACCAGTCAAGCCCTCTCTTATAGGGTTGGGATTGACATGGTTCCCTGGGGGCCGTCGGGTGCTGCTGGTGGTGGGGGGTGGAGGAGATGAAGCAACGTGGTGGGTTGGGAGCGACGAGGAGGAGGAGAGAAGGTTGATGAAAGAGGTTGACTCACTAAGACTGTCTGTGGAGGAGACAGCTGATGGATACCTGGGAATAAGAGTCTGTATCAGTGGATGAGGAGATTGGTAGTCAAATGAGAAAAAAGTAAAGAAAGAAGCATATGAACCTGAATGCTTCAAGAACATAACATAGCAGAATGGAAATATTTTAAAACAAAAAAGTTTTCATGTTGGTTCTTCCTGTATGTTACTGAAATTCTGGAATGTCTGGTACAAATGGCAGCACAGACTCGCTCAGCATGTCACACTCAGCAATCTGTTGCAGTGAGTTATCTTTTGAAAAAATAAACTGTCCTCATCTACAAACTAATTGTAAGTGTCTATTTTGTTTAGTGTTAAACACTCAGAAATAAGAGGACTTGATCTATGACACCACTTATCAGTCGCAGTTTAACAGTTTATCATGTGACGCCAACAGCACACATGATGGCCAGATGAGACAATGATCCTCAAGGTGTTACCAGCGCCATTGTGAGACTGAAGAAGCTTTTCAGGTGACAGCTCAAACATCTTTTAGAACTTTAAGCAAGTCTAGTTGCGAGCAAACAGCATCAGTGGGTAACCATAGTAACCATGATGTGCATGAATCTGCAGAGGCACGAGTGTTTTTGTAATGTTTCTGGGGCTTATTTCCTTGACCAGTGACTTTCCCTAATGCTTACCACTCAGTAGGAGAGTGGGGAGGAAAAACTTCCTTTACTGGAATAAACCAGAAAAAAAAACAAAGTTAATGACATGCAAGGACACACCAAAACAGAACAAGCCAGCTGTTGGGCCATTGGTAAGCATCTTTCAGCCTATTTTTTGTGTATCCACAATGTTGCCATTAGTTTGGCAAGCGTCGGTGGCTTTTCAGCAGACTGTACATGTTGAACAAGCAGTTGACCGGTTGGTGAAAGAGGCCACTCTGACTGGCTCTTCAGCTTATCGAATCGCTGCACTTCTTCTTCTTCTTCTTCTGTTTTCCCTTTTTGAATGACAAATGCAGACTACCACCACCTGCTGTGCCAGTGCCACTTTTCGGCAACGTGAGGAAGCACAATAGTCAATCTAGTACTATGATTGTAGCTTGGTATCTCAAAGCCCTGACCCTTTGTGCTTTCACTCCCATCTTCTGCTGAGATCAACAACTTCCAGTTAATTAATGCAGTCAGATTTTAGGCTCTGAACAGGTAAAAACCAAGAGATTGTTAACTCCTATGACTGCAGACAGCATCTACAAAAATATAACAGGCAGTGATCAGATTTTACTAAAATATTCTAATATAAAGTTTAATAAAATTGAGAAATTAGAAACAAGGCTTTTTACAGTCCAATTTCAAATAAAGCATATCTGCAGATTTGTTATAATAAAGGTCAGTATTTGAGAATTTATGGTATTCGTATTTTAATGTGACTTCACTCATTACAATTTCACACCCTCACTTGTGAGCTTTGGATAAAATAACACAGTAACACTGAAACCACTGAGGTGTCAAATCTGGCTGAACGAATTCAATGTTCTTATCTGTCTTACCAAAGAGTCTGATTCGAGCATAAACCTTCATTATCAGTGTTATTAACCACAGTCAGGAATGCTCTTAGCTGTATCGACCTGCCCGCATGGATCTTACACTGCAAATTGGAAATATATCATGTTCATCAGCCGTTTGCCCCATCTATTATGGCAGCTGCATCTACAACCATTTCATATTTATAAATAACACAATTAGGTGGATAACCTTGAGAGGGCTCTTGGCATTGTTTTTTATGATAGCCATCCACAGTAATTACACATTGATTGAGTCTCCTGACAAATAGAAGGGTCAAATCAGAGACAAAGGGCCTACTGCTACCTCTCTCTCCCTGCTATTATGAGTGACAAGTGCTAGGTCTTGCTGATATGTTCTTGTATGAAATGATCCCAGCAAAGTGAGCGAGAAAGAGCAGTTGGAGATGGGATATAGCAGGACGCAAAGAAGATGAGATATTTCATTATCACTAAATGTCATTAGTTGCACATACACAATGACAACACAGCAGTAGCAGACAAATCAGATATTTAGGTGTCAACAGGAGCTAATGGGGGGTTTGATGGTTAACTAAAAGCTGTGATTTATTAAACGCTGAGCGAACAACTTCCGCAATCACATCTTCAGTTAATAAACTTAAGTGAAGTTTATGAAGAAGTAAATGAAAAGCAGACAAAGAATGCTTTATGCACCGAAGACAAATTCTGTTTTGTAAAGATTCCCTGAGTAATAGATGAAATTTCTGCTAACACTGTGATATTAATGTTTCATGGCAGAATATTTTCTGCTGACTTTGTGTGACTGCATGGTATTCGTTTTTCACCATAAACCCAGATTTTAGTCTTAATTTTCACTCAACAAAGTGAATTTAAACATTAGTTTAAAGAAAAATGTTACAAATCTTTAGTTCTATCACTCACAATGTTACTATAGAACAGTTTACATTTGTAAAAATATTACACCGGATATAACTTTGTATATGCACAAATATCCAAGAAGAAAACATTTATGAAATAAATGTATATAAACTGTATATGACTGAAGATATTAATAATACATTTTCACTGTAATATTTTTTATGTCAAAACCCCATATCAACACCTCCAAATGTTTGTATTGGCTTGTCTCTACAGGGTAGACATTCACTTACATTATTACAAAAAAAATATTCATAAATGAACAGACAAACTCCAAAGGGTGCAATAGCTTTAAAACTATTTCATTCTTGTGAGAAAATCATAATTTAACAAAAATTACAAAATACATTTTACATTTTTTTAAATTATTTTTTATGGAAGCTTTTATATCAGCATGAGTTTTAATAAAATCGTTTTCTGAAGTGACTTATAATGACCTGTCTAGCAACATGAATACTGCAGATGAAAAGCTGCTGTTTTATCAATTTAATTGAAAGAATTGTCTAAATATTACAGTAACTAGGTAACTAAAGTAACTATATAGCTAAGTGAACAAGTGAAGTAAAAATCACTATTTTAGGGCAAGAAAACCTGTGCCTATATGTCAGGCACAATAGCAAAGTACAAAAGAAAAAAACTAAATAGTTTGAGCCCACAAAGTAACATCTGACCAAAACTAAAAATGACATTTGAGTCCAAAAGTCATGGAAAATTCCCAGAAAGTGCTGTCCTTATCTCATCTCCAACCACAGACTATAATGCAAAGCGTCAGTGTGAGGTTAAAGGCCGATACACTGTTTGCAGAGATGTCACCCTTGATTTACGTAAAAAGACATGCCAACACACAAACATTTCTCCCTACAAAGGAATCTTTAGACTTTGAACGATACATACATATTGCATATGTACAAATGTTTGTAAATACAGGCATAAACAGATGCACATGAATCTACAGGAGAATCCCAATCACATGCCCGCCCACAACACACACTTACTTACACTTTCCATTAACTATAGGACATTTTTGCTTGTGGTAAAATGACCCTGTTGTCATTCATTTTCACATCTCTTCCCTTGAGGTAGGAGAGGAGAATAAAAGAAAGAGTGAAAGATGGAGGGAGAGGAAAAGAGTGTGTGTGTGTGTGTGTGTGTGTGTGTGTGAGAGAGAGAGAGAGAGAGCATAAGAAGAGAAGAGAAGAGAAGTGCCTGAGACTGCAAATCTGTTACAAAGGCGAGTCATTGATTCTGGGATGGGGAATTAATGAAGCCTCGGTCGGATATGACAGTACAGTGTCAGACGGTGAAGAGTTATGCAGGCTGTTGGGCTCTGGCAGCCATTAGCTTACAGATAGTGTGTGTCTGAGGATGACAAAAGAAGAAGCAGGACAAGTTAAAAAGGCATTCATTAAAAAAAAAAGAAGGGCAATTCTCTGGTGCAATGTAAGCGCATCTTTAGGCATCTCTGTCACTTTTAATGGCAGTTTTCACTCAAAGACTTTCACAGTCTGCTCTTATCTCAAATAAACGCTGTGTGGTGTTACTTCTGATGAGTCATGGTTGTGACAAATCAAGTGTAATGTGTCTGTTTTATGCTTGATTTTAGGAGAAGACTGTGTGTTTCAGGTACTCATATAAAATGTTCCTTTCTCTTGATTCAAAAGAGATCAAATTTAATCATTACAGCTTTAACAATATCATTCAACTTTACTGTTTGTGCAGTTAGATATATACTGTGTACTGTGTGGAGTGTATGGAAGATTTAAAATGCCTAAATAAAACCCTATTTAATAGATATAATTTAGTACAATACACATTCCAAAATGTTTGGCCATGTTTGTATGCAGAGGCGTAGTACATTTTTATTGTTATCCAGCAAAAAGAAGCAATACTGATGCTAACACCGTCATTGGTGCACAGGTGCAAGGCAGGTTTTTATTTTTTGATATGTAGGCTCTCTGTCCACCAAAAAAAAAGTAACTTCTATCACTAATAGAAGCATGGGCAGAGTTTAGCAGCTCTGACATGAGGTTATGGCAGACTGGGGCTGGGTCACATGACTGGATAAAGGCAGCCAAGCCCACAATGGATGCAGTAAAGTTCTAGAGCCACAGCATTATTATTTAACAATAAAATGTATTTTATAGGCAGTCCTTTTCTTATTGTTTAAATACACATCATACTAATACTAAAGTCAGATAATGTGCCATAACAAAGTAATTTTGACTAATTAACAGGTCTTTTTGTTTAGTTTTAAACAATAATGTCCCGTGTGGACTGTGTCTGTCTTTATACGTCAGCCCTGTGATAGACTGGCGACCTGTCCAGGATGTACCCCGCCTCTCCCCCAGTGACAGCTGGGACAAGCTTAAGCACCCCTGTGACCCTTAAGAGGAAAAGTGGTTAGGATAATGGGTGAGTGGATGGATGGATGTCCTGTGGGATCTCCAAAAATAACAGCCAATGTTGCCGACAAAACCAATGTAAAATAATGTAAGACTGAAATGTCTAACATTTGTTAGCAAACCTCTTGTTACAGTTCAAGAAAAACAGTAAAACTAAACTCATTCCTCTGCACTCCAACCTTAAATGTTACTCAGCATGCGCACTGTTGACCTCCAGTAGAGCGTTTTGGCTACCAGCACATATGAATGGAGATTAAATGAAAAAAATCCTTCTTCTAGAGTTTCTGAAAGATATTGGTGGTGATATTCTCATGATAAAAAGAGTCAATTCATAGCGTTTGTGGAAAAATGTATTTACCACTTTATAGCCAACCCTTTTGCAATAATTCTCAATGGGAAAAATGCTTCTTGGACCAGTGTGCGTCATGTGACAAACGTGGCAGCTGCGATAACAAGGCTTGGCCGCTACGTCAAAATTGCTTCACTGCCTAGCGCTGATCATGGGGACTTGGTTTATTGGAAGATGATGAGCTAATACATCTCCTCAGTTACCAGTTAGAATCACCTGTAAGGTGGATGAAGGTTGCAATGAATAATATTAATGTAGAGGTCTAGAAGGCAAACAATTTGGTATTAAATAAATAACTACAAAAGAACACGCAGTATGTTTCTATGTAGAGTCCAAGAACACAGACAGTGTTTGTGTATTTACAGGGCAAGAGACTGTGCCCATTTTAGTTGCACTGGTGTGTGTATGTGTGTGAGCAAGACAAAGAGTAATTAGAGAGTTAATGCAAGTCTATCGTCATCATAAAAATGCAAGTTGGGGACGATTCTGCGTAGGATGTCATCTACCTGTCTGTAAACGAGTACTCTCGTTTGGGTGTTTAGTGACAAAGAAACAACCTATCGATTCATTTTTTGAAAGAATCATTCAAATCCTCCTGTGTTACTAGAGTCCCAAATTTCTGATGATGCTTCAAAATAGGAGGTGTTAAAAAAGCAAAAGCCTCTTTCCAAACGCATAGTTCACATGGCTAAGATACTGCAAAGAAAGGAACACCATATATTTAATGTTTTGCTCTCTGTGTTTGACAGAAAAATTTAAACGTAAAACACCCATAAAATAGTGTAAACTGTGTAGTTACAGATGCACTAACTGAACAGTAGCACGTCTGCCAGCAGCATTTAGAAGGCAGGAATCTAATCCGCCTGCAGAAGTGACAATCACAATTACATTGCCATTCACTAAATTCAACAAGGGAGGCAGGCAAATGTTTTGACTGGCCATGTTGGAGTCCAGCATGGAAATGCTCAAGACATGTTAATTATGGTATCATCATACCATTATCAAAAAAAGAGCAGTGACTGAAAAACTAATCTTATTCTTTACTCAAGTAAATTACTAATAACCAGTGGTGGAGGAAGTATTCAGATACCAGCGTTACAAGTGCATTCAAATCCTTACTTGAGTAAAAGTACAAAAGTATTTGCATCAACATGCACTGTACCAACAGTACAAGTGCAGAATGGCCCATTTCAGAATAACCTAAACAATCTAATACAGCAGCTCTGCCATGAATTCTACTTTTGGAAGGTTATAACTGTCAGAAATGTGATATTTCTACTATATGTTTATTATTGAGGTCAAGGTGGTGGAATCATACTACATCTCTTAATATAATTGTATAAATAGAATTCATTGCTGTGTTGGATTGCATTACATTGTACAGGTGTACCTAATAAAGTGGCCAGTGAGTGTAATTGTTGATGCATTAATGTGTATATATTTAATGTTGCAGCTGGAAATGGTGAAGCTCAGTAAATCAAATAAAAAGGAATAAAAAGGAAATAGCTCTAATATCACACTTCAACATTTCAACTATATCCCTGTTTGATTTGTTTATATTTATACATTTTAAATCTTTAATATGTGTGTATCTTAAGTGTGAACTTTTGTATGATCTAGTCTCTGCTGTGTATATATGCCTGCATATGCGTGTGCCTTTATCTCCCCGTGTCATACTCAGTTACTGGCCACAGATAAATAATAGCATAAAGCCTTGAAGCAGCACCGGTGCACATTAACCAATAGATCTGAAGTGACAAGTGTTGAGGGCAGAATCATCGCAGAAAGACTCATGTGACAGTCAGTGGGCTTGTTGGAAATGTACTAAGAGACATGAAAGTTAGCAGAAGACATCTCAAAAGAGAACAAAGCTCCCAAATGGCATTGAGTTTGTTCTGATATTAATGCCAATATTTCTTTAATGGCCCCTTTTAAAAGTTACAACATCTGAGCTGTGAAAAAAAGTGCTGCAAATTCAGTTCAGAGCCCCATACGGCTGTGGGATGGCTTCAGAATGGAGCCAACATTTCGACATGTTGCTTTGAAACGCTCTACTTTGCAGTTTAAAAGATGACAAAAAATACTGGGAAACAAGCTGTGGGGTCAAGGTTTTTGGCTCTTTTATTATCAATGGGTGTGTTGTTCTGCAAATGATGAAGTCTCCGTTTTTTTTCCCTCTTTCTTTCTTACATGAAGGCTTAGTATCTATACAGGCAGTCAATCATCATTTTCAGGTAATATCTGAGCCACTTTATCACTACAGGATATCTGCTATGATTTAAGCTCCGGAACAATTTAAAAGAAGTTTGCCAACGGTCAAATTTGGGTTGAGATGAAAAATGTCAATATTCATTCCTTTCAAGGGAAAATATGACACCTGAGATTCCTCGGAGAGGAATGAAGGACTAGACACAAAAGCATTTTCAGCACACACTCATTGCTTCAGCTTGACACACACACATACACACCTTTACACACCACAGACACCTTTTCAAGCCATGATAGCGGCTCATTGGGGGGGAGGTGGCAGCACTGATTATCTGGAGGTATTCCTCTCTGACCTGGATTTGAGGGTTATTAGGGTGAAGTTTTACGACTGCCTGGCCACTTTCTCCTCCCTCCTCCCCCTTCTCTCCTTCATCGCAAGCCATTAATGCGGCGGCATAGCTGCGCCCGCATCTAAATGTTGCATTATGGCAGAAGTGGAGATACCAATTTCTTTGCCCGTCTCTCTTCGCTTCTCCCGACGTGCCCCTCTTCAACCCACCCTCCACCCTGCACCGAGGGAGAAGAGCAAAGCACGACAAATTGAAATAAATGAGAGTGGAGAAAAGGTGGCGTGGGGACAATGCCAGTGCCCGTCTCCTCTGGTCGGAAAAGAGGAAAGATGCGAGACAAAAATTATGGCAAAAGAAGCAAAAAGCTTACAAATAGATCAAGTGAGATAAAAGGGCGGGGAATGTGAGAGTGAACTATGTGTTGGTGAGAAAGACAGATTATTTGTCCTACTGTAAATACTATTATCATTTCACCACCAGCTGTCCTCTCTCAGCCCACTGTTTCATCCTCCGCTCACCCTCTCCGCTCTGAGTAATGAGTGGCAGTAATTGGTGGATCTTATTGACCTTTTCCAGCTCTTCATTTCTATGCGTGTCTATCTGTACGCATGTGTGTTCCTGCTCAGGTTATGTACATTACAATATTACTTCTTATTCAATCCTGCTCAGAAAGGACTCTTAACAATGTTTTGCTATGTAATGTGACAAATTGGGCCGACCCTGTCAGAGAAGAGGATATAAGCAATAATGGTGTCTAGTCAAACAGGGCTACTTGTGTCAAAACAATTCAGCTCGGGTCAGCTTTACCTCCTGCTCATTAAGAAAACTGTGGGCTAAATGAGATTTTTTTTAATGTAACTCCCAGTATGAAGGATTATTCTCCTATTTTACTTTTTCACATTGTGATTTTTATTGAAAGTAATTGCCCTGCTTATCTATTCTACATTGGAGCTTCCTTCCAAAGTCTGATGAACAATGCATTGATGCAATCATATAAAGACTTTTACTTTTGCCTTTCTGAAGAAAAGAAGCATCTTTTGAAGCCATTCTCGGTACCAATGTGGTCCTGCTGACTTGTCATCTCATCATTTTATAAAGCCTTTTTGCAGCACAGTTATTTGACGTGTTTGGAAGAGAAGCTTTTATTTCTGTGTGTAAAGTGAGCGAAATATACAGGCGAGTGTTTCAGCTTTGAGAAACATGGAGCTGACTTCAAACTGTGCAGAGAGAGAAGTTAGACTTTGATATTTAAATTTTACGAGTGCTAGAGATACTGTCAGTATTAGATTTGTTTTCATCATTACTGTCTTAAGCCTACCGTATTCTACAAATACATTCAGGACGTTAATACGTACTTGCCATGCTGTTCAAAGCACAGTGGCAAACTCTTTCCCATTTTCATTTCTTTGCAAAAGTCAGGAGACACATTCTATTCAACAGGAAGTTTTTGCTCCGTGACAAGGAAAACAATTAACATGACTCTGCACGTTTCCTTTCCAGCATGGCAGATGTAAAAATATTTACCACGGACCTTTACTAATAACCTCAAAAATGTAATCTGATTTTTGCCAACAGGAACCCACAGTGCCTGTTTTGGTTCCTGGGATGTAGTCCCAGTTTTCTCAGTTTTGTGAACTGTAGCCCATCTGAATAACAGATTTATTAATAAATAATTATCTATTGCATGAATGAGGTTATTTCAGAGGCCATCCGGCTGAGGGTGATGTCAGCCAGTGGGCAGCATCAGGGGCCTCATTTATATAACTGTGCATAGGATACATACTAAAAGTTTACGTATGCACAAAGACTGAAAAGATGTATGCCAGATAAAACACGTATCCCAACAAGGATGGTCTATTTTGATACATAAAGCTCCAGAGTTTGGCAACATTCAGGTTGAGCAACTTTCAAATAAAATTTGTAGTCTTACAGACACCAGGATTGTGTAGGGGGAAAAGGCTTTTCATGAAGTTTGTTTTTTTTAGTGAAGTTTGCCTAGTATGCTGTGTGTGTCTCATTTTACAGTTGGTCCTTGCAGGCAGAGAATGCAGTACTTCATCCGGATGCAGTTGGCGAACCCATCCTCACTGCATGCAAGATCAGCCATCCACAAACCTTACCTCTCTCACCTCAGTGCTAGCTCTCCTCTTTACACCTTTCTTTATATATGATTCTATTTAATTTACACCTCACAACACTACACAATCACACATCCACTCACACACCTCAAATTGATCAGTTCTCCCAGTACAGCCATGTAGATGCTCCTTTTCCTGGGCCTTATATCCAGGTCTTGACACTGACTGATCAAACACACGCACACATACACAGTCATGACTCCCACAATACGTATATAGAATTCAGTCAGACTGCAAACACATTTTGGGGGCCACTATTATCTAATACTATTGATATTTATATTACAGGTATGTAGCTGACTTCTATATTCAACTACTCTCAAGTGTACAAAAAACCTTCTGACATTTCTCTCTTTTCACCTCTACACTTCTGCCTTCCAGCAGTTTTTCAGTCGTCGCACATGCATCATCAAATAGTAAAAACACAAGGGCTGCTTCCAATTCCAACAAAACTGTCAGTTTGATCTGTTATTAATCTACTTTGAATTGATATTCATAGTTTTGCACGTGTGGAAACATAACCAGCAATGTGCAAAAATTACTTTAATTTATGGTTGAATTTCTTTCCTTAGTATAATATATAAAAGACCCTGAACTCAACCATCATCATCTACAAACAGCCCATAATGCAACATTTTAAAAAGTAACTAGCTCACTCTGTGGCAAAATAACCAATGCTAGATCTATTCTTATAATCAACCACAACCCAGATTTCAATTCTCCCTGAAAAAAAAAATTATTATTATTATTCTCTGACAATAAAGTGTATTTATTCAGCCCATAATGATAATGACAAGTGAGATGCTGCAAAGGTATCAGACAGGAATCACAGCCTGATATAACAGGTTGTATCATGTATATTATATATTCAGTGCTTAAATGGTGAGATAGGAAGAGAAGATGAAGAGTGTATTTTTGGATCTATAGGAAGGTGATAGTAGCTTGTATGAAAGCTTCAGTCTTTTAGTCATTTATTGCACCATCCTGTCATTTCTGACCACAGTATGTGCCCAGCAGTGACAGCTGGAACACTGGGAAGACTGGTGTGAATGTGTAATGAGTTGAAGTGCCTGTCTTCTGCCACTACTGTACTCTCCACTACACACAAGTAAACTGGAGGTCAGTGTTATGATTATGTTCTTTTGTAATCTATTTCTATAAAAATCTTATTTCACATTGCTCTGGATTAACAGTCTCACCATGTATCAAGCTATTTAGCTTTGGTGTTTGGTGTTTAAATGTTAGTTAACTGCTCCTTAAGTGCTCAGCAGTGAGAAATTATTCTAACCTTTTGCGCATTATTAAATGTACTATGAATTAAACCACAATGAGAACCGTGTTGATTTAAATCTTGATCCTACAACTGATGTTGGCCCCACAGTGCAGTTTACACACATTTTATAGCTGTGTGTGTTTTAATGACATGATACTGTAAAGTGACAGGATCGGTCCGGATCTAACAATAACTAACCTTCTGTTCTTTTCCACACGTCCTTCTAGTAAGATATATCACAGAGATTCAAAATTTATACGGGTAAATCATTTGTAACTTATACCTTAATAACCCAGCTCCATCAGAGTTTTTTGTTTAATTTTCTGTCAAATGTATTATGACAGGCTGTTTTCAACTAACTAAAGTAACTAACTAACTAGTTACTTTATAAATCCTCTTGGGGAAATTCTTGTAGACAGGCAGTTGCATTTTAGGCTCCAAAGATTCAGGGTTCATTGTCTTCAACACTTGTGGCCAGGACGCAGGGTAAGTGGGAGTCAAACCACCAACCTCCAACAACACTCTCAACTGAGACACAAATGTCACCCCTAAATGTGTATGCATGTGTACCAATATACTATAAATATGATATTACAATATAATAATGTGACAGCAGCTGCAGCCCACAAGCACCCATTTCAAAGCCAAAACAGAGAGTGAACAGTTTCTGCACAAAGAGTAGTGCACACACAAAATGCTATGTTACTAGGAAACTCAGTGGTTGTTGAAGCTTCCTCTGGAAAGTTACAAAACTCAGTTTTTGTTGTAACCACCTGACTTAATGTCATTCTAAAGTCAAGTCCTCCATAATCCACTCTAGGATCAACTTCTTTGATTTCTGATTGTCAGTGCAAAGTACAAAAGTATATCTTCATCAGCAACATCCATTATTATTATGTTAAAATGGGGCAAAATGGGAGATAGGGCTTTCTGTGTTGCTGCCCCACGCCTGTGGAATGCCCTCCCTGACACCCTGAGGGCTCCACAACCCACTGACTGTTTTAAAAAAGGTCTTAAGACATTTCTTTTTAACAAAACCTTTGGTTTCCAATCTTAGATGTTTATTTAAATCTTTCTACTTTAATAAAACTGCTTGCCTTTAACCTGTAGCCCTTTGAGATCCTGTGATGAAAAGGGCACTATAAATAAAATTTATTATTATTTATTATTATTAAAAAGGTAATAAACTAGAGCACTGAGAAGTATTTGTCCCATAGATACTACGTCCAAAAAACTACCAAACTGCATTCATCTGTTCATATCTGATAGACACTGAAAGTACGTTTAAGTAAGTGTAAGTATAATAACTGAGCTTTAAAATAAGTGACTAAGGTGTAAGGTAACTTAATTACTGTAAGCAGAGTAAAGTAATTTATTACTAATTAAATGCAATGTCTGGGTGGCATTATTGTGCACATAGACACATACTCTCTAATATTAAAATAGTTTTTTTTGTACCATAAATTATTTTGTTTGTGCCTCGAGCACAGCTATGTGCTTCAGCTGAAGTTGGTCTACCACCGCCTGAGCAAAGGTTAAGGTAAAAGTTGAGAGTATGTAGTGTTTAGGATTTACATTGTGGTAACTGTTCAGGGAACTGATGTACTGTGAATTAACACAATGCTCCCCCGGCCAGCTGACAAAAAGAAATGTGTGAGTGTGTGAGTGTGTGAGTGTGTGTGTGTGTGTGTGTGTGCTGACACAGTTAGAACTGCAGTACATGCTGTACAGTCAATCTTCTGTTCAGACTGTAGTTTTAGTTTCAAAAAAACATTTCTAGGAGCCACAGCTCCAGAGGCAGAAATAACTTACTCCAATCACAGTTTTTCCAAGTGCAAATTAAAGAAAAGAATTAAAGAAAATGTGGTTATGCTGTAGAGGAAAACTATAACAAGCATTAATTTTGCTTTAGCTGCAGCTTCAGTATGCAGTATGAAGTGTATATGTATGAAGACTACTGTGAGAAGGGGAGACCATTATTTATTAATTTTCCCCACCCACTACTTGTGACCTCTCTCCATCTCTCTACCTTCCCCTTTATGCCTACATCTTTACCCAGTGCCTTTTCTCGCACCTTCCTTACTTCCTGCTCCTTCTCATCTTTCTCTCCCTGTTGCCCTCATTACTTCACCACAGACTTTACTTCTCTTGCACCATCTTTACTACTTTCTCTTACAGACCACCATCACTCTTTTTCTCAGCTGTAGCTGTTCCCACTTCTCTGTCTTCTGTTTCAATCACACAACCACACCTCTCCCCCATCCTCAGTCTCACCCATTCATCTCCACCAGAGGGTTTTTCATGATTCACTTTTGTGAAGCACACTGATTTTCTTTTGCCACCAATTTTCTTCACACACTCCAAAACAATCCAGTCCCTTCTTATCATTATTCAACTCCCCTATTTCCCCCCTGCTTTTTCTACATTTTGTTGTACAGAAAGCCAGTGAGAATGACAAAGCCACAGTAGCAAAACAAAGAACCTTCAACCTTAATTCATCACTTAAAAACACTTTCCGTCAGTCAGACACCAATAAATCCATGCACCACAACTAGATAATCATAAAAAAAGCAAACATCATTATCAAATAAAGTCTGATGCTTTGTTGAAGGCTCAAAACATAATCTAATTCAAACAGGGAAAATACTCAGAAGTTTTTCTACATAAACAGGAAAACTAGTTTGTTGTCACATATCTGTGGAACAATCTTGGAACAGGTCTTGGAGCTGACTCAACTGCTTCCAAACCCAACTACTTCTCATACCACCTCACAAAATGTTGTTTCTTCCCACTTGGCATCTCATATCAATGCTAAAGGTAACCCCTAGCATAGTCCAACATATGTGAGACCCAATAAAATCCAAAAGTATCCAAGAAAAAGTTTGATGACATGAACTTGTGTTTTCAGTAAAAATGTAATTTTAAAAATGTTGACATATAGATGCTATTATAGTCCTCAAAGTACTTCTAAGAACTTTGCCTAAGGACTTTTAAGAATTTATTTTTGGTGAGTTGAAAAACGAAGTCATCAAAAGAAAATCGTGTTTCTGTTTATCAGTTTCTCTAAAGCATTCCTTCAGAGATTTAGAAGTACACCCTTTAAATGTTGTATCTGATCAAACTTCAACAAGTTACCAAAGTTCATAAAACACAGAACTATATAGGCGAAGCAGTAGATATTTATCCTTATCCTAACTCATTTGCTGGTCGCTACTGTGAAGGAATCTCATTCTGGCTACTCTGTCTGTAATTTTATTCTTTTGATTATGATTCACACATGTCTGAATAAGATGTGGTCACATTCAAAGATCATATGCTCGCTAGTATGCTCCAGGACTTAGCTCCACCTCTGAAGGTGTTTTGATACACATTACAGAGGCTGAAAAATATATCCATCTTTCAAAGACACCAACAGTGAAATGTATTCCTCGAATGTCTAACTATGTCAGTGAGCACACTGTAGAAATTTGCTCTACAGGGTCTGTCCCCCACCGATTCCCCTGATCAGTTCAACCACTAAATTATGACAGTCCAGTAAGACCTTTGTATTATTCACAGTCCATCCACCAGTCAAACATATTTTATGAAATTTTAGTTGTTAGCTATAGGTAGCTATGTTACAGTTGTATTTAACCTGCTAAAGAGCGTAAGACTTGGATTTTTAGCCTTTTAGTGCTTTATCACCACCCTGCAGAATGATCTAGACCTGTTCGTGATTTACATAGCCTGAGAAAACCAATCTGACTAACTGATCCAACAGACTGTACATATGGATAAGTGTAAACAAAAGCATTTTAAATATCATTTTGGTTTTAAACCAGATATCACAAAGTACTTTAGTTAACAGATTATTCCTACAGTTCACATTATGTATTGTCACATAAAAATAACTGAATGAAAGAATGGCAAGCGAAAGAGAAAAACTTTTAATGCACTTCTGTTTTTTAAAGATAGAACATTCCTTCAGCAGGTGGTAATAATTGGTTTATTATGACTGAATAGGAAATGCTAAAGAAAAAAACATTTAATAATTACTGACTTTTTGAAACATTTAGAGTTTTTGGTTAAATTAGTTTTTGCTCTCACTTGAAAGTCATCACCAGTCAGAATGATTCCTTGATTTCAAGGCACAATAAGTTTTTGTTAAATACTTATGCAAACAAATCTCTCCCTCTCAAGGACACCTGAGGCACACAGAACTTTTTTTTCTTGTAGATCAACAACACAACTTATAGCACAAGAGCACTGGGAGAAGTGAGACGCAGTGAGGGGGCGGGTGGTACAAATCAATACATTGACAGACAGCAATCCTGATGTTGTCCATCATTTGAGAGGACTCTTTATAAAATATTCATCCTTGCTCAAGGTTTTAAAACAACCTTTGAACCTTGTACAACGTTCATGAAACAGACGAAATAAATGCTTAATTCAATTCCACTCAGGGAGACATCTGCTTTGGAGTTTTCCTGTCCGGGTATTTGTTGTGTAAAGAAGGACGGTGCCTCTGAAATATGCTCAGTTTATCCATCTAAACCATCATTCTGCAGACTTGATAGTCTCCACCCTTGTCAGTTACTGCGTTGACTGTAAATGCCTGAATCACAAAAATTGTTTAGGTTTGCACTGTGAAAATGTGCCTAAAAAGACATTTTCTCCAAGATGAGACTTGTGTCAGCTTCAGTCCTTGACTTCGTCATCAGAAACATCTTTAAGCAGATGTGATATTTACTCAGGGTCACATCACAACAACAACTTGCTAGCTTTAAACCAGGCAGCTCTTGGATTTACATTTTACAAAGTACTTTAGTTTTATCCCATGGTCCAAGTGCATGCAAGTTTGGTTAAATGGAGACTGTAAATTGCCTGTATGTACGAATTTCATTGTTAATGGCTTTCTCTTATTTATATCACCAGGGTGTAGCCCATCAGGTCCATCCCTCAGTCCAATTAAAACAGATTTAGTGAATTAATTATACGTACTGTACATGCAGCATGTGACTTAAACATCCACTGAATATTCTGCTAAAGATAATAGCGGCAGGTAAAAACATTAGATTTGTGTGGACTGATGAGAATCATTATTAAAATTAATACATGCCACAAACATATTTCCTTTCTGTTTTCTTTGTTTTCCAACATTTGAAGTTTGACTGATGTTCTTTTGATTGCATCACCTTGTTTTTTTCTGCAGTATTTTAATGACATCCTGCTAGACAACTGGAACAATCTGTTTATTTTGATGAACTAGCTCCTAATAATCACAAAACAGTAAAAGATTGCAATATGCTTTCATTAGAATTTTCTATTTCTGATATTCTGGAAACGTAGTTAAAATTCTAAACTCTACATTTTAATGGAAATCTAAGGACACTAATAGACACCATCCTCTTTTACCAGAATAGTGAGTACAAAAATGTATTACAGTGTACACTACATAGTACATCAAATATAAGGAATCTGTTACCAGAGAAGCTTAAAACTGAAGCTCAATAACTGCTTGAGATCTTCTCAAAAAGTTCTGAAACAAGAAACAATCACAGTAAAAATCATTTGGAGAAAAAAAAAGCAGTAACAAAATACCCGAACAGAGGAAAAATAGTAAAACCCAGTATAATTTACTCTCCACATTGTTTTTTTTTCCTCAGCAAGATGCAGGTGTGGAATATGGACTGTATACATTCATAAACAGTTATCAAGAACACTTTCTTAAAGGAAGTTAAATGAAAAAAAATTTCACAATAACCTCTACCTACAATTTAAAGCAGCTATGTAGAACACTCCTCGCTTTTCCAGACATGTTTGTTGCTATGCCAACCCTTGATAATAAAGTGGCTGAAAAATACTGCTGTATTATGGTTCTGTATGTTCCATTATAGTAAAAATGTCTGATAGCACATTTTGAAGGCCATATTACTTAACAATGGCTTTTAGTGCAAATCAGCAATGATTTTCTTCTGATAGACACAAACACCTTCTGAGATACTGCTGTATTTGTAAAAACAAACACATCAAACTACTACTCTACTTAGATACACACTGACAATGTGTTTTAAATCTTAGAATTAGTGTCAGTATCTTGAGTATCTTTCTTTATGCCTCTACAGCCGTTTTGACATAAAAATCAGGACAATAGGCCTCATTCACAAAGTGCTGTTACTAAGAAATTTCTTCTTAAAGCCCACCTGTGCAGTTTTCACATAGATTCTGACTTCCACTAATGTTTTCAAACTTGGGATTTGCTCTTAGATAACAACACAATCTACGCACACAAATCACATTTTAGTGCAGACATCTTTGTGCAAAATAACTGGTTATTGCATTTTCATTGATTGTACAGTTGTGTGTGTGTGTGTGTGTGTTTCTCTATGATTAATAGGAAGAAGTAGAACATGCTTTCAACAAGTACGAATGACGGTACGACAAAATCTGCTATTTTAAGAACATGTCATGAATCCATCGTAGAGTTTTCTTAGGACTTATCATAGGAGCAAATAAAAAAACAAAACAGAAAAATATTGGTGAATGAGGCCCATTTTGCAGAGTTGTGCTTCCACTTATGTAGTGCACAGCGGAGGACTGTCAGAGTCAGATGTGTTCTCAAACGAGGAGAACCTTACTTGATTTTAGCGAGGGGCAGCAGTGCATGAGCGTGTGGGAGGCATGACATGCCACAGCAGAGATCACATTCCAACATTATACTGACTGTGGGGTGATCTTAAGAACTGTCTCAAGACCGAGACCAGTCTTGAGTACAACAACACTATCTTGCAACAACAAAAAAGTAAAAGATGAATAAAGAAGCTAAGCTGTTTGAAACTTAAAATAAAATGTAATAATGCAATCTTTAAAAATTCCCTGAAGGCATTTTTTGATATACTTGGCTCACAAGAATTCACATAAGTATTGTGACAATGACCTTTTACCACCAAAATGTAATACTTAACAATTGAGTCCAAGTGAAAATTTGAAGAAATTTCCATTAAGCCATTCCTGGGATATTGCGTTCACAAGAATGGGATAGATGGAGCCCAACAACTCTTAGTAACTGCAAAAAACTTTGAACAAAGGAAAAATCTAATTAGAATACAAACAAATAAAAAAAATAAACCTAAAAAATTCAAAACATGCATTGAAAATAAAATCAAAAACTGTGCAGATGCATGAAAGAGCTTTGATGAAATTGCCTCCAGGCATTTCTGAGATACAGCGCTGGAAAGAATAGGACATACATAAGGTGACAGTGACGTTGACCTTTGTCCTATGATCACCAAAACAATATTAGTTCAGGTTAGATCATTGACTCCAAGTGAATATTTGTGCCAAATTGAAAGAAATTCTCTCAAGGCGTTATCATGTTGACAAAAATGCAAACATAAACACATTATGCACAGATGTGACGACGGTTTTAGTAACTGCAAAAAACTGTCCAATCAAAACACTATCCTAATTATCCAAATGATAATTAAAACATTACTATAAAATTACTATAAATCTGATACCAATTAAATAAGTATTGTGTTTTACTCTTGGAAAACCTTTAAGATTTTGAGACTAAGTCCAATTCAGTCATCAATCCAGCAACCTACCAGCCCTAACCCAGCAGTCAGTCAGTTTTGAGATTCAGTAGAACTTTCTTTGTCTTTGTGTGGCTTGCTATCATGTATTCTGTATCTTGTTTTATCTCACCACATGCAGTAGTGCACTGAGGCTGCTCCCTGCCATGAACAGACATTCACCGAGAGGTACTTTGGGGCGAACGCCAGAGAATTAGCCTTTGCGAATATGCATAAAACCACTTCAATAGACAAAAAGGGAAAGAGGGAGGGAGACAAATACATTATCTGTGTAGCTGGCATAGATTTCCTCGAATAAGACTGTCTGTAGGCTTTTGTTTGAACATTTAGACTGTGGGTGTTTGGGGAAGCAATCATCCCAATTACTGCGTGTGTGTCTTTGTGTGTGTTATAATGAACCTGTTTGTCTTAAATATTTTGCTCGTTCATAAAATATAGATGCTACAGATTCCCATTAGAATTGAAATGATTATTTATTATTTCTGTGGGATGAATAATTCAATTTAAATTTTTTTGCAAATGCAGCACTGAAAAAATTGAGAAGATTAGTTGTCGTTAACAAACGCTATTTTTATTTCTCCCCTTTGCGACTTTTTCTCTTGGTGCTGATGCAACACAATATTTTGTATATACCAAGGAGTCAAGGACCAGCTTTGTACAATGAACTGAAACTTCCCACACACCCTAATAACATAAATTGTAAACATTTTGCAAAGCATTGCACTTGTGTGGCACTGAGTTGTCCTGCAGTAAATTCAAAATCTAAAAATTTATTTGTTGCCCTTGTGTTGTGGGACACGCGAAAAGATTACCCTTCAAAATACTCAATAAGAACAAAGAAAATCTAAAGATGAATCAAATAGGTCAATAATAGTCCAGGGTGGATAACTTACTTACTAGAGTGATAACTTCAATATGGCATAAATAATTAAGATTGTTGGCCATAAAGCTGTACAACTTCTCCGCCCTCTGTAAAGGGAGTGGGGAGGAGTTATACAGTTTTATAACCACTGGCAAAAATGTTTTTCGCTTTGCCACGCTCTACACAGCCTTTCAGGCATTAGTCATTACAATAAATTTGTAATGTTACAATAAATTTGTAATGACTAATTACTATAAATTTGAACGGTGGAAAACTGCTTAATGGAGCAGAAATCATTGCAATTCTCCAAGTTCATTGTTGAGGTGAGGGCTCAGCTATTTCAAACATGTATGTAATAACAGCAGGATGGAGAGGAGGGGACTTTACAGCTAAAGAAGTTGCACCAATGACTTAAGAAGAGTGTCTGTGAAGATTCTCAGTCATAAAGGTGAAGTTGTCTGGAAGTTGAGTCATGGCAACTGGACTTCTTTCTTGTAAGGTAGAGACGTTTCGCGATTCAACCGAATAGCTTTGTCGGTCTGAGGGAAGTTGGTTAGTGACCACAAATTTATCCTTCAGGTTGGTTTCACCTCATACCTGCCTTGAATAGGCTCGTTAAGTGAAACAAAGGCAGGGGTTGTTTATTTGCACATGCAAGGCTTCCCTCACCCCTCTCTCAAACCACCTATCTTGAATGAAGGTGATTCTGGCCCTGAATCAGCTGTGTACCTTCTTTGAAGGATGAAGGACACTCATTTGTGGACCAAAATGTACAAATATTAGATAGAGAAGACAGGTGGTTTGCTGCCCTTTCATCCATCCCCAGGAAAATCAGGCCCTATTCACACCTCCACCAGGTTGGCCACACGACCCACTCAATGGGAGTAGGAGGAATTGCCAGGGGTGTGGCTGTTACATCTACCCACACCCCTCCCCTGCCTTTGTTTCACTTAACAAGCCTATTCAAGGCAGGTGTGAGGTGAAACCAACCTGGAGGATAAATTTGTGGTCACTAACCAACTTCCCTTAGACTGACATGGGAGCTGTAGTTTTTTCTTTAATGCTCAGAAAGCAATAGCTGGTAAATTTTTTTTTAAATCACAAAATTTCAAATAGCTAGTTGTGTACTGTCTGCCTATTTAATTTATGAATAGACTGATCAAAGAAGTTATCAGTGTAGTACAGAAACTAGTGGAACAAAGGCTAATCTACATGCGGTGCTAGAACTCTGGTTCTCTATGGAACCGACTCCCTCTATAAGCACACACATTTTTACATTTCAATACTATACAGTACAAACAGATAAGAGATTGATATAAATCTTTTCACCTCACTCTCGGTCATTCCCCAAAATGTTAAAACTATTGCTTTGGTAAATTGTAAGATATTAATCAAAAGATGAACGTGAAGAAGCTTGATTCAACAGGCTTTAATTTCAAGCCTTCTAAGTTGTGACCTTTCAGTGTGTAAGCTTTTGATATCCAGTGTATGTCACAATCCTTTCTCTCTTCCTCATCTCACACAGTGCTAATGAAAAAAGTGAATTCAAAATGCTACAAAAATCACCTTTAAAAAATAAATTAGTGAGATGAAAGGGTATTGCAAGTTTTAACTCTGATGCTCTGACAGTCTCTGTGACAGATGTTTTATGCGTACACCTAACAGAGCAGCAACAAAGACAGATCAGAGATTGTAACATGGCATCAGTAACTTCTGAGTCTCGATTTTATTTTCTTTTATTCTGTACATCTAAATCTAACTCTGCTCTTAGTTTTTTGATCTCCTCTCTAATTTCCATTCTCTCTTGTACTTTCCTCGCCCTCTTTGCGTCAGTATGGGACATGTGAGTGGGGAATTGAAAATAGGATGTTTTAAAGAGGCCAGTTCTGACACTTGAGCTCGAATACTAACAACACAAACATTCTCTGCATCTCTGACACTCTCATTTTAACTTTCCCCATTTCATTATTTTTCTTATGTTTTCCTTATTCTCTATCTCTCACATATACAGTAGAAAAGGTCTAACTATAAAAGCTGTAAAGTTGCAATCCAGCTGCAATCAATATTGATAAATTTCTAAGGTGCCATCGCAGACACACATTGGGTGGTTGGCTCTAATTATGGCTCTTTATGATAGGACAAACTGTTCTCGAAAAGTAATGGTATAAATAAATCTAACAATTTAAACAGTATAACTATACTTATACTTTATTCTTATACTTTATAACTGAAAGCATAACTGAATTTCTTGAAGTAGAAGTAGATTTGCTACTATATCCAGTTTACTGTAACTCTGTAGACTGCCTTGTGTCTGTCTTTTGTCTCTACCAGGGGTTTTGTTCCTGAAGTCTGTAACTCTGTAGTTAAGACCAAACACATTTTAGCTTGCTTTGAATTTGAATGCAATATTTATTTTGCAATTCTGTCAAACATAAGAAACTAATATATTGGATTTCCAAATGAAGAGTTTCTTTTATAGTTTGTAGGAACTTCACAGATATTGAAAGATTCACAGACATAAGATCCCTCTTATCACATATATAGCAATACACACATACAGCATAATGAACAAAGAGAGAACATTAATGTGATATATTAATATTTGAATAGTGATATTGGCAATGAGAACAAACGAATAAAGGATGAAGTAAATGATCATATTTAAATAGGTTTCATTAGTCAAGACACTCTAAGGCTGAATGTCAATAAAGACTGAACCAATTTAGAATATGAAGAATGAAGGTAAACTAAATGATAATACTGTATCTATGACATTTAAAGACACCTCTGAAAAGGTGAGTTAGTTTAATTCTGGTAAGACTCTGGAGAGCCCCAGGGCATAATATAATGCAGTTTTTAATGTAAGAGTTTTCCATACCGTGCAGGTCCTGGAGATAGCATCATGCTGGTTAGACAGTGATGTTTAAGTCAATTGCCAAGGAAAGGTAACACAATGGTAAAGTAATGCTCACACAAACAAGAACATGAGTCTGGGTCTCTTCCGGATAACTGACACGGCACAGGTTTCAGGGGCGAAAGTAAGTCTCACTCGTCCGGTTCTTCAGCTCAGTTCATGACAGAAGGCAGCCATGTGGGCTCACATGAAGATGAGCAAAAGCATTAAAGCATATACAGTATGAGAAGAGATTAAGGGTAAAGGAGTAAGTAGTGACTAGAGGAGTTGACCCTTGTGCTGATGCAAACCCTTAAGGTTACACAACCTACAATAAGTCCATCATTGACTGCCTCAAATTTGTGAAATGCTAGATGGCAAATAATTGTACAGTAGACCTGTCATAAAACACAACAGCAACATTTCTTTGTAGAAACAGTGTCATGGCTACTCTGAATAATTCACACCCACATAACAGAATGTCTTAGTTAATAGCAGTATTAGTCATTAATGAGTAGGCTACTCAATACTTGTGTTCACACATAACAATGATACATTACCAGCATACTGTAGCTAAAATACTGGGGTCAGTGTCCCTTCATGTACCTTAAGTAAGTAATTCTGCCCAGAAGCTCCTTTTTTATACCTGTGCTAAAGGAGTCTTTCAGAATTCTGATTAAGTCAAGGACTGTTTTATGAAATAGGGTCACTGACTTATAGTATAAATGATTAGAAGTATGGACAGAGAGTTTGGAGTTGATTTATATGACAGGTCTACTATGATGGACCATTTCTATGTTTTCTTGTAACTTAGGTGTTTTCATGTGACTTTCATTTAAACAAAAATTTGCTGTATTTTGGATGTTAAATATTTATTGTTTAGTTTTATGTAACGTCTAGTTTTTTGTCTTTTACTCTTTGAGAATTGGAAAAAGGTAACTTCCCTTGGATTTTGTCTTTCATGCAGAAACCAATCATCTCATATCATAGTACATATCATATATACATTGTAATTCATCACCACAGTATGGAAGTGATTGTTGGACAATATCAAAGTCATGGAAGTTTAATTAGTTATGTAGCTGCAGATAAAAACATTGATAGTTTTTATTTCAGCTGGCAAAAACCTACAGGGCTGCATAAAACATAAACTTACTCATCTTCCTCTGCCTGTCAGGGACCTATGTACAGACATAAGAGTTAAAAGGAAAAGAGTTTGGAAGAAAATAATTGAAAGAGCTGGAGTCAAAGCTTCTACACAAAGGCTCACACTGCACAAACAATATTGTTTGAAAGTTGCTAGTTAACTAACAGCAACAGCTAATCTGTGCAGTCTGTAAATTGGCTATTTCAGGAAACTAAACATGACTCACGAAAACAATTCAGACTCAAATTCACATAAATACAAAACTTCACTTTATGTGGTAGATGAACATGCCATCATATGGAAGCTTGTGATTTTGTGCTTGTGAGTTAATTAGCAACTGACATTAATGTGGGTGAGGTTGTTTTTTATGTCTCTAGTCTAATTCTCTCCCTCCCTTTTCCCTTATTTCAAGTGATTTTATCTAAGTCTTTCTTCAGCTGAAGAGAACAAACTGCAGACCAATGTCAAGAAAGGACATGATGCTTCCAGCCTCTTGAGTGAGCGATGGATACTGTATGTTAAAGGTTAATAGACCCAGTCATTGGCTCCATTGCTACAGATCATAAAAAACTAACAGATCATCACTGTGGTTACTGTTTGTCAAGGGTAAGCTCACCACATGAAACAACACTTCCACGGAGAGAGAAGGACAAGATGAAAAGAGCCACTTCAGTGAGCCACTGTGGAAATTACACCAAAGAGAGATAAACTTGATGATAAAGTCTGAAAAGGTTCACAATATTACTGCTCATTACTTTTGTTTTTTAAATAATCACAGCTGTTACCCATAATCATTTGCGGATGAAGTTAACAAGTTTTTTTACACTTTTTTTCTGAGAGCCCCCAGAGTGTGTGTGGGAGAAACAGAAAGACAGTGTGAAAATACCCTGTAAGTTCCACTCCACCGCCTCTCATCCTGCCAGCCCTCTGCAAGGCCGGTCACCTCAGGGTCAGCCCATTTGTGATTATCCCAGATGATTGGCAGCTCTGCCTGCTTCCATGGGTGAGTGTCTCATGGTGACATCAAGCCTTATTGGAGGAGACCTGAGTTCAGGGGCGGGGTCAGAGGTAACAGAAGACCAGAGGAGGGAGATGTTAGCTTATGATTGGTTTATGAGTGACAGCTCGACACGACCAGGTAGGTAGTGAAGAAGAGAGGAGCAAGGGGTCAAGGTAGCACATATATTGTACAGGATTAGTTGGAGATGGTAATAGTTTCATTGAGAATTAACTTTAGACTCATCATAACTTTCTGTACTGCTGTTGTGTATTCTCACTGATGTGAAGTATCAAATACCTTTATTAAAATAATAAAATTAGTGCTGGGCAGCGATTAAAATTTTTAATTTTAAATTTTTTTTCCCAATGTGATTAATCGCAATTAATTGCAGAAAAATCATGCAATTAATCACATTGTCCTGGGCAAAATTTACTATTTGAATTCAAAAGTAGTTTATTATGAGTACTGCTATATGAACAAAATTGCAATAATACAGTATTTAGTCTGCAAACACTTTCAACAAATAAGATGGTTTTTAACAGCAGTTTTCCCTTTACACAGTAGCAACTTAAACATTAACGTAATCAAATCAAATAGAAAACCAAAGCTATTTGCCAGGACATTAATATTTATCTAGTTTATTATACACTACCAGTCAAAAGTTTGGACACACATAGGAATTACCATGTTTTTCATGAAAAGATACATGTCTTCAGTT